>VYZM01004609.1:56730-77306 GCA_013398915.1 Dromas ardeola | reverse complement strand
ATACATTTCTGGGGGAAGGGAAAATGAAAAGGGAGCAACGGAAAAAGAGAAAGAGGTACAGCATTCTGCAATCTTTGTCTGTAGTTTGGGTTGATGAGACCCAGGCAGACTGAAACTGAAACTACCTGAAATGAGGTTGTAGCAAGGTGGGTGTTGGTCTCTTCCCAAGCAACAAGTGATAGGACGAGAGGAAATGGCCTCAAGTTGCACCGGGGGGGTTTAGATTGGATGTTAGGAAAAAATTCTTTATGGAAAGGGTTTTAGCACTGGAACAGGCTGCCCAGGGAAGTGGTTGTGTCACCATCTCTGGAGGCGTTTGAAAGATGTATAGAAGTGGTGCTTAGGGACATGTTTTAGTAGTGGACTTGGCAGTGCTCGGTCAATGGTTGGACTCAATGATCTTAAAAGTCTTTTCCCAACTAAATGACTCTATCATTCTGTTTAGGTTAGATTGTCCTTCTCTCTATTAATAACATGTTTGTGGCTAAACTGTAAGTAATTATCCTTTGGAGTTTACTAATAGATTACTTATTCTAAGAAACATTATACCATATCTTACTGTATTAATCAGAATTTTTAAAAATGAGTCATGGAGAATTTAGCAACTGACCTGCTCTAGATAACATAGATTTGGATTTTTGTTTCCATTTAATAGAAGTCAGCATTACACACTTTTCCTTTTCCAGCTGAGGATACAGATTTTTGCCCTATATATTTTACCTAATCATGCTTTCCCCTTTCCTACCCCACCATCCTCTCCGCTGACATAATTTATCACACTGTATGTTCATAAACTAACCTTCTATGAGTTTCTTGATTTTAATATTTTGGAAAGCATGTACTGCATGGCATCAATCAACCCTTTTTGTTTTGTTTAGCATCTGTAAAGGTCATCTTGTTCTCTACAGAGCCGTTATTGTTTACAGACCTTTCTCTGCAGTTTCACTGGCTACAGGCTGCTCTCAATTGAGGTTTGAACGAAAAGTTTATTCTTCAGGGGTCGAGGCTCCAAACAAAAGCAAGCTAAGGGGGAATGCATAACTTTGAGCCAGCCTGATTATTTAATAATTTTGTTGTGATAACATGTGCTGTCATTTGTGGGTCAAGATCACGTACAGCTTAGCGTCGTGTTACTGTCAAGCCAGTGATAGTGTGCTGGTTTTGCATGCTGTGACCTGGCCCTTGGGAAGTTGCTTGTTAATTCACCCATTTATTTCACCTTCAGTGATAGGTACAATATTTAAAGGGGTCATTCATGCTGCCTGATTTGGGGTATTTGCCTGAGGTGATAGGGTTAGAAGTTCAGGTTCCTGCATAGTCATGTGGCTTCCTAGAGAGGGGCATTCAAACAGCAGTCTTCTCTTTATCGTCTGGACTAGAGAGGATAAGGCACCTAAATTGGACACCTAAAATAATTTTTTTTTAAATTTTGGTCATGATGTATGCTGCCAAACTTGCCCAGTTCACTGGAGAGCTGTTAATTTGAAGCCATTTCAGACATCCTCCCTTCTCTTCTATAACATTACTGGCAGAGGGTGATTAATAGTCACTGACTCAGCTGCATGATCTTCATTGTTCAGTGTCTAATCTTTGATGCTTCTTGATGTCCTTGGGTTTTATCCACATTTTGCTGCAGTTGCCCATACAGTGGAAGCTTTAATACATGCTGAGAGTTACAGTTAGCAGTGGAGCTCACAAACCCAAATTAACTTATAAAATGGAAGGATTAGTGAATGGATTGGTTTAATAGAATTCATCCAGGCTGCCATGCAGGCATCAGAGCAGTCAAATTTGTCTACTCAGTCAGCCTTGAGGAGCTACTGTGATATATACAAGAACCAGCTGATCTCTAATGGTCACTTAGTCATCAATACTTAGACTGCCAGTAACAGCAGGGCAGTTGGGAGGCAGACTGATTTCAGGAAATCGTTTTGCAGCAGAAATCATGCGCATTTACTAATGCAGATTGCCTAGAAGGAAAGGTATCCTTTTGTGCTCTGCACTCCTCAAACCATGTGATTTATGCACGCTTCTATTCATTTTTCAAGTAAATCCTACAAATAATTGATTACAACTCATTACATCCTGTCCTTAAAATCATTGTATCATGTGCAGAAGAAAATCCCTATCTTTTTGTACTGCTTCATTGTGACTTTAAACACTATACCTGGCTTGTATGTAAACAAGATTCAATCCCTCCTGCTTCCATATTTCAGAGAAGAGCTGGATCTTTTAAAAAAAAATACGGCATTACATATGAAGAATTATAGCATCATAGTATGAGCACCCTTACTGTGGTTTATTAAAATTAGTTTTAACACTGTAGTAGGCTCTTTCTGCCAACAGTCTCCCTCTCTCTCGTGTGTTTCTATCTTTTATAGAACTGGAAATCAAAGCTTGAGCTTCAAGCTATTCTGTTCCAGCTTACAATCGGTATGATTTGTGACATGGGTATGAATGCAGAGCTTTCTTGTTTCATTACAGAAAGCTCAGTCCTAAAACCCTGAATGAATGTAACAGCAGCTATGCCATGCTGACAAACACCTTCCCAACCAAGAGAGAAAGGCGATGTGTGCAAACTTCAGTTGGACCTGATGGAGTAGGACAAAATCAATGAGAATTAACAGCCTTACACACAACATGTAGCTACTCCTAAACTTGGACTAAGGTTTATAATGCAAGGTGGATAGGCTAGGACTAAGTCATGTTCACATCTGAAGAGATATCAGAGAGCACCGATTTGCAGCTGGCAAGTGTAAACTGTGGGTTCTTGTTTCATGCTGTATCAAGTGAATAAATTTCTAGGGCTTCACGTGCCATCTATTGGTGGAAAACAGTAAGTAGAAAACTACTTGCCTTTTCAAAACTCAAGATACAACATTTAAAAGGTATAAACTATCGCTATGATAGTTTAAGAATGAAAAATAAATGGCCTTCAGTGTAAAACTGCATATTTTTATGATTTCATTTAGGATGAGTCAGAAACAAATATTTTTATTTCAGTAATAGCATTACTAGTATAAGCAATCCTATTCATTGAATGTGATCTCACAGAGTCTCACTGAGGGGTAGCGAACAGAAGAGAATGAGTAAAAAATCTTCTGATTCTATTCCCATTTAATATTTGTTATATTGATAAAGAGTTGATTGGATTTTTAGTTGCTAATTTTTTATGACAATTTTGCAAGGTTACAATAAGCCGAGTAACAGAGTGAGGAATGAGTTTTGTATTTCTTGCCTTCATTTGAAGATCTTTTCACTTACTTGTGCAAAGTAATTTTTCAGCGGAAGACAGGCATACATATCAAACTCTAATAGCTCCGTAACCAGCCCTTTTGGATTTGAATTCTAAACAAAAGCAGCTATAATGTAATTCAAGACTAATACTTGATAAGAGCATTAGATAGCATGTATCTACCATCTAACTGGTGGAAAGTATAGATCAAGTATCTCTGCATGCCCCAGAGGTCTTTAAAATATCTCAGTCAGAGACAAATTTATAAATGCTTTCTTTGTGGTGAACTATATACTGAAGATAAAATAGGTCTTCTCAATAAAATTAGGAAGGCTGTGTGATACATTTCAGAATTAGAAGCTTTCCACCTTTACATCTTCATAACAACAACAAAAAAAGATTTCTTAGTACAAGAAGATTTGGAAGCAATAAATATGACCTGGATTCAAAGGAGAACATTCAAAAATGATATTTTCTAAGCCAGACTCTCAATTAACAGTATTTGCACATTCAGGCTTACATGCAATGGCCAATTATGAACAAAAGTATTTGCACAAAGCAGTTTCTCTATGTACAGTTATACATACAGATAAGAACACAAAGCAGTAAGCAACATGTTAAATGTACATTTATTCCCAGTTTCAAGTTCATGCCCTTTAACTCCATATTAAACTAAGAAAAAGCAAAGAGCAGCGATTGGTAAAACAAACAACTTTAATACAAAAAACTTGAACAACAGGCAATAAATCTAGTTCCATAGGAACTCAAGGAATACTTTAAATTTACTCATATTGCAAAGGACCTTTTTTCTGCTGCATGAAAATGGCATCAACCAGATAGGGACACAATTCGAAGGGGTGCATTAGAGCGCTCACTGGAATTGAGTATGAGACGTTTGACTGGGGGTCTGCAAAAAGTGCTCAGTGCTGCATGCAGTGCAAGGCTCCTGGGAGCACGCAGTCTCAACCAAGCAAATGCAAAATATCTGAGCATCATTTAAGTTATATGAAGCATGCTAATAACTAAAGAGGGGACTTAGCACATTTTTAAAAGCAATCATGCCACTTGGGCAGCTAGAATAATGGGTCAATACATTTTGGATTGTACTTCCATGCTCCCTGATAGCTGATTCTTATAGTCTGCACACATAAAGCACCATAAATAGGACTTGCAACTAATATGTCTGCGTATTCAAGCACTGGTGGATGCCAGTCTCATAAGCAGTCTATTGAATTACTAATATGCAAGATAACTGAGTGTCTGGGAATGCAGTCAGGCTCAGAGACTGCCTGTTGGATCTTAGTTTAACATCCACTAAAAAACGTAAAATGCTTTGACCGCTACCCTACTATTTGGGGATTTGCTCCCATTCATCCATTACCAAAGGGCACATGGAGTCAGTGAAGAAGCAAAATGAGAGAATGCTAGAAGATAAACTCTAAACAACTAGATTTACTTTTTTATTTTTCCTCTATTTATGTGATTTAAATTCATTGCCTCAATGAATGCCTTTTTCCCCATTATCTCTATGCTAAGCTGGACAACTTGGTGTGCTTTGTAAATCTATGACAGATGATTCAACAGTTCCCTATTTCTTTAACTAATTGAATATGAATTCTGCAAGAAATAAAAACATCCACAAGGTGAAATCCATTGCTGACTTTGCACCAGTGGACACTGTGATAAATTGGATACGATGTGTACATGAGCAAGAAAAGGTACAAAAAGAGGGGAAGGTGTTAAGTGGAAAAAAATGCAGGCATGATGCTGCACTGTGCCTGATTTGTATCTTCTAATTCACTGCTTCAAAATACTGAATGACTCACTGGCTAACTTTTTATAAAACTTGAGATGAAGGTAGGGGTGGAATGTCAGAAGGTAGTTTGGATCAAGAGGTTAGAAGCTTTTACCTGGAGAAATGACAAAATCTGCCACATACAATTACTTTTAGTCATCTCTGTACATTTTAAGATGTTGTCTTAACGGTTCTCTGGCCTTCCATGTGCCTGCCTATGCCTATGCCTGTAGAAACTATAAAAGATGCAAAGGCCTGTCTATATGTCTCTTTTCTGCCAGCTCATGCAAGCCGAGCTGGTCCTGGAGCTTAAAACTTTGGGTGGACTCCATAGTGGGCCTGCCACATGCTGGGAGCTCATTTGAGAAGACATTTACACCAGAAGACTCATGAGTCTTCTACCACCTGTGTGCCTGCAGGGAGATACAGTCAGGAAAATAGTTTCAAGAGCCACTAGTGCTCTGTAACTAAAGTCTGCGAGATTGTTGCCCTGTGGTGGGGTGTTTGCTGTGCCTGTACATTTGGTGGTTTGATGGCAGTTTACAAACTTGCCTGTAAAGCTGGAGAATTGAGGTTGTGGTGTCACAGCTGCACATACAGGTCTTTCTGAAGATGGGTGCTGGATGGTTTCACCTGTCCCCGATTCCTTAGTGGGGCTCTGACAGGAGCCCAGTCAGCTCATTGACACAGCTGAACACTAACCCCACGAACAAAATGATTTAGTTTTAGGTCAAATCATCTGTGAAAGCCTGTGGTTTCACAGATGCTTCTCCTGAGGACTGCGGGGGTGATAAAGTACATTTGCGAGCAGCGTAGTTTCTGGAGTACTACTCCAAAAGGGACTACTGTGGCTGTTGAACTAACTTTAAAATGAAGTTTGATCAATTTATGAGAGGGACTCTAGGATGTGCTTGACTGCAGTAACAGTGACTTGAGGCCAACTGACAGGCAAAATGCTAGGGAGACCGCTCCCTAACAATGCAGCACATCTGAAACTGCCAAACACCATAGACAGGGCAGTGCAAGGCTGTCTCTGTGCTTCTCTTTTTGTGTAATTAGTGCAATAACCATTTTTAGTCCAAAGCTTCTCTAAGTGCCTCTGAAGTCATATAGATCACCACCACTACAGCAGTGGTTAATAAAGTTAGAAAGCTTGAGGATCATAAACATTATTGTAGCTTTAACAAAAAAAACCCAAACACAACAAAAACCAGAAAAGACTACCTGCAATCCCTTTCTTCTGCCTTCCCATCAAAAACATGATCATTCCATGACAGTAACAGCTTTCTCTTTTGCTTGAAATCAACATCAGCATAAGTGAAGGGGATCAAGTAAATGCAAGCAAACAGATTTTAAATGGGCTGACATCTACCTCCTGCTGCAAGCTGAGAAGGCAAATCTTTAGCAAATCTTTTAGAACCTGCATATTGTTGTAAATCAGGTCTGATATGTTCAGTCATACTTCTGCTCAATATCTATTTTTTATTTCAGATTATTGTTTTACTTTTCCAGTAAACGTGTTTCATGTCCTTAGAAGCAGTAAGCAGGTGTAACATCTGCCTAAGAAAAATAATAAGGAGAAACAGATAGACAGGGCTTTTCAGACATAAGAGCATCAACTTTTGGATATACTGACTGAGTCTCCTTCTTTTCCACTCTACTGTAACCCATGTGGCAGACAAATGTTCAGCTTCTGTGCAAAAGCCTACTTGAAACTAGGTATATCTTTTTATGTTTGCTCTCAATGAGACAAGTACAGTGATGAAACTATTATGTCTCAAAGTCTTTTGATAAAGGCAGATTAATCACCTTTCTTTTGGCCTGAGAAGTACATAATTCCTTTTGTCTCAGCAGCTGTGAAGTTCATAATCTTTCTTCCTCACTGTGATTAGTGACAATTGCATTTAGACTCCAGTGAGTAACTATTGTGTATTTGTTTTCTTTCCAACCCACTAATGAATTGATATGTGTGTAATTCTAATTCACATTTTTCCAGTGTGATAACAAGTGTGATGCTAACTGCTAGGCTGTTCATGGAATTTCAATTGAATGCCTCCAAGCTCCAACAGAAAATGGAAACATCTGCTTTCCGAGCTGTTTTTTGACTGGCTGGGTAACTCAACTGTAAAACCAGCAAAAGAACAAGTAAACTTTCTTTTTATTTGCCACTCAATTGAATAATCGGAACTAATAGGAGATCTTTTTTTTTTCTTCTTTGATTAAAGTGAAGTCTAGTTGTCTAAATTTTCTTTCAAAAGCCTGTATTTTGGAAAACATCCGGTATCAAATTCCAGAGAGTGGTAAGAAGGGTAGAGAGAAGTATCAGGCCAATTTGAAATGTTTTCGTTGTAGCATTTGTGAAGTGTTTCAGTTTCAAGTAATGGTTGTTAATTAATTTCAATGAAGTAATGTTTCCAATCAAAACATCATTTCTGAGATAAGTTCTGAGACAAAACCATTCTTTTGTACCACACCAATTCTTTTGTAACACATTCAGTTTGAATAAATAGGTATTTTCTGATGAGAATTCCTAAGCAGTTCCAATAGCATCTCTTCTGATGAACCACTAGCCATACCTAAATGGCCATCATTTTCTCTTATGGCCTGTCTACTGATTTGTCCGCTGCTTTTTACTGTTACTCACAACAGTGGGAAAATCCCCTACTGAGGCATATTATCTATTTATTTTGTTGTAGTCTTTCTACTAGCAAGCAAAACCAAAACAGAAACTGAGTCATTGGCTTGTGAGATTTACATCAGGACAGATCTTTTGTTTTGACTTTGTACAGAGCCTAGGACAAGTCTTATAACTCTTCTGAGTGGTAACAGTAGAAATAACCAATATGTTGAACTGATAAATTGAAGTTTGCATAAATCTCAGCATGTGTGTAGTAGTTCCAGAGTTTCTGAGCCTCGTGGCAAATATTGTAGATCATAGAGGAAAATTGTAATTTAATTGTGGAAGGAAGAAAACAGGAGTTGCTTAATTCCAGCTAATCAACTATCATGGTAACTGGATTAAAAACCACTGAACTCAGTAGGAAGGGTCCTCTTCTGTTCATTACCCCTTGTATCATGATCTGAAAAACAAAATAATAAACTTTTTTGGGTTGAGGAAGAAAATTTCTACAGAGGTAGATGTCCTGTACATCCAATTTGAGCCTGCTGACTAGAAAACAGTTCTTGTATATTCCTTGGTTATTCCTTGGAACTTGGCCACAAAGCCATCGCTATGGAAGAACTGTGGATTTATGGCTTGCTTTATGGCATGACGTTCATCTCATGTTCAACAACCCAAGACCGAACCCCACCTCTTGGAGGAACAGCCAGTGAGGCCAGGAAAATGAACGTCTACAAAACTCGTTTAGCAAGTTAATGTCATTTATTGTTCCTCTGCCAAAAATTTGGCTGGAGTCTTGCAAGTGCTCTGTTGCTGTGGAACGTCCCTTGGCCACTTTGGGCTAAGTGCCACATACTACCAAAATGGATTTTGACGAAGGAGCTGCCCGTGCCATCTGGCACGCACACCAAGCTCTCATGTTCTCTGCTTTGCTGACAGCCCTGTTGGCAGCGCTAGAGATAGGAAATCATGTGCCAAGTACAGTGGGCTTCTGACCACCTGAATTTGTGCACAATCTGGCACTCATCTCATGCTGCATCCAAGTCAAGCAGACTGTCAAAATCAATAACCATGAAGCTCATGTGCTCCCATCCAGATAGAGCCCATGTGCTTGCCTCCGTGGCTGAGCTGCCCAGATTGCAGACAAAGCTTGCTCTCTTCAAAATGTCTGTGGTCAGCTGACAGCCCAGCCCATGTTTGTGTGTGCCTCTAAAGGAATTCTGTCCTTCAGATCTCTCCTGTCTTGCTGCTTTCTCCTTAGCCAAGAACAGGGGCGCTGAGGCAGTATGGGTAAAGGCTTTTCTTCATATCTACAGTGTGGCTGAAGTGGGCATATTACTGCACCAAGAACAGTTATCTCCCAAGCTCACAGAGAGCACACTCTAAAAGTAGCAGGCACAGGATTACAAAAAAAAAACCAACCAAACCAAACCCCAATATCCCTAACAGCAACAAATCAAAACAACACGCCCAAGAAAACAGAGTATCCCAGGTCTTAGCTGTCAGCTATCCCAGGGCTCTTGGGGACAAAGTTAAAGCCACTGCTGTAAGCCCCTCCATTGTTACAAGGTTGACAAGACCAGCTTGTGCTCCTCTTACAATTTAAAAAGGCTTCAAGGCTTTTCTGAATTGAATTAGGTAACTGTAAGCTTCCCAGGGACCATAACATCAGCAGAGGTTGCCAGACAACCGTGTGTTTTGGCCTCCTCCATCACCACATGGTGCTGGGAAGGGGCCTTGGAGGCAGTGGTGCTGGAAATGTGCCTCGCAGGAAATCCCCAGCTCTCAGTTTGGCTCCCCTGCGAGCTCCTGCTGGGATGGGCAGGAAGTCACTGACTGAGGACCAGGATCTGCCTGGGACATTTTATTCACAGTGTACTTCTTCCCCTGCAGAAGAACCACAAGCAGACCTCCAGGGAAAGGACTGTCATTGTTTGGCCCCTCTCCCATTTCCCTTTTCTTTTCCCGTTCACTGCAGCATTATAATCTTCTTCAGTTGCTTTCACAGAAATGTCTCCAATAATGGATCCCCTGGATCCTTTGCCCAATAAACAAATTATAGGGAAGCAGAGCTCTGCTAAAACGGTAGAGCAGCCTTCTGCCATTCAAACTGCTGTCATTCCTGGGCCAAACAGAATTCTGTACTTTTCCTCTCAGTCCAAAGGAGAAACTTCTGCTGTAATTAAGGATGGGCAAGAGTGAACTATGTACTAATAGCCCTAATCAATTGGGATTATCCCTTGGCTGGGACTAATCTCTTTAGCTATGGAACTTTTTTTACTTTCAATCAAGACAGAACCTTTGTGTTTTTCAATGCGTGGTAGCTGGCAATATGAATGATTCCATAGCCAAGGGCGTGAGGTTGTGAATAAACAGGTTTTTATACCTAACATTTATCACAAGAGATTTACTAGATATGGGATTGGGTTTGTTCATGCACGGATCTTAAACCAAGCAAAACATTGTTCCTTATAGACTTTTAGCTTCTACTCAAATTGGTCTTGTTGATAGGATCAAATAGTTTTGCATCCACTACATTTAAAGAAGCAGTGCTCTGTTGCCATGATGCATGTTGGAAAGGGCGATGTATTATGATGGGAATGGAATATTGTCATATTGAAGCTTAATTCAGACCAGACTTTTAGAGTAGTGAGACCGCAAACTGCGGCACAGTGCAGCAGTCACACTCCTACGTGTGTTTGAGTAGATCCTAATCCATGAGAGGTCACCAAAACTTGTAGGCACATGCACAGATGAAGGCTGCAGTAGTCACTGGGACTAGTCACGTGCTGAAGTTGAAAATACACTCAGGTGTCCTTCTGGATAGATATATTAAAGTAGTGCACCAGTTTGTCATTTTAACAGTTTTTCCATAGCTCCACTGACTTTAATCTACCTGTGCTATTCTTTTCATTTAGAATAATGAACTGTATAAACTCCTGGGGATTTTGACAGAGCTCAATAGTCCAGAAAAATAGGACAGAAAATTAACGCAAAGTATTTCTTACTATCCTGACATTCAAGGAGACTGTGATTGGTCGAGTTTCTGGACACTTAAGGACTTTCAGCCAGCTTTTGCTCTTACTCAAGTAGAGATTGATTGCAGTACAAAGTCAAACTATTTGTTTGTGTTGGACAAGGGTCAGGCAGTGCATCGTTTGCATCAATCTATCATAACTTTTCAATAGAGGAATGTGATTCTGATGCTTTTTAAAAAGTGCAGGTATGTTATGTTGTTAGTCAGCTTTTGTTGAAATGTCCCTGGGTTTGAAGTCTCCATGTCAATGAGGCATGGTGAACCAAAGTTATCAGATGATGACCTGTCAGTGTCTATGCTTAGAAATAATCAGGTGTGGCTAGTGGTGAGTCTCCATCTTGTACAAAATGCATGTACAGTCTGCTTGCTGGCAGTCAGATTGGGAAATATATGGCTTACCTGGGGGAGTCTCAACTGGCAGGAATCACAGTATTTATTTCCTCCTCTTCATGTTATCCATCTTTAGTGACTTTCTTCTATGACAACAGCCTCCATCTGCAGAAGATGCCACATAATTTTGTTGGCTATGCGTGTGATCTAGGCACCTGGCACTGGATCATCGTTGATTTCATTGGTAAAGACCAAGGGGCAAAAAGGTAACTTGGCATTAGCTGTCCTAGCAATGCAACTAACTTATTCTGCAGCAATGTTGGAGAGCAACTATATCCAGCGAGTATACCTACTGCTTTTTGTTTGCTTCATTTCTGTGTTTTAAACAAAGACCAAGCAAATGCTGCAATCTTTAGTCCGCAATTCAGCCAACGCATCAAGACTGTGACATCATTTTGCCTTGCCACGTTTTCCTCAGGGGGTGGTGACTGGGCTGACAGCCCATGCTGAGGTTATGTTCTGCTTAGGCTTGCTTGCCTTCACAGCATCATCAGCAAGAGAGTACTGAAAATCCTGAAGACTGTGAGAGCATGGACACTGTCTTGCTTTTGCCACATCTGAATTGTCGTTATTCTGTATTCTTTTAAAGAATGTCTTCTCAAAAGTTGTCTCAAGACAAAGCTACGTTGTAAAAATGATCCAGGACATGCATTCCCTTCCAATGTGCTATAGAGATGCTGGGCTGACTTAATAACATTATTGCCATCATCCTCCATCCCCTCCCAATACCTCTGAAATCCCTTTGCTAGCAACCCATAATTACAGTCCTTAGAGTGAAGACCAACAGAGTACTCCATATTTAAAGGCAGCACACGAGGGATACTAACACCAACACAATTTGCAGGGCTGCCCTTGCAAATTAGTACAAAAGTTGGCATGAAGACTCAGGATTTTATCCGGTGCATCTTAACTACTGTGTTTTAGGTAGACCTGCTTGTAAATAGTGTATAGCTTATCCTGTAGCCACAAACTACTATGCATTAAGTATCTGTGAAATGCTATAACTGCAGCCAAGCCAAGCTTCAGCAGAAGCTGAACCTTGTAATCACTCCCATGAACTCCCTTGAGCATCCATTTGGGAGCCAGAAGTCGCTGGAACACAGCCAAGGAGCCACACAGCCACCTCCTGACAACGCCTCTATGTTAGGAAAGGTTGCGCAAAGTGACTCTAAGAGGGAGGAAAGTATCTGATGAAAAGAAAAGTATTAGCCTGGTTGTACAAGCACCCAGTGAGGCATCAAGAACGTGGTGTATGCTACCAGGGCATGTTTCAGGACAGGTGGGCTCAGCTTGCAGCAAGCTCCAGAGAAGTGCTGGTGTACATCAGTGAGCAGAGGAATGTCAAGCTCACCATTTGAGGGGACCCCAAGAAGACTTGGCTCAGCAAGGATACTGTGGAATGAACATGACCTTCAAGGTGGACCTTTCTCAGTTTACCAAAAGGAGTTAAGTGGTACGTGTGTGTGTGTGCGTGTGGACTCTATCCTGCAGTCCTGTGGAAAATTGCACCAAGCTGATAAGTCAGATGAGTCAAACAGTTGGATTCACTTGGTTGGTTCTTAGGTGTCAATGAATGTTGTTTGAAACATTTCCTTGAACTCCAGTCTGCCAGTTATTTGCAAGATGAGCAAGGGAGACCCGAAGACCAGATGGAGCTAGGAGGGAGATTTCACAGTGTTAACTCCCCAGAGGGAGCGACAGTAGGCAGGAGGTTCTGAACATCTAGTGTTTCCCTGGTTTGGCAGCTTGCACAGAAACCCATCCTCTTCAGAAACTTCGCATTTGGTGCCTTAGGGTATTTTCAATGGTACATTTCTGCAAAACTGCCCCTCTTTAATGTGTGTGAATGAAATCTGTCTGCTGACACTGACACCTGGATATCATTTCAACAAGTGGAAAAAATCCTGCGTCCTGTGAGAAGAAGGTGGCCTGTGATGCAATGCATGTGGGATTTGCACTGTGTGGTTCATCGAGGCATTTCGTTCACACAGCCTTTTCCAAGACTGATTAGCCAATGGTATTGCTGATTTACATCTCTGTCCTGTTACAAGTTTGTTGGACTGTACTGGTTTGGTCTGATTTTTACCCTGTGTATCCTGGTAGTGAGTACCCCTGTCTACCTATCATGCCGGTTTTGTTCCCACACGTGAAGGGAGTGAAGTGGAGTTGACGTTACCTGAGTGATCGATCATTGGAGCCAGGAACTACTCCCACTCAAATGAATTTGTTTGGCCATGAGGGTATTACATGGTGAAAATGCCAGAAACTCTGCTTTTACGTTTTCCACCTCCTTATTCGTTTCAGCCACCAAAATGGTATGACAGCAGACAAGGAGTTTTACTGAACAATTACAGAGTCCAGAATCATATCACTGGTTTTGGAAACCAGGTCTAATGGTTAACTGGTGTTTTTAAAGTCATATCACACATCAGGACTTGGAAATACTAACACAATGTACTCCAGTAGTTTTGGCTGCTGATCTTTTCTAATTTGTTGAGTAGAAACAAGTCTCTGTGCTGTATGGATGTGATGGTATTCAACTTAGAGCATGTATTTTGAAATAAAGCACCACAGAATGTTCCTCTGGTTGTATGTGTATACGGAGAGCTGTGTTTATGACACCGTTTCAGGTGTTAGCAGCTCTACTTCTGCTGCGATGCACAGGAATCTAGTGAAGTGTTTGGCCTAAAGCTTGTCTTCCATCTGGCCAGTATACAAAGTGACAGTGCAAACCCACTGAGATTGCACATTTTCTCCAGCATATTATTAAAGGCCTCCAGTCAAGGGGCAGGGGATGGGAGTGATGCAGAGTGTCAACAGCAGAAAATGTTTCTGGACCTTTGGAAGGTAGAAGGAAAGTAAGTTGTGGCAGGGCAGTGAATATATTGACTACCCTAAATGTAAGAGAACATATCCAAATTAAGCCCACTTCTCCCAAAAGTGGTATTATTTTGTCACAGCAAGGACATTTTTAGTATTCTCTCTGATAGATATACCAAAAATAGCTAATTGTATATCAATTAACACATTTTAACTGCTCAGTCATTTTCCATACATCTCCTGCTGTATTCATTTCAGGTGGGAATACTCTTTCTTTACCTGCCTTCACTTCCATTTGCTTTTAGGAGAATGTTACATTTTTTTTCTCCTAACCCATCTAAAAGGTGTTTCAGGAAAGTACAATTGTTTTTACTGAGATTTTAAATTCTCTCCAGAAGAACTCTTCGCACAAATGCAAAGAAAAGGGGAAGGTTCTCGTCCTATTGTCCCGTTTCTTCCTTCACCCTCCTTTCTTCTTCCTTGCAGTATAAATATCAAGGAAAATTAGTGCTATTAATTCTTTCTGGTTGTGGCAAAGATACCTTCAAAATATGTCACCCTAATAGACAGCTAATAGTGCAACAAAAATCTTTGAGTACTAGCAGAAAATTATCCACAGAGGAATAAAATTTCACTCATTTTCCCACAAAATCAATGTGACTGTAATATTTACTGGTTTTCATATTTTTCTCCTTAAAGATTACTCAGTCACTGGACTTTTCCGGAGACTGTGCTGATCCTTTTTCTATTATTATTTTCTTTTTTTCTTTCTTTTTGTTAAGAGTCAGCTGTTCTTTTAAGCTTAGTAAATTCTCAACTTGCCAAGATAAATATTCTAGACAAGGAAATACTTGTCCAAAGTAGTTCTGCTATGGTAATGCACCCTGACCTTTCAAGCCAGGGGCATTTGAGGTTGTGAAACAAGCCCTCAGCATGCGAGATGCCGCTGGAACGCAGAACGCATTCACTCCCCTTTCATGCCATGCCCTGTGATTTGACAGTTACTTATGGGACCTGCTTTAAAGGTTGTTTTATGGTTGTGACTTCAGCTGCAAAACTGTTTTCACTCCTGCAGAGAGGGCAGGTGTGCTTGAAATCAAGTTTTTTACTTAAAAGTCTGTCTATGCTGATATCAAGAGCACAGCTCTGACCTCTTGTTGCTCGTATTTCTGTAGCCTCTGTGACACCAGTTAGTCCCTTTTGCTCTTGTGGAAGAGCCTGGCTGTGTTGGAACATGTTCATCTGAGCAGATCTGCAATATGGACTTTATTGCTGCTCCGCCTGCCACCACAGGAATTTTTGTGCTCAGTTGTAAATGTCAAAGCTGTTATTTCTCTTGGTTTGTCATATACCAAAGCAGACAGTACCTCAGCAGCTTGTCTACAGGCAATCCACGCACTAGCAGCTACTGTGTTTTTCTAGTCTGAGCAGCTACAGTTCAGCTTCATGAGACTGTCCTGCACACAGAACTGCCCACCTCCTCTTCCCTCTCCCTTTTCCCCTTGTGTCTGCAATCCCAGGTGAAGCCTGGAAGCTGCTGAAGGTCTCCAGAGACTGGAGGAACTGCAGGTTTGCGGTAGGTGGTGGAGATGGCTTAGCTCTTCTTCCTTTCTCAGTCCCCAGGTGGCATCTTTCAACAGATGCTGCTGCAGCAGTGAGAAGAAAGCACCCAGGAAAAGTTTAGGGACTGCTTCTGCCACGTGAGTTAGGAAACCTTTAAAGGTATGGCATGCCTTCCTCTTAGGACAGGGAGAGAGGGTACACACTGTGTGGGGATTGCATAACATTGAAGTCTTCACCTCCTGTTCTGGTCATGGAGTTGTTTTGCTTTCTGAGCTACTCTGAGAGTTTTAACTCCATTTAATAAACTCAACTCCAAGACAAGGGTCAGGAAGAGACTCATACGTGATGCTGCTTTACTTGTGTGGTGGGGTGGGAATCACTGGGTTTTCTTCCTCCTCCCAGGTGCTGGCAACTGCTGCTGTCATCAGCACACTGCTGGCCATGGTGGACACGCAGGACAGGCAGGTCAAAGTATGTTCTGTCATACTACTGTCTCTCTCAGTCTGAAAAGTGTTCTCGAACATATCAAATTTTTCTGCTATTTTATGGATGGAGGATGTTGTACCTACTTCTTACTCAAAAGAGCCATGCCATGAATAGATAAGAACCTCTCACCAGTGCTGAGGAGACAACAGTGTTGTCTCTGCTTTGTGTGAGGGAGCTGGCAGCAGCACTGGTATCAAGGTCTGGGCCAAACCAATAAACTCTATTTTGCCATTTGAGTGGTCTCTTCTCGGAAGGAAAAAAGAGGAGAGAAAGAAACAGTAAATCCTAAGGGCTGAGCAGGATGATTGTTGTTTGTCACTCTTAAATTGAACGCAAGTATGGTTTTTCCCTCTGTTCCTTAAATTCTGTTTTCAGTTTCTTTAAAATGCCAGAAATTGGTGGGTTTAGAACCTAGAGAGCCTTTCATTTTGTCGGGATTGTTTTATTCCTGAGATTAAATAAGCACAACTCCCTGAGAGATGAACCTATGCTGATAACTAAACCAGATGATTAACCATTTTTTGCCATGTTTTGATGTGTAGGCTGTCCTCAGGTGCATCCACAGATTACAGTACTGATTTTGCGAGAGAGTATTCTGCAAGCCTGTGTGCCGCAGTGTGCAATCAGGGCTGACTCCTCTTACGTCCCTCTGGTCCCAAATCCCAGTGGGATGGGAATATTGTTGTTGTCTTGAATATTGTTCTGCGTCATTTTTCTTCTCTTTGTTCAGTAACTGCATTTCATTTCCTTAATGAGACCAACCTGCAAAATTAGAGAGATTTTGGCTGTAGAATACCAAACTCATACTGCATTTGAGCTACCAACTTCCCATCCCTGTTTGCCCTTGGCTCAGAGATTGCGTTTGTAATGGAGTGCACTTGTATTTTGTACTGTAACATCATATTGTAAACCCTTTATAACCTCAGAATGGCAACTTGGGCTCATGGGTATTTGCGGTGTCTCAGAAGAGTGAGAGATGCTACAGCTGTCCATGTTTTGCATTGACACACTTGGCTCTGGGTATGACGTAACGTAACAAACTTGCAAGGAGCTATTGCTTCGATCCAATGAGTAGGTTCAATCAGCAATGTAGTGTACTTTGCTAGCAGACATGAATATGGGACTACACAGGGAGTGTGAAATTTTCTTTAATATGTTTGCATAGAAAATTATGATTTAAAAGAATTTCTGTCTTGCACAGTTGTTTGTTCATTTGCACCTGTGTAATTCACTTATAAACACCTTTATTCTGTTAAAAAGGTAATTACATGCTTAACTGTATCTTTGCCATCCATAGCCCTCGTGTGTAAGAAGCCTGACAATTAATGCCAAGATTAATTCCACATGTTTGCAGAAGCGGGCCCACAGATGGTTGTTAATTTCCCTTGGCATCCTTAAAAGCCGATATGCTTCTGTTATTTTATTTACAAAATAAACACTATAAATTTACTTCATCATATTTGACGTCATAATTTCAAGTTTTGCTTTGGCCTACAAGGGCTCAGGGCCCTCGGGGTAGCTTTCCTCATTATTAAACAACAGTTATATAGCTGTAGTTAGTGAATTATGCTTGAAGACATGCATAAGAAACAAATGCACGGCAGTTTCTACAATAAAGTGAAAAATACACCTTTCAGTGAAAAATGTGTTTTGCCAAATGGAAAGGATGAAGTGCAGTTCAAAGTTGATACCTTTACTTGCTATTTTGACCTCTCTTTGAATGAATGAATAATGTCTGCATTTTAAAGAGGAAAATGATGAAAAACAGCATTCATAATGAAATGGGACAGAGATTGTTGCTGCTTTTAATATTTCTTTGATTTCAGTTCATGTTTGAAATTATTTTAAGGACAAAAGTGATTTCCAGCAGGGCCTGGTCACACTGGTGACCATACGCTTATGGACCAAGTCCTGGGATCTCTCAGGCTTCTCGGTACATGGATGTGTTGGTCTCACCTCTTGATCTTCAGGTGCCTTTCCAAAAGAAACCTCCTATGGTCATCCTTTATCCACAGCGGTCCCCTCGACTCAGGGCCTCGTAGCTGCCTGAAACAAACAGTTGTCCCTGGAGCTTTTCTTATATATGGTTTTCCTTCGATCCCACCTTATGTGATTGTTTGTCTTTGGCAGCAACTGTGTAACTGAAAATGTGGAAGTCTAAAATATGTAAAGCACAAGTATGTTAGCCAAAGTTCCTGCACTGCAGAATTTGCTTCTGCATTTTTTATAACATATTTCAAAATGTAGTGCTGGCTGAAGGAAGCAGGTAATGATCCAATGACTGTTGACAGAATTGGAAGACTCATTGTATGCAAACTGCTCCGTATTTGCACACCAGATTTAATTACATGTTAAAATTAATTTATCAAGTTTTCATATTTATGCTTTGACTATTCACCGTCAGGTTTCTGTATGCATTTTTGGAGGGGTCTTTTTTGGTCTGTTCCAAGCTCTGCTGAACTGCTCTAATTTGTTGGATATGTCACTGTAGTTGCAATGCTTTGCTGCTTTTTTTTTCTTTTGCATTTTTATGCTCTGAAAGTAACATCTTTTTCTTTATCTTTTTTAAAGATAAAGACATTCCCTGCTGATACATCTAATCCTTTTTTCGATCCTTTTACAACAGTACCACAGTTTTCTGTAAGTAGAACGTGCAACTAAAAACTGTGTATTTAACACAATTCCAACTGAATTTTTAACAGTGTCAGAAACTTCTGCGCTAAGCAGTCCTCAAAAAAAAAAACAAACAAAAAAAAGATAAATTCCAGGTAGAAATTAGACTGCAAATCAGTTAAATATTCCCATTATACAAATAATCAACTTGCCTGCATTCAGACATTGCTGCTTTCTAGACAGAGGACTAAGAGCTCACCACTAATGCAGTCAGTCCCAAAATGTTGTTCAGTTCAGGACTGTAGAGGACACTCGTGAAGCTCCGTAGCATCTTTCCAAGGAGCAATAAGGGAGTAGGAAGACTTAGTCCTCTGTCTAACAATTGCATGGCCTCCTGCCTGAAAACACCTGCTGTGCCATCACAAAGAGGAGCCTGATTTTCATTGAATTTACAGATGAATTTTAAGGAAGAATTACAGTTAGTGTGTTGATGACTACAATGGTGTCCTTGTATGAACTCCCATGTTTACTTAATAACTTGAATGAAGTAGTGAACTTAATTCTTGTTAAACTTTAGCAGAAGTCAGGATTTAAGGTTTTTGGTAAGGTAAACTACATACAAACAGGAAACAATTATTTGACAATTTAAAAAATAAGTCCAACCGAAGTCCTACTCTAAGGGTAAAGGCATTATGTAATAAGTATGACAAAATGATCTACTCTATAAGAAACACTCTGATTATAATTATAAACCACAGTAACTGATTTACAGTTTTTAAATTACATTGGCAAAATGAAGCATTTCAGACTGTAACCTTAACTTTTACTGGTAGCAGCAGTCTATGTCTGGCATATAATCAGAGATAAGTAACTTCAATCGCTGTTGGGCCATGTGCAGTAACTGTCTGCATTAATGATTTAAAGAAAGAGGCTTTTCTTTCACAATAAACCTGATCATGGGATTTGACCTAAATGTTGTTTTTTCTCCGAATAGGTGTTTTAAAGCTAGAGTTCGTTAGGCTCCCCAGTGTCAGTGCCACAGCTGAGCTCTAATTAAAGGTATCCGAAAATACACCGGAATATGTCACAGCAACTTTTCACTAGGTCAGCCAAGTCCGGATAGTACAATTGTGGTAAAAGCTAAACCAAAGTTACGGTGTTTGTGTCTTTCATAGTAGTACTTTATATAAGCAAAAAGATACGCCCAGAATAGCTTTCCCGCTAATTAGTAATGATTGTCAGGAAATTATTTTTCTGCCTGTGACAGTTAGGATGAAAGCAAAATTTAGGAGGGCTATATAAAATATTTTTTCATCATTGGGGGGAATAGAACTTTAAAAATAGAAACAGAAGCTGCCCTGATATACTTACCCGCAGAAATTTCCATCTTGCAGAAAATGGCTGTTTCATGGCAGATTCAAATGTTGAGATTTTTGTTATGCTCTGTCAGGAGAGAAGAAGCAAAGTAAAGTTCAAACTAATCTTTCTGAAATTCCCTGTTCTCCACATAGAGTCCTGTTTCCCTGGGCAGAGTGGAGGGCAGAATCCAGACAACAAATATTTAAAACACCATTGCAATAAAAATCTAATGGTGTGTGATCCATCGTATGATTCCATACATTCCTTTCATTGAGTTATGTACACATATCTGTGGTAAACCAGCAGCTACCTAGAGGACTGCATAAAGATAGGAAAACAATTAGGAAGGTTAATTACACGTTGGTCCTGTGTTTCATGGTCCTCCGTCCCAACCCAAAGAGACAAACTTCTCCCCAGCAGCATTTGAGTTCATCCTGATGCATGGGTTCTGCCGAGGGCTTGAGAGTAGTTACACCACAGTGGGAGCTGTAAGGGAAAGGTCTAGATCAGTGTTATTCTCTGGCCACACACAGTCCCAGATGGTAACATTTGTTATTCTTTTCCTTGTTTGTTCAGGTTTTTTTCTTTTTTCTTTTCTTTGCTTCCCCTTCACTTTTCTTTTTTTTTTTTTTTTTTTTTTTTCTTTTTTTTGTTTTTT
>VYZM01004609.1:20692-51987 GCA_013398915.1 Dromas ardeola | reverse complement strand
AGCGGTGTGGACGTAGCTCGCGCAGGGAGGATTTTTTCCTTCCTGGGTAGATGAACCACCTTCCTGACTGACGTGGATTGATTGATCACTTTAAAGAATAATAACAATGATAGTTTATGGCATAGCTGTGTCTATACCCGTCTTTTCACTCTACTAATCAGCATGTGTGTACTGGCAAAGCTGTGGAGGGTACACCTGCCTATACGTCCCGATCACCTCCGGTAGGCAAGCAGCCTCTACGTTCAGTGGAGCTATCTCAGGCATCAGGTGGGGTGGCTGGTCCAGCGCTAGCGGAACCGCAGCCACAGGGAGGGTGTTTATGGCATACAGGTAACACTACCAACTANAAAAAAGAAAAGAAAAAGAAAGTTCTCCATTTCCCCCTGTTCCGTAGTGCAGGGTCATCTAGAAAGCTACCAACAACTGACTGTCAGCTACAAGGTACTCTTCCAAGAGGAAAGCTTTTGTGCGTTTTGTATGGCTGAAGATGTATATTTTTCTGTTACTCTGTACACTATGTTCTCTTGTTTGTGTTAAGATAAAAGATTGCCCTTCATTTGGTACTGAATACGATGGCTTTACCTCAGCTTAAGCAGCTTGTTTGTGTGGAGGCCGGGAAGTGATTGCTGTGAGACTGGGTTTCCTTCAGAGTTAGCTTGCGCTCTTTTTCTGAAATGAGAAGTCTTGAGAGCACTGTAGGACCGTGGATTGCAACGTGGAGGTATAAAATGACTCATCTATTTCATATTTACTGGGAGAAGACATTAGCATTAGGCTCCCCAGTTAAATCCACCAAACCCAAACCTTTCTGGTTGACATAAAATGGAGCAAAATAAGCAGCACAAGCGTTAGGTAGAAACTCACAATACAAAATGCAATGAAGGAGCTCAACACGAGCAGTGGGCACAAGGAGCCATAGAAACACACCTGGACTGCAGATTTCAGAGCTCTCAGGTGACTTTGCTGGGTAATCAGATACAAGTTGTCCACTGTCCACGTTCTAGTTACAGTGCCAAGACACGTCTGTTCCTTATGTTTTAACATACTGCTCCATCAATCCAAGGTTATTAAAAATGGATTAGGAACATTAAACCTCTATGAAGAAATCAGAAAGGAAGGGAAAATGCAGCAGATACAAAAGGCTGCATTTTCCATGTCCTGTTACTCATTTCTCACCAGTTCCCGGAAGGTACTGGAGGAGGGAGAAGCGACAGCACATTTTGTCTGCACCCAAGTAAAAGTGAGCATTGTGAAGAACAAATAAAAGAAAAATGTAATTAGAGGTGCTGTTTCGGGAGAAGAAAGATAAGTAAGGTTGAGAACGGCGCAGCACTGACTCCAGCTGTATCTGGTCTGCTGCCTGCTGTTTGGCAACCCTCAGTTGTGTGTGAACTGGCGGCAGTTTCACAAAGTCATTACCAAGAAAAACCAGAAAAAAACAGATCTGAACACACACTTCAGTCGTACTGATTGGCACGGAGTGGACTTTGGGAACCCTGCAAGATGCCTTCAGGTTTGGGAGCAAATAGATCCAATCACCTGCATTAGGGCAGTCTGGTCACATAAGCAAAAGGCTTTGGCAAAACTGAATGCCTGACTCAGACCAGCCCATCAGATTTTCTGGCTCGTAAACATGCATTTTTAGTTTAAATGCAATGTTTTGCTCCTGTTGTGTAAAAATTCTTCAGCTGAAATAATCAGAAGTGGAAAACAAGAAACGTGAACCAAGGTTACTTTACAGTGGCCAGGTCTTTACGGCTGAGGCGTGCTCTGGCGTAGCTGAGAAAGAGCAGGGACTCCTCCCTCCTTGGTTGCCACCAGGAGACGAGGGAAAGGCTCATGTGGCCGCTTAGTTCCTGTGGGACGTTTTCCACAGAAGAACCCCAAGTACGTTGCCTTGTCTTGTTTTAGTGTCTTATCCACTGGCTGCCACTGTTCCCTATTCTGCAGTCTAATGGAGCTTTTTTAAAACTGTTTTACTGATATCGAACTGAACTTTTAACTGTGGACCGTCATCACCTTGTTCTTTCTTACTGTGTACCTTCTTCAGCCACGCTTAAGCGTCTCAGTTTTCACATCCTCTGAATTAACGCTCCTGCCTCACCTCTGGTTGGGAATTACAGTGTTAGGACACCTGTTACCCAAAAGTAGTGTAAACAAGACAATGTCAACAGGAACATATGCTGGGGGGCAGATAGTCTAGATTTGCCCCTAGACTTCAACTTTACAGGTGTTTAAGGATACTCTGCCCGAGGGTATGTCTATATAATGGTGCGGAAGTATCTGAGCTAGCTTTAATGAGCTTGCATATGTAGTTGTGGCAGCATGAAGCCCAGCACAGGCTATCATTATTATGTACATTGACACGTGTAAAGATAACGCATTTGAACAGCAGCCTTCTGAAGCATGGTCGCCAGAGTTGGTGACAGAAAAGGGTGGCTGAGAGGAGTCTGTCTCTTCAGCTCTCCTGGGAAAGGGTTCATCTCACTTAATGGGTTAATACGCCCAGCTCTCGCCTGATGAGAGATCAAAGGAACTGCCTTCTGAAGGTGCCTCTGACTTAAATGTCTACCTTTATATTGCTTAAAGTTAAGTGAGATGAATCCTGCTCTCCGTCCCTCTGGTTAGGTCTACATTGCAAACCCTTGCCCACACGGCTACATCATCCAGGGGTGCTTTGAGGTATGATTTGTGATTGACGTCGCTCCGCCAGCAAAAGCCTTGCGCGTTAGGTGTAAATATACTACCAGAAACACCCTGTTGTCAGAACAGCTTTTGTCCCTTATGGGAAGAACAGAGAGCTGGGACAAGTGGCATAAGCACAGAGGCGTCATTACAGTTGTGCCCAGCCTGGGAGTAGCTGGTTGATGAGACCTCCTGCTACAGCCACGCTGGCAAAGCCTGCCGGGGTGGCCCTGGCTTCTAGCGGCGCCCCGAGTGATGCTCTGACTCAGTCAGCAGATCCCAGCTTTCCAGTGTGAAGTCTCTTAAGTGGCAGAATGCAATGTTGTCATGTTTGGGTGATTCCAGCAAAATTTATTGGCCATTTAAATAGCTATGCAAGGAGTTAAATATTTTCTCATATTGCAGTCTCTTCTGGAAGCCAACCAATTGTGCTTTGTTTTTGTGTGGTTCAGCTGTTTTCACTATTTTGTTTTAAAAGGAATAACTGGGTTTTCTTTAGAAATGTTGTTTGAGATCCCACATCTCTATCAGATCCCACAGTGTGTGCAGATTTTTCTCGTTTCAAATGTACTTAAACCCTGAAAGTGCAATGTTGGAAAATTAACTCCTCCGAAGTTTCAGTTTGTGGCTTCACAACTCTCTCGCAACAGGATGCCTACGTGCCCATTTGAAACAGAGCTGGCAACGCAGTGAAATGTTTCATTGGAGGCAGCATCATGTTTTGTTTGAACTGTTTACAAATATCTTTTGGGTTTCTTTTTTTTTTTTTATTTTTCTGAATACATTTCTGGTTCATTGGCTACAAAAACCTACTCATAATTATGCAATGGAATACTGTTTCTTTCTCTTTCTTTTCTTTTTTGTTTTCTTTTCTTTTTTTTTTTCTCTAATGTCCTGATGTTCAAGGAGTTTGCAATAAATATACTGAGGCTGATCTGTAATTGCATGTAAGATCAGCCTCATAACTGTGTTTTGTAAAGTTAAGTGCCGTAAAAGAACCTGCAGATGATGTGGAGAAGGAGGGAAGGGAGAGAGTAAGTGGAGGAGAAGGCTTCTTTGGCAGCTGCGGCTTTGACTGGTGGGTAGCAGCTTTAAAGTAAGATTGCTCACACCATTTTGTTTCATCTGAGTAGCAGCGCGTATCATCAGACTGTGTACGATGGCATTTTGTTGAAAACATGCCTAGAGAGAAACTTTTACGGCTCAGCTGTTTACCTGTTCCTGTATTCATGCCTGCAATAAATGAGATGAAAAATACATCGCAGAGTCTGAGCAATTTGTAGTCAAATCAGTCATTTAGGAGGCATGGGGCAGTGTGCCAATTAAAGGAAACGTTTGGTTGCTAATCAAGTGGATCCACCTTCATTAAAAAAATACATCCTAAGGAAAAAAACAGAGAAATTATTCAAAAAGCCCAGGAGATTTTCTCCAGCTTAAAGCTACAGACCAGCGTTGTAGGGTGCCAATCGTCTGTTGGGTCATTAGCTGGGGCACGCTTTGCTGGAAAAACACTGGCAAAACACTGGCAGGATCAAGGTAAGGAAACACGAAACGTGGCACGTTGCTGGTCTTTCAGCTGGGGCTCAAAAGGTGGCGAAAAACGCTACCGGCGTGGAGGGGGGGGGAGAAATCTTCCGTATCACACAGGGCTGAGAGACCCCAAGTTATTAAACTGCTCCATGAAGGCAAATTTAAAAGAAAAAAAAACAAACAACAAAACCAACCAAAACCAAAGAACAAACAATGCTGTTCATTGTAAGTATTTTTTTAACACAGTTAAAACATTTCACTCAGATTTTTGCCCTTGATTTTGCCATTCTGTAAATGTCTAAGTGAAAAGTTGCTTCAGAATGAAACATTTCCATTTTCTTCTGTTGAAAGATCTCTAGATCAGGACGGTTTTGACCTTAACTTTCCCAGAGCACTTATGAAATGAAATCCCAGTCATGTTCACCCCATTTTCTGAGGTTGCCAAACTCTGTATTCGGAAGGAATATGGTCCCATCCCAATTTCTCCAGCTGGGTATTCATCTATTTTTAATCTCTATGCAGGGAAAGCAGGGGAAGCAACAGAAGCAACGCTCTTCCACCAGTACTCAATTTATACCACGAAAATTGATTATCCAGCCAGCAAACCTAGTTAATTAATTCCCCTTAATACACTTCTTTGCTAAAGAAATAGTGTTCTGGGGTGCTGGGGAATGAGCAGCTGTGGCGCTAGAAGGTCAGCAAATACTCGCACATAACTTGGCCGCAGCTGAGAAGCGTGGGGACCTCAGAGATGTAAATCTGAACAATTTTCAGCTTTATTATCAGCTGACTGATCTATGGGGCTGGGCGAGAGAGGTCGTTGAGATAAATTCTGTTTCTCGGGGGACACGCTTTCTAGAGCAGAAAAGAGACTCTGCGTGCAGGCACTATTAACTCGGGGCAGGGAGGGGGAAGATGAGGCGATAGTTACCAGCCAGGCTGTGCTGCACAGATCCCGCTGCACCACAGGGTTTGTTCCACCACCCCAGCCCTCGTGAAAGGCGGTGGCCATGGCGACGGCCTTTCACCATGCTCTCACCAACCGCGGTGACACCTTTGCGGCTGGTGGGCCTTGGGATCCCCGTGCCCAAATGCAACTTGCACCAAAGGGCAACTCCACGGCAAGCCCACTGTCAGGGATGGCTGTCACCGGCTGGAGTAGATGCCAGGGAATGAGGGAAATAAAAGGTCAGCCTTTGGTCTCTCCCAGCCACCCCACGGCAGGTTCATGGGAGCTCCTGGTGTGGGATGAGGAGCGTGGGCTTGCCCTTTTTGTGAGAAACTGGGCATGGCATCAGTTTGGCATCTGTGGCATCAGATGTGTTTGACAACCCTGACCATTGCAGCCACGTCTTATGTGCTGCCAGCAGCGCATATGGGATGTGTGGGGTCTTCTCTCTCTCCAGCCTTTAGGGTCTGCGATGGTCAGGGGAGAAGGGAGGAAAACAACAGGGAGAAGGGGGGCAGCAAACAACCCACACTGTCACCTGCTGGGTGGCCTGACAGAAAAGCACTGCCTAAAACAACGTTTGCCTTTTTAGTTTATTTTAAAACTACATATATGAAATTGCATCACTACATAGGTAACATGCAGTTGATACTAATTGTGTATTTTTTAATGAATATTTCTACACTGTGTGGTACACAATGCCAGTGACCGCACAGGTCTGCCATCAGAGTATCTGGCACAGCAGTGAGGCGTAAAAGCCACATGGATCTTTACTGTTTCATGCACTGACTATTCAGCTCTTCAAGCGGAGAGCCACTTACCCTCCTGCATCGTTCTTCCCCTGCCTTTCATTAGCAAACTCTTTTGGAAAGCCAAGGAAAACAGAGCACAAATTCTTTTCTTTAAAGATATTTAGTCAGTGATGCTTAGCCTCACAGGGCCCCAATGGTGTGAAGAACTCAAGTATAATTATGCTTTTTTTTAAATTATTTGCCTTGCTGCTTTCAAAAACAACAACAACAAAAAAGTGGTTTCTGTGCTAACACTCTCCCGCTCTGCTTTGGCTGCTGGACCCCTCCAGCCGTGCCAGGCTTGGCAAGGGCATGGGGTGGCTTGGTGGGAGGGGACAAGGGTTGTTGTTTTTTTTTTTGGGGGGGGAGGGGATGGACTGCCAACACCCCCCCAGCACTTCCTTCCCTCCTGTGGTTCTCTTCTTGCTGTGGCTGACATAACTGCTGCGTCCTCCGCGGTGGGACGTGCGCTGCCCAGCTGGGAGGTGGGAAGATGTTTGCAGCTCCAGGGTCACCCAGGGAGGGTTTGGGGCTGGTGGGGCTGAGAGCTGCGACGCTTCTGTAGGTAAGAGGCACATGAGAGCTGGGGCTCTGGAGATTTTAGAGGCTGTGTTGCTCCCGGGTTGTGCAGGCATGAGGAGATGCATGAGGCTCCGGGGAGGGAGGTCAGCGTGAGATGCCCTCTCCCTGGATGGGTGAAATTAGGGTTTTAATGGCAGGGGCATCACTGGGTCACCCTCCCCTCTTCCTGCAAAGGAGTTTCAAACTTGTGCTCTCCGAAGTTGACTAAACCCCACGGGGCCGGTCTTTGCTGAAAGAACAAAGCTATTTCTGCAGCAGGGCTGTGGTCGGTGCCTTCGGCAGTACTGAACAAGATCAGCAGCACCCTCATCACACTGCCTCACGGCTCTTTTGTGGCCACGTAAGGATGACAGTCCCTGAGAAGGACCTCTGCCAAGGCTGCCAGTGTATGAAGACAGGGAGGGGGAGTGCTGGAGCCAACTTAGCTTTGCAGCCCAAGAGTGCTCCCATTTTACATTTCCAGCCTGACAAGCCACGGCTCAGTGTGGGTTCTGGCCAGCTCGACAACTTGCCCTGGTTATCGCAAGCCACCGGGAGCAGAAGGTATCTTCTCTAACCACCTGCTTCTGAGCCCCTTCATGTCCCTCCATGTCATTCTGCTAATCCTCCTCCCTCCTCTGCTCGTCACTCACCCGCTGACTGGTTCACAGGCACCTTCACCCCCGTGAGCATCCCTCCCCTCCCACACAAACACCTCTGGCTTTGTTTTTTCCCGCATGAACTTCTGTGTTTCAGAACCCCCTTGCCAGCCCTTGCTTTTCCTGTCCATCAGTAGGTGCTCCTCCATCCACACTTGTCTTCTATGCTTCCCCTGTGTCTCACTCATCTCTTCATCTCCCCTCTGTCCGTCCTGCCCCTGACACCTCTGGCCAGCTCTGCCCAGGTCACGGTTGCCTCCCTCTCCCCAGATGTCTCATCTCACTGCCTGCTCATCGCCATCAGGCCTGCAGCCTTCCCTGGGAGCAGCATCTGACAGGCATTACGGCGCAACAGGATTTATTGTCAGCCAGAAAACCCCCAGGAGATGGCCTCTCGTTAGGGACCAGCTGCCTGGTGAGGGTCTGCCATCAGCCACGGCTGCCAGGTCTCTCCTCGGGTCCAGACTAAATATCTGTGGGCGCAGCACCCAGCCTTGGTGATGCTTCTACCTATTCCATGGCATCAGAGGCAGGAAGAGCACTGAAGAGTATTTTTAAAGAGGGAGTTAGCACTTGCTCTGCCCTTAAAGTGAGTGATTTCGATCCCATGTCTTGGAGAGCAAGGCTTCATTTTAACAACAAGGCATTGGTGAAGGGAGGTACCCTGAAGAAACATGACTAAGATTCCCCCCCTCTCTCTCCCTTTCCTTCTTTTCATTCTTCTTTCTGCAGTGTGTTTCAGCAACACACACCCACACCCACACCCACCCGNACGCACACCCACCCCCCATACTCCTGCGGTGTAGCCATAGCCATCCCTTTATTCCCCCCTACAGATAGATGAATTCCCCCCTACAGATAGATGAGGTTTTGGGCTATGCTACTCCATATTGCTGTGCCAAACTTTGAAGCACTGGAAAGAAATGGGCAACAGGGTGGAAGAGGGAGGTCTCTTCTCTTCATAAAGCCAAACTGCCAACTCATTAATCCCCTTCAGGTGCTCTAAAGTGCTTTCTTCCCAAAGCAACACAGGTGGAATTAATTTTACTACATATTATGTGGTAATAAATCATGAGGGTAGCCAAAGATGGGTGCTTTTCTTTTCTTCTTTCTTTTTTTTTTTTCCTCTTTTTTTTCTTTTTCTTTTTTTAGGTGCACAACTTCTCACCTGCCAAACCCAAACTACTGCTCTGGCAATGAAATCAATAACGAACTCCTGGGTTTGCCCACCTGGTCTCGCAGGAGAAACATACCATTAAGTCTCAGGTAAACTGTTTTAAGTGCTTCTTTTTTTCCTTTGTGTGTGTATGCTGAGTAAAACAAAACAAAAACCAGGCCTGACAGAGCAGCATCTAACAAACCAGAATTGTTGAATGCCTTCCTGGAGCAGAAAAAACCCTTCCTCTGACAGTCAGAAGGATGTTTCCAAGCAACTATTTGCACTCTTTCTCCACTGGAGGAGGATGGAATTTCCATCTGCCATCCTCCCTCAGCAACACAGTCCTGGTTCCCTCTGTGGAAAAGCTGCATTAGTGCAGCGACTCGAACCCGTACACCCCCTGCCCTGTGTCCCACCCGTGGTGGCATAAAACATCTCCCCACACAAGAGCTGTCCCTGTGGCTGCTGTTCCACCACCTGCCCAGCTCAGCAGACCCATGGACTGGGAGGTGCAGGTAGGCTGCTGCCTTCGCTGCATCTGATGGGTCCCATCGTAAGATCCTTTGGAGCTCGGCATGGATTTGGCAGAGAAGAGTAGGTAGGTCTTGATAGGTCTCAGCAGCCTGGTCTTCAGGGGTGACACACCTCCTAGCTGTGTGCATTACCTATGAATTGAGTGGCAAAAGCTCCAGGCTCCACTTTCTAGGGACATCATATTCCTGAAAGAAATCTTTCTGCAGCGCTAAGATGGCTCAGTTGATCTCCAAGGGCCAACTCTGCCAAACCCAAGCCACCGTCCCCACCAGCCTGTTCACCCCTGTTGGCAGAGCCCTGGCTGCACGGTGGGCCCTGCTTGAGCTCCGCTCTTGCAGGACAGCTTTGCTTGCTTGAAAACCCTTCCAAGGACACTGCATCCAAGCCCCGGAGAGGAGCTTTAGGACATGCAAGACATGTCTCCTGCAGCTGTGGGCCAGCTCGGGGCAGCTCCTGTCTCCCCAAACGGCTCTTGGACATCCCGTTCTGGTGCTGGTCTCTCCGGTGGGGAGAGCCTGGCACAGCTCTGGGTCTCCTTTGGCAGGTCTAGTTCTAAAAGTCCAATTAGTGTTGTTTGTGCTCATATTGTAACTGAAAGAAAAAAAAAAAAAAGTGATGCTTCAGTAGGTCCCAGAGTGTGAAGAGATAAACGTAATTACAATAAATGCAATATATTGAAAGATACTACCATTTAATTAAAAGTATATGAATTATGTATATATCTCTTCCTCAGCCTGTAACTGTGTGGACTCAAGCAGTAACTGAGTACGTTCAGCTCTAGCTACCCCGTGAAACATATGGCTGCTTAATTTCCCACTCGCACACCGAAGACAGACAGCTGAATTTTTGGTAGGGGTCAATAGGACCATGCATGGGGGTTGCTTGGAGTTACCTCTGCCTTTCTGCACTCTTGGGCGCCTGACAAGGGATGCGAATGCCATCCCACCAGTTTCTCCCCCGGCCCAGGGAGGATGGAGACTGCCTTTCAGGCAACTTGTACAACATCAGACTTAACACTCACGCTATTTAGGGGCACAGAGCCGCAGGGAAGGAAACCAGGGGTGGCAGCGGGGTGGGCTACCAATACGTGACGCCCATGGGGCTGTGAAGGTGGTAGCATCCTGCAGTTTTGGGGCATAAAGCCTTATGTGGGGCCCATGGGCTGGCCAAGAACTGCAGCAGCCTGGCAGGGACAGGCCAGGAGGACAGGGCTCGGTGGTGGAAAGGTCCCAGGACCTGCAGGTCCCCAGAGCATCCCAGGGCCTGCACTGCCACCCCCGGCCCCGAGGTGCCATCAGACACCTGGGGCTCAGCTCAGCTCTCAGCAAACTCACTGCAAGCTATTTCATTAATATGCAAGTGTGTCTTTTTATAAACGCTTTGCTGTCGTTCGGGGCAAACAGAAAACCTTCCCCGTCAAGGCAGAGGGTTGCTCTTTGTGGCATTGCCGAGCTCATCCCAGCGGATTGGGCTCAGGGCTGGGCCATCAATCTTCTGCTACAGGCTGCCTCCTTCTCCTTTCTTCATTTAAAATGTGGTGGAGCAAACTCTCACGAGAGAAAACAGATCCCGTTAGCGTTTGTAGAAATTCAAACTGCCCATTATGAAATTAAAATAGGAAACAAAGTGGTTGGGGGGAGGGGAGAAGCCTCCTCTCCCTAATCACTTAATAGAGGCCCATACATCTCATTAGAGCTTGCAATAAATCACACCTTGTTATTGTCCAGATGTGCAAGCGTGTGAAATCTGAATCCAAATGTTCACCTCTAGCTAATTTACTGTTGATTTCTTCCTTATTTCCATGCCTTACGGAAAAGAGAATAGACGATTTTTTTTATTTATTTTTTTTCCCCATGCTTATACAAACTTTGCCTTTTTCTTCTAGGGAAGCTTTGGCCTGGGTTCAGCAAGGCACTTAAAACACATGCCCAGCTTCAGGGTGGGGACTGGTCTTCCCCAGCCTCCCTCCAAAATAGATGGGGGTCATTCAAGCAGCCGCAGCGAAAACACCAGCCCATGCTGCGTGCGGTGCCAAGGTTTTAAATCACGAGATAATCTCACCAGGCACATTTGTTAAGTTATGCTCAGCTGTTTTCCTGCGTGCTTTTTTTTTGCTGATGACAAGAATAATACATAACGAAGGCGAGAAGCTGCAGCCTGCTCCCAGAAAGATATGGGGAGTTATTTTCCTCTCTGTACCCGGCGTGGTCAGGTTTGGATAAATCCTGGGGGCTGAGCCTCGCCTGTTCAGCTTGTGCGGACTCGGGATGTGCTTGGACCTCAGCTGCTGCGTGAGGGTGGAGGCTACGGGGATGCTGGGGCAGAAGCACTGGGAGGAGGGTTCATCGGACATCATGCGGAGGAACAGCCTGTCTGGGAAAGGAAAAGGAGTCCCATGCTGTGGGCAGGTCTGGGGACGGAGGGTTGGCTGGGGGAGTTGGGTATCTCCAGGGTTTCGGAGAAGGAAAAGCCAAAAGCAACTAAAGCCCAGAAGGGATTTGGGGCTTTGAGCAACCTGGTCTAATGGGAGGTGTCCCTGCCCGTGGCAGGGAGGTTGGAACTAGATGATCTTTCAAGTCCCTTCCAACCCAAAGCATTCTATGATTCTGTGATTTTTCTTCCTCTGAGCTTTTGCTAGGGTGTGCTATAGGGTGTGCACCCCGTCCTCTGCACCCTGAAGGCAAGAGGAGGCTACAGAAAGGCAGAGGAGGACCAAAAGCTGTGATGTGAGCTACTGCTGTTTATTTGGTGATGTCCCTCTCCTGCTCGTGTCCCTGTCACGTGTGCCAGTGACAGCCTGGGTTCGCCACGAGCCCTGGCTCCCCTGACAGGTTTGAGGTCACCTGCAGGTTGCATCTGGCCCTGGACACATGGCAACAGGCTCTCAGGGATGCTCTGGGATATCTTTTTTGAACACAACGTAGGTAATCAAGCTCAAGACTTGAGCGTGAAACTCGGGTGAGGAAGAGGGGATGTGGAGGGAAGTCGGGGGACAGGATGTGTTTCACAAACTGAGTCCGTGGGAGCTTCTCACTCAAATGTGAGCCACATAAAAATGTATCTGTGACCCCCGGCTTGCAGAGCCCAGGGTGATCTGGCTGTTTTCCTTCCCTTTCTTCTTCGGGGCAGGGACTACACCTGCTGCCATAGAAGCCATGGCTGCTTTCCAGCAAAGGAGAGGTGGGAATGGTTGAGAGCTCTCATGAAATGTCTTGTAGAGACTTGAGCAGCTAAAATTCAAATGCAGAAAGAGGAGTTCACCCTTCTTTTTTTGTGAGCATTTCTGAGAGGCGGTGAGAGCCCAAAAACAAAGCGAAACCCTCAGCAACGGCTGAGCAAAAGCCTGGTAGGGGCTGAGCCACTCGAGCAGGGAGAAAGCCCTTCTTTAAGTCATCGACTGTCTTTTTAGAGGATGTTCCTCAAAATGGTTTGGCTGAGCCCCCAGTTGGAGAAGAGATGTTCTCCTTGGCCAGCAGAGACAAGCGCCTGGACCATAACCCCTCCTGCAAGGACTGTGGAGCACGGTGCAGGCAGTGCAGGGACTTTGTGCCCTCTGGGAAAATCTACCAGGAAAGCCCAGCAGAGGTCTTACCATTCTGCTGTTTCTCTGAACTGGGGGAGAGAAAGGGTGCAGGAGAGAGAGTCGCACCAAAGTCTGTGTGGGCAGCAGAAAACTTTGGTTGCCTCATAGGTGATTTTTATGTGTTGGTACAAATAGATGAGCCCAGCGTGCCGTGTGAGCTTTTTATTATTTATTAATACAATGGCTTTTAAAGTGTGTGTCAGGAAGTGGGAATGAACTTGAGAGACAGAAGAAATACTTCTTCAGGCCTTTTTCTTCTTTGAAAGCAATGAAATATATCTTTTGACCTGCAGAGTTACTCTGTCATACTTAACTTATTTTTGTGTTACTGGGTTTCTCTTACTTGTGTGTACCTGTGTGCAACAGAAATAAACTTTAAACACTGGGATTTCATCTAGAGCATCTACATGGAAATGGCATCACTTAAGAAAGACGAGCAATGTCAACTTGATATCGAATCCAAAGAAGTGTGAGCTCTCAAAAAAAAGAAACGGTGTAGGGCAATCTAAAGAAAATCCTGGTACTGGGCATTCCTTTGGTGGAAAGACATTGGGAAAATGCAGCATCCCCCTCACAACAGCCCAGTTGTGGCCCAGTCTGGAGCAATTGGGCTGCCACCACAAGAGGTGATGTCTGAACAGCTAACCTTGGAAAATTCTGGTTTACCAGCACCATGAAAAGAGATCTTTGAAGCTGTGAAAATGTGAAAACAGCAGTTGGTTAACAGAATTTCTGTTGGGTAAAATACCAGCGGGATATAAAGAAGAGCACGCTGGTTCAACTCTCGTTTTCAGGAGATAGCTTGGCTGCAGAGGGCCCCGCCTGTAGCCCCAGCAAGTGATGCATATGTAGGGTGCATTGGCATTGAGGTGTTGGGGATCCTTCCAAAGGCAAAGGCTGGCAATTAACATGGGATCACTCATAAAAAAGGCTGACACCCACAGCCAGGGCATCCCTACTGAATGGGCTTTCCTTGCCTTTGGGCTCTTGAGAGGCAGGGAGAGGGCTCGCCACTGAAAAACACTCTAAAATGGGCAAAAACTGTTGGTAGCATGGGTAACCGCAGAGGCATCCGCAGTCTGCTGGGGACTGAGGAGTTTACATCCTGGTAGAGCTTCCTCGGCTGAACGGCTCCAAGGGGATGGAGACCAATGTAAATCCCTTTCCTGTGAACACAAGATACACCCTGCAGTTGTCAGGCTTGTTCAAGAGCTGAGAGGAATAAAGCATTGCCTCCGCTCTGAAGAAAGCCCACCATTCAAAGCTGAAAAAGGTCTCGCTTCTCCTGAGAAAGAGGACTTGAGGGCTGGCAGCAGCCAGGGGAGGTCATATCACAGCACAACCAGTGTGTTTCAGAAATGCTTAAGGAAGGAAACTAGTAGAAAAACTGAAACCCTAGGAAATAAAAGGGCAAAATCAGGATAACATCCCTCACATGAATAAACACTCATGCCCACACCTGGCAAGAGACCTATACAGTACCAATGAGGAATAAATAAGTGGGTGTATTTGCTTTGATGGTTTTCCAAATTCGTTGGAAAAGGCTGTATTCGTAACCATACCCATACTCACTCATCTCTGGACTTCCTTTCCTTTCTGCCCGAAGGGTTTATCCTCAGCCTGCTCTGCTTTGTAATTCACAAAGGTTATGGGTGATGGTTCACCGGCTTTTTTAAACTTCATTGAAGTTTTCTGCACAACGGCTGCGTTTCATGCAGGGTAAATACGCAAGACAATCGAGCCCTTTTGCAGGCAGAGCCACCTGCTCCACATGAAAGCCAGCAAGGTGTGATTGCTCACCAATCCCACTGCTGAGGGCTTACAGTTTGCTTTTCTCCAGAGCTACCACAGTCTGCAAGGGCAAAGGCAGAAACGCAACAGGCAGAAAAGGCAGACAGGAGACCTCAGGCACAAACAGTGGTAACTTCTCCCTTGCGTTCAGGCTCAGGGGTAGAGTTTTGGGAGCCTTTGGGGATGGAAAAGGATTTAGAAGAAACTGTCTTCCAATTTAACTTGTACTGTGACCATGGAGACAAGACTTTGCATGCTAGGGGGGAGGGAGAGAGAAACCCTGGGAATGTCTGCTGTTACTTAGCTTAGAAGAACACACAAGACCATACTTGGTAAATGTGTCATGCTCCTGTGTGGGTTGGTCTTCAAACCTTTGAAAAGGCAACTAAGACTTTAAAAATATTCAGGTGAATAAAACCCATCTTGTCATGCCAGGAAATACCATTAAAGCCTACCTGCATCTTTGACACCTAAATATCTTTTTTTATATATGTATTGAAATAGCTAACACTAAGGTAGAAACGTCTGTGGCCTCTTCTGCTACCAGTCCTTAGTTTAAAGCTAAAAAGAAGCTGGGATTTTTTTTTTTTTTTTAAAAAAAAACATAAGCTAGACTTTGGGTCAGCATAATTTAAGATATGGTGAGGAAAAAAAAAGGGTAGCAGACAGCAGTTCTGGGCTCCCCAGCTCAAGAAGGACAGGGAACTGCTGGAGAGGGTGCAGCATAGGGCTACCAAGATGATTAGGGGACTGGAACACCTCTCTTATGAGGAAAGACTGAGGGAATTGGGTCTGTTTAGTCTGGAAAAGAGATGGCTGAGGGGTGACCTTATTAATGCTTACAAATACTTAAAGGGTGGGTGGCAGGAGGATGGGGCCAGGCTCTTTTCAATGGTGCCCGGCAACAGGACAAGAGGTAATGGGCACAAACTTGAGTATAGGAAGTTCCGTCTAAACATGAGGAGGAACTTCTTTACCTTGAGGGTGGCAGAGCACTGGAACAGGCTGCCCAGAGAGGTGGTGAAGTCTCCATCTCTGGAGACATTCAAAACCTGCCTGGACGCGTTCCTGTGCAACCTGCTCTAAGGTGACCCTGCTCTGGCAGGGGGGTTGGACTAGATGATCTCCAGAGGTCCCTTCCCACCCCTACCATTCTGTGATTCTGTGACATAACTGGCTGAAAGGAAGCAGTACATGAGTGTATACAGGAGCTGCTGAAATACATTACTAGACTGCTTTTAAACTTGCCCTGCGATGCAGGCAGTGACCTGGGTAGGGCAGAGGTAGCAGCTCTCTCAGGAACCTGCGGTGGGAGTGCTGGAAGTGGTCCAGTTGCAGAGGACAGGGTCATGCTGCGTTTGCTCACATCTAGGACTGCAACGCCACGGAGAGGACAGGTCCTCGCCCACATCTGGCACCACGTTCCTGCTACACGCTTTGTGCTGCTGGTAGGTTTGTGTCTCTCTACCATCAAGCGGGTCAGGGAGCTGATCTTCCTGAAAATTAATGCAGTAGCAAAACAACCACCTGGTTCGTCCACCTCACAAGGCAAGTGTTAGCTGAAAGAAGGTGGTGGGACTGCAGGGGCAGACAGCAATGTGGGGGTGTCCCTCATGAGGATTAGACTGGCTTCAGTGAGTTATGAAACCATCCTCCATGGATGTGTGGAGCCAGTTTATCTGCTCTTGGAGGTAACAACTCTTGGAGAGACTAGTGGTACAACTGAAAACAGAGTTTGATGTCTTAGAAAAAATTTATGTTAATTTTCCAGTGCTCCCTTTCCAACATTTCAGGTGGCCTTAATAAGATGTAGCCATAATGGTATTTGTTGGAAGGGATGTCCAGAGGTCATCCTGAGGTAACCTCAGTTGATTAAAGAATTAAATACCAACATCTTTCAGTATGTCAGTAGCTTCTGATCTTTTCCCTCATCCTCCTTATCAAATAGCAGTCAGAGCGTTCAAGGATGCTCTTGGGAGGACTTCCAGCTTTGAACTAAAGTGCTCCTCTCCAGTTGAAAGAAAGTAAACCTGTGTAGTATATGGCTAAGAAGGCTGACGCTGTTTCTCTGGACTTTACTGTACTGCCCTGAAGCATTGCACAAAGTGCAGCGGAAACACCAAGGCCAAGAACAAAGTGGGTGACAAGGCAGTAAAGTCTTGCTGTAGCTTGAGTAGAGTTTCCCTACTCTGTGAAGACTACAGTGATGGTGGTGGTGGTGGTAGCTCTGATCTTAAAACCCATTCCAATTCAAAAGTGGGAATTTGAGGAAAGGTGTTCCCTAACTCAGGCCTTTGCTTTTTTCACTGCTTTGTGTGCCCAGGCAGATCGTAGGTTAGGGGAAAAGGAATGACACCATCAGCTGAATCTCATTGCTGTAATGCTGGAGCACATCTCTTTCCACCTCCTTTAACATAGAGATGGAGAAAAGCACATCTGCTCTTCTCAAACTGTCAAAAAGCTATTCATCCTGTTTGCTTCCTGTGAAAAAGAAAGTGATGCCCAGAAGTATTCAGTGTCTCTAGAACATATACTCCGAGAAAAGGAAGAAATGTGCCAATGAAATGGTTGTTCCACTGTGACCTGTGACAGTTTCAGGGAGCCTGGAGAACTCGTGAATTAAGCCATGGGCATCCTGCAGGCTGTCCTGGCCAACAGATGAAGAAACCAAGACTGCTTCTACATATTGGATGACCACTGTCTGCCTTTGTATGGTGTAATTAGAGCAAGATCAAAAATATGGGTGATGTTAAGCTTAAAGGCACCAGTGCAAGGTTGAAGGACAGAGCTACAGCTGCCCGGTAGCCAGAGTCCGCAGAAGGTGACCAAGAAGAACGGGCACCTTGGACACACAGACAGGTGACCTCTTCTCACCAAGCAAGGTTTTTTTCATCTTCTCTTCTCAATGCTTTTGGAAAGGACTGTAATAAAATGAAAATGGGACCAGGAAAGGTGGAGGAAGGAAGGAAGGAAGGAAGGAAGGAAGGAAGGAAGGAAGGAAGGAAGGAAGGGCAAGTCTTTCTCCCAGTGCAATGTTNGGGAGGGAGGAAGGAAGGAAGGAAGGAAGGAAGGAAGGAAGGAAGGAAGGAAGGAAGGAAGGAAGGAAGGGGCATTTAAAAGAAAAAGTCTTTTTTGGGAGCATTTAGACATTGCTGAGCTATCCAAAACTCCTGCACCCAAAGGATTTAATACTTTTTTTCCCAAAATCTGCTGATCCAGTTACGTGCAGCATTTCATTTTGCACTGGAATACATTTTATTCCTTTTTTATTTCTTTATCAAAGAAAGATAAAGAAGCTCTTATTTGTTTATCAAAACCAACACCACAAGCGTCTCTGGGTTTCTAGGGCTGGCCCTTTTGAGTCCATTATAACCACAAATGGGCCAAAGCCATTTGTGTGCAGCCTGACAGTGAGTCATGGCAATTGTATGCCACAACACCATATCACAGCAACAAAATCGGATGAGTAATCTTGGAGCTTGCCTTCAGGCAGCTGTCTGGCTGATCTCACAGATCTCACTGCAACAAAATGTCAATGCTTTAATACCTTTGATATTTCTTTAGCTTCAAGAGGCAATAATGAATCTTTCTTGGCTACTTACTAAGAGGTGATTGTATCATAAGAAAGCACCTAATTCTTCTTATCTGAAGAGACAATACTGGAAATAATCTTTTTTTTCATTGAATTTAAAAGTAACCAGCATCAAATAAAAGCCTGGTTAATTAACTAAAGTCATCAAACAACCCTCAAATGGATTTATTTTCAAGTAACAACTAAATAGATTTAATACCTAGGAACCATCCAAACACCTCGGGTGGATCCTGCCTTTTCTGTTCCTCCAGAAGTGTATGCTCAAGGAAAGATGGTCTGTAATGCACAAAGCAGAACAAGGCAATGCTCAAGGCTTAGTAAGCAGGTCTCACTACAGCTCACAAGAGGGTACAGGACAGATGCCTGCTGCTGTAAGCTGGAACAGCTCTAATCACCTCGTGGACTGCACAAATACCTTCTAAGAAATGGGAGCAAATAGAGCCTGGTGGAAATCAGCATATTTCATCAAGTTTCTGAAGGGCTGAGGTAGAGGACTACGCTGCCAAGTAAAGGAAGATGATGCCTGTGATTTAGGTCTGCTTGGAAAAGACTACTTTAAGTTTGCAGATGGCTATTGGTGATGTAGATGCCCCTTCCCTGTACAAAGGTATATGCTGCTTTGTACTCATACAGATCTGTAGGACAAGATATACACATACAGTATTTTCAGTGAGCTCCAGGGAGCAACCTTTGAAGAGCCCTGCCAGGCAGCAACCTCAGAATGCCATTGCCATCCAACATATATTCTCCAGCCCAAACAAGGCAGCAACACCAGGACAACGTTAATAAGTCTACTGCAAGACAGCAAAGCTGAAACATTTGCCACTTGAAGTTAGCTTGCAAAGTGTGGTAGGGCTGAGGAGGGTGTGGAAGAACCAGGCTGTATGGATGCGTGGTTGCATGGGGATGTTCCACCTTATCAAGCAGTTGCTTGGTTATGCTGCTTCTCCAGTGCTGCTCAGATCAGGTAAAGGGATGTTTGATCACTTTGGGCAGCATGAGCAGGTAAGATGCACCTTGACATTGCACTGCTCAAGACATCATGGAGAATATAGGGCACTGTCAAAGCTATTTTTAGGTTTTCTGCAGTCTGACAAAAGGCTTTTTGCAGAAGCTGACCAACAAGTCCCCGGGTCAAAGCAACCTAGCTGAGTTAGCACGTGGCTGTGCTATAAACCAGATGCAGCACTGCACTGATGTATCTGATATATTGCCATACAAGCTCCTTCTTCTGGATCTGCCAGTTTAGTCAGCATCAACTTGGGAAGGAAAATGGATTCACAGCAAAGGTGTTACCTAAAAGCCTGAGGAGTGCAAAGCAATAGGAGCTTGATGAGCAAATGACCCTACAACCTCTTCAATAGGATACATCCTCAGCTTCACCGCAGCTGTCCCACTGAACCGCTTCTCAGCTTGTCAGAAATGCTGTTTCACACTGGCAAAGCTCTGTCAGATGGTGATATTTTCCCTGCCCGGGGTTAGGTTTCTTAGCTGGCAGGCTTAGCACCATGTGGGAGGTTCAGTGAGGTTTCACGCATGTCCCATATGCTGCTACTCCTCTGTAAACATACAGGTCTGCAAATCTGGCTGAAAATAAAGTGAACAGCAGCCCTTGTCCTGCTAAGGACCGCCTATTTCCATTCAGATGCCATGTTTCTGTGTGAAGCATCCCTGCCGCCGCTGTTCTGTAAGGGTCCTATTCATTTATCTCTTGTTCTTCGTTTTTGTGAGCTAAATAGTCGACAGCTATTTTGGAGGGAAGGGGGGAGCCCAGTGGCAGGCAGGACTTTGATGGACTAATTGAGGAAAGGAAGGATGTGTGTTGGTTGTCCTCTCTAGCTCCTGAAGCATCATCTTGGTGCTTTTGGAGCTTTCCTGAATACAAGTGCATGGTAATATTCTGTCTGCTTTGCTTTGAGTGGAATGGATAGGCTCATTTTAACGTGGTTTGCTTCCAAAAGTGGAAAAAAAAAAAAAAAGTGTGCTTTATATGTGAGCTAGCATTGTTTTCTACAGCTTCTTTTGAGATACTGGGAAATTTGTGAGAAGAATTTTCCTTGTAGGTTGTGTAACAGTTGCTTGTAGTCAGAAAATTAAACAATTGGGAAGCCAAAAAGTAGACTTTCTACATTTTTCATTGAAATATGAGCACAACAGTTCACTCCAAGGTAAAATGTGAGCACAGAATAGACTAAATGAATCTTCTCTCAAAGATAACTTTTAATGATGATGTGATTCTCTGCAAGGAAAAATGATTTTTCTGTTCTTTTTAAAAAATTTCAAATAGAAAAATAATTTACATTTTGTATCACTTTCTCTTTAATGCGATTGAATAGGGGGATGTTTTTAATTAAGACAAAAATCTCCATGTTAATAGTCTTGATTAAAGGGGCTTTTAAATAGTTTATCTGCCTGGCTACATTCCATCCTAAAGCTCTGCAGAGGAAGATGTCTTTCATGTTGAATTTAAATGCTTATTATCCCTTTGAACTCTGCCAGTCCACTTATTTGAAATATTATTCTTCCCTTCCAGCCCGTAGAGTCAGCTCACCAAGAGATTTTGGTAATGTCACTCTCTGGGGAACTCCACTGGCTTATTTGAACCTTGAGCTAGCAGCCGGGGGTAGGATTTCAAAGCTCGCTGTGATCTGTTGCCTCATTTCAGTGCCAGCCCTACAGCAGGGACCCGCGACATCCGTGTGGATGCAGCACCTGCAACAACGAAGCCTTGATCTCGTCTGTGGGCCTCATATGACAGTAACCACCGATAGCTTACAAATAAGCTATCATGGTTCAAGACCACGTTACCCCTGTGGTACCTACCGAGCAGAAAACTGGGGGAGGGGAAAGGGAGACAGGATGGGCAGGTTCCTGAAAAAACACTGTTAGATGTGAATGTGAATAATAACTGGAAAAGTTTGGTTTTTTTTTTTTATAAAGCCTCCCACTTTTTTCCACTGGTGGCTACCGTAAATATTGTCTTAACTTCACTTTCTACTTTCTTCTACCACACGCTGAAAGCAAAGCAGTGCACAGCTGGAGTCACTGTGAGTGTCCTGTGGCCGTGTGTACAATTGCATCCAGGAGCGCTTTCCTTTTTCCTCAGCTGCAATACAATTCAGGGATCTGACAATGTCAGGTCAGCTGAGCAGCTCACCTGAAGGATACACAGATATGCAAGTCACAGAATCACGGAATGGTAGGGGTTGGAAAGGACCTTCAGAGATCATCTGGTCCAACCCCCCTGCCAGAGCAGGGTCACCAAGAGCAGGTTGCACAGGAACGCATGCAGGTAAGTTTTGAGTGTCTCCAGAGACGGAGACTCCACCACGTCTCTGGGCAGCCTGTTCCAGTGCTCTGCCACCCTCAAAGTAAAGAAGTTCCTCCTCATGTTTAGGTGGAATTTCCTGTGATCCAGTTTGCACCCATTGCCCCTTGTCCTGTCACTGGGCACCACTGAAAAGAGTCTGGCCCCTCTTGGCACCTGCCTTTTAGAAATACGGACGATGGGTGCTTGCATTTCTTAGGAAACTAGACAGCCTGCTCACCCATCACCCCAGAGAAGAAACAAACCTGGTCAGGGCTAATGAATGATATGGTCCCCTGTGACTGAACTGCTCCTCTACTGCCCAGTCACGGAGGTTTGTGGGACTGATCTGCGAACAGGAGCTGATGTGAGCAAATGGGAATTATTATTCCAGAGAGCACAATGCCAAAGGTTCGATCCCCTGCACGCCCCCTGAATGGTCATTGTGTCCACTCCTCCTGGAAAGTGAAGTGAAAGCATTTGACGAATGGATGGAAATGCTCGTGCTCTTGTCTATGCAAGCCTTATATTGCAGAGGTCTCAAGCACAAGTCTTATGAGGAGCGGCTGAGGGAACTGGGGTTGTTCATCCTGGAGAAAAGGAGGCTGAGGGGAGACCTTGTCGCTCTCTACAACTACCTGAAAGGACGTTGTAGCGAGGTGGGGGTCGGTCTCTTCTCCCAGGTAACAAGCAATGGGACAAGAAGAAATGTCCTCAAGTTGCGCCAGAGGAGGTTTAGACTGGATATTAGGAAAAATTTATCCACTGAAAGGTTGTCAAGCACTGGAACAGGCTGCCCAGGGAAATGGTTGAGTTGCCACCCCTGGAGGTATTTAAAAGGCATGTAGATGTGGTGCTGAGGGACATGGTTTAGTAGTAACTTGGCAGTGCTAGGTTAACAGCTGGACCTGATAATCTTAAAGGTCTCTTCCAACTGTAACGATTCTATGATTCTGTGTTTCTTATGCTAAAAGGTTATAGGCTTTGCTGTTTCTGGGGGCTGGGCAGCACACCTATGAGCCAGAGCAGGCAGCCGGGTGAGCTGGTGCTTGTCATGGTTGTTTGTGCAGCCAGAGGAGGAAGGTTTCCTGCCTGCAGTAACCTAGCAGCGGGAAGGGGTGGGTGGGCTTGCAGGGGAGGAACAGCCAGGACTGAAGAGGAAATTCTGGAGTAGGAGAAGATGCTGAGGGTTTACAGCATCTGTTCAGGCCCTCTGCCAGCCCCCTCTTGGTGTCAGGTACCTGTCAAGCCCTCCAGGATCGGAAGAGTTAGAAGGAAAGCAGCACAGGGAGATGAGACCTCAGATGACAGAGGAGAACCAGTGAAGAAAAAGGGAAGTGATGTGAGGGTCAATTCTTCAAGCAAGGATCAAGGAAGCACCAGAAATGTTTCTTTTTGCGGTCCTGCCTACACACTTGTTAAGCCAGCACTTGTTGGCACAGCCTGTGCTGTCCATGTAAGCATCCCTCGGGTCCATGGTCAGCTCTCCCACTAAATGTTTTATGTTTATTTGCAATACCTGTAACAGTGTTCCTCTGCGAAATGGGGCAGGATAACTCTCTGTTAAAACTATGGTGCTGTGAAAGAGCTGGAAGAGCTCCCTTCTTCCCCCAGAACTGAAATAACAATACTGCATCTCAAGCCTCCACAGGTCTCCCAGTTCCCTGATGAGAAATGCAAAATGCTACCAGGTCCCTTCTTTAACATTATCAGAAGTAAAGCAAAATAGTCTTCTACTAAGAAATTATGACTCTGCTTAGCTGTAGTTCTGAAGGTCAATTTCATAAATGTGGGGCCGCGGCTGGAAAGATGCCTCCAAGTTCTTAAAAGTGGTTAAATACGATCTTGACAGTTGTCCTCAAAGTAGAGCTCAAATAGAAAAGAGGAGATAAAAATAAACATTGCTCAACCCTTTCATTCATCGCAGGCTGTCAAATGGGACAGGTGTTGTGGAAAAACTCCTGTGTGATTGTGTCATCAGAAGTTGAGTCACCATGCGAGGGCAGGGAGCCGGGTGGAGGGGCTGGGGCAACTGCCAGCAACCTGAACTTCAGCGGGGACAGATCTTCAGAGAAGAGCTGGTCAGAAGCAGCAGTTTCTCATGTTTTGAGAACTTCCTTCGAACTGGGAATGAAAAGACAAATTTTCCCGAGGATAAAACTAAACAAAGTATCCAAACTTGGTTTTCTGCTGCTGCTAAGCTGTTTGGATAATGGCAAACAAATATTTATACAATAAGAACAGTATTATGTCACAAGTTTGAGCAAAATGTTAGAATCAAACAAGAACTCTGATTCCCTGAAGAAAATAAGAATACTGAAACCTTTTTCTTGATGTACACTTTGAAAATATTATCAGTATTGATACTTCCCTACACATGAGAGTTTTGATGAGTCCGAGGTTTTTTTGCTTTGTGTTCTTTTTAGCAAATATGAATGCTTCTAAAAATACAACTAAATGCTGAGACATTTCACAAGAAAAAGCATTGTTTACTATGGATGGAAAAAGCTGTGCCGCCTTGCAAGCGCTAGCCCCGCACAACTTTAACTCCATCCTTGAGGGGCTCCCCAGAGCTGGGACTAAACCAGCATCTAGTCCCTGCCTGACAGTTACCATTTTGCCTGGAGCCTGCACAATTAAATCACGGCACCTCCTCAGCCAGTCCTACAGCACCATTCACCTGGGCTGTCTCTCTTCAGCATGTGGCCAGGATACAGACGGGCTAAGAGGGGTTCGTTTGCCAACTCCTCTTGGAGATGTGCAAGGTGAAAACTCAAATGGAAGATTTAAAGTGTCTACATCATGCAGCAAATGCCAGTTTAACTGCTTTTCCCGGTTTGGGTTCAGGGTTTGTGCACGTCTACACGTATGTAGAAAAAAGACCTCGCCCCAGCGTGGCCTGAGCTTGGCAAAGCTGCCGGGTGCTCGGTAAAGCACCGTACCACTGTGACTGCCTGTGAGGAGTGGTGAGAAAGCCTCAGCTTAGTGCTTTTTTGCTAGCTGCTGCTGCATTTTGGGCGTGTTGGCATCTACGACTATTTTACAGTGGCAGGGAGAGGGCTCTGCACACGTGCGGAAGAACTGGACGTCAGAACAGGGGAATTTGGATTTCTCTCCAAGTACCAGATTGATATGAGAATTTTTTTTTCCCCCGTTTTCCTTTTTCCCCATTGATGAGTACTGTTTGCAGTAATACTGTAAAGACTGTTTTCCTGTCACAGATTGGCATAGCAACAGCATCAGAACAAAATTCAAAAGCATCAACTTAACAACATGCTGCAATGGCTTCAGAATTCATAATACGCTCTCATTTATTTGAAATGTAAGGGAATGGAAGCACACACCTTAGGCTGTTGGAAACCTTTCGTCCGTGCACATGTTGACTGCCAAATGAAGATAAGCCACTTAAATACCTGTTCTGTAATTATGTTTACCCTTGTAAACATCTGTATGAAAAACATTGAAGTAACCTCAGGATATATTACGTAGCTGCACAGTAGAAACAAGAAAAAATAAGTTTAGTATTATTTATTGCTGGTGTCACATGAAGATCTTAAGAAAATCCCATTTATCAACCATTTATCAATACAACAATCTTTTTGGTTAGCAGAAACAAGAGATGTAACTGTGGTTAGAGCTCCTCTCTCAAGGAGGCAACTTCTCTGCTAACAACCCTCTGATACAACATTTTTACCCACACACTAACTGACATGTGTGTTTCTAAATCTTGTCCATTACACAATGCTTTGTTCTGTTCAATAATACTGTAGTTTATAAAACATTCCTGTATTCTAGTATCTCTGGACAAATTAGCCATGTTGAACTCTGACTTCATTGGTACTGTGAGGAGTACAGTGTGATTTAAATATTTAAATATTAGTATTTAATTTAAATTTTATTTTAGTATTAGTATTTAATTTAAATATTAGTAACAACTTAAGTAAATAAAAATATTTCAAACGTCTTTTTTTTTTTAAGTTAGTTTACAAGCATTTCAAAACAATACATATCCCAGCTCTCCAAAGTTGCTTGCTGCCATTATGCCATTAGCAGCCCTATGGGATCTTTTCTACATCAGAGTAAATTGTTTTATGCTTAGTTCGTCCCCGTATCTAAGGTTCAAAGACTCTTACACACCTCATGGACGCTAACAAAGCCTGCAGTGAGGCTTCTGAGAGGCTTCACTCCATTAGTGTATCTCTTTGGTACCCAGAGCCTTCAGCATCACTGTCTTTCACTTGTTTTAAATGCGAACTAGAGAACAGATTATTCCGAAGTCAGCGAAGCCGCCCCCTGCCACCCAAGTGAGTGCTGATAACGCATATGGATGTGCCTTTAGATAACGACATGCAAAGAGAGAGAGGCTTGAGGCAACAACCAGACTTTGGGCTGTAATGTCCCTTCAGTGCTGTGTAGCCCACCCTGCTGCCTGAGAAGCCTTCACCTCGCTTCTGCTGAAACAGAGAACTCTGACTCTTCCAGTCCCACAAATGTTTTCCAGTCATTTACCTGTACGTCTTGCTCAGTCCCTACCACTAATGGCCGACGGCTTTCACTAATTAGCTTATATGTGACCGTAAGAGGCAGGGGTGCACAGGGGTGACCCCGGCTGCCCCCAGTCCCCCCAGACTCGCCGGGAGGGGTCACCTTTCGGGCTCCAGCCTCCCCTCGGTGCCCCCTCCCGCTGGCAGGCCGGTGAAAAGCCCCATTTCTCCTCTTGCCGCCTGGGTGGGCAAAGGGTTTTTCGGGGACCTGGCTGTACTTCGGTGGCTTGGTGCCCCTCGGCGGCGGGCGGGTGCTATTGCCGAAGCCCCGCTCCCCGGCACCGGCCGGGCGGGGGGAGCTCCCTGCCGGCATCTCCCCGTCCCAGGCCGGGGGGGGTGCCGGGACCGGGAGCAGCTGACAGCATCTTCCCCGGCTGAATCGTCCTCGGCGTAGGGACGGGTACGAGATGCGTCCTGGGAAAACTCGCCTTTTCCCCCCGATTTCTTCTCTCTCCTCCCCCCTTCCTCAAAAGCAAAAAGCTGTATTATAGCTGTACCGTAATGCATTATCCCATTTGCGAACGAGAGGGGGCCTGTCTTGCAATCCAAGCCCCAAAAAGTGGGGAGGAGGCACTGAGGGTATCTGGGCAGGGGATGGACCAGGGTCCTTCAGCCCAAAGCCAGACTTGGATCCTGCTCCTGGAGCCTGGGGTCTGGGGGCTGCCCTTTGCCTGGGCTCCAAGATCCTAGGCAAAGGGAGCAAACTCCCCTAATCTAAGAGTTTTTCCCGGGGCTGTTTGAAGCAAAGGATCCCCTCCTGTAGCTTTTACCCAGGAGAAGACAAGGTGTGACCTATGGTCCCCCGCTTCCATGGCAGGAGATGCCTCAGGTAGGATGTATAGAAAGCAGCTTCACTGCAGGGGAGCAAGCCAGAAGGAGCTTCCCTGCTGATTTCTCCTGCCTGCTTACGTTCACCTGGAAGATAAAGGCATCATTTATTATTTTTATTAGTAATAACAATTTTTATTATTATTATCATTATCGCCATCATTATTATTATTTCTGCTGCTACTACTATTATTATTATTACTACTGCTATTCTTATTTAGGCTGAGAGCTGTGTGAGTCTGGGCTGGGGAAAGTTTTAAATGACTGTTTAAATGACCGTTTTCCAACAGGCAGAACTTACAGAACTTTTTTCATAACTCTTCAGATGGAGTCTCATAAGGGAACAAGGTTTTCTCTTTTTTTTTTTTTTTGCTTATTTCTGAGCTCTTAACTAATTAGGATGAAATGACATTGTCACACACAGAATTAATTGAATTCTGCCAGTACTGCTTAAACTCTTTAAAACATTCTTACCTAAATGAGCTCTTTGCTAATATGAGCTGAATTTTTCAGCTCTCTGGGCCAATTTTTGCAAAATAGCTAAATGGTATTTATGCACGGGGAGGCCTCAATGTAATGCCCTCTATTGCGAGTTCTAATAAAAGGCTGCTCTGTTTTGGCTCCTTATTAGAATAACACTATAAATAGCCTCTTTGTAACAAGCACTTTCTAAAAAATGTGAAAAGTTTTGCTCCAAACCCTCCTGGTGCACATTGTGCCACCATCTGGCAGATCTGGCTTTCAGGGTAGATTCACCTCCCAACACTGCATTCATGCTGGGGTAGCAAAGAGTGCCAGAGAGCTAAAAAAGATGCAATCTTGGGAGAAAAGACATAAGCTGCCTGATGTAAACCAACACACACACACACAAAAAAAAAAGCTGCACAGTTTTAATATACCTTGGGAAGGGTCCATAGTGCTTATAGAAGCAAAACTCATGCTGATTTAGTGTCTAAGACTGCTGGTCTTGGTCTTTAGATTGGTGTATGTTATGCTTTCGGAAAAGAACTTGGAGTCATTGCTTTTTTCCTACATTAGATTAATTTTATAGAGAGAGTGCTGTTGTGAGCAGTATTGGCTGCAGAGGCACGATTGCCCTTGGAGCAAGACCAGCTACATAACTCAGTGGAGGCAGAAAAAGATTTACCAGTGCTGAGCAAAAGATGATCTAACAATCTAATGCAGTTTTTATTTGGATGATAACATATTTAGAGTTTATATTTCCTTGCCTTTCTCCAGAAGACCCAAAGCAGTACCATGCCTCCAAAAAGCTCACTTATCTTTTTGCTTAGTAGCTTTCAGAAATCTTTTTCCTCCGTACCTTCCTTAGGTTTTCCTAAGGCAATCACTTAGTTTTTACTTTTCTTGTAGGAGATATTCTTAATGAATTGGCATTTGACATTTTTTTTCCTTCATTGACCAGTTTTGTACAACATCGTGAAACAGCTTTGACTGCAAGAAATTCCTTGCATATTTTCTCCCATACCTTAGTCGAAGTAACTAACAGAGCAAGCATGTTTCTGTAGAGTCACGGGTAGTTAACTAGAGCACAGGACAAATGACTATTAATGAAACTTGGCTGACTTCTCAATTTCTAAAATTTGTACTGTTGTTTAATAAAGGAAAGCCCCAGATAAATTCCTGGTAAGGTAGATACATTCACCACATTGAACACGATTGTGGTGAGGGTTTGAGAAAACCGTGTATGAATTACAAATTCTGGTTCAGGTTATTGTAAGAAAACTGCTGTCTCGGAAGTCATTTTGTTAGTCAGCCCTGGTGGATACATACTGATTTTTCAATACATGTCGCTTAGATGGAAATAACCAGGAGCACTAAAATTGAAGGAGCGGTTCCTGAGGCATGGATATGCTGAGGAAGGAGCTGGGAAGAGACGGGGCAATATGAACTTGACCAGCTTCAGCTTTTTGGGGTGAACTGGGATGAGCAATAGCTCATTAAGAGCTGAGTGAGGAAGTTGAGCCTTTTATAAGAGGACTATCAAATGGAGAAAACGCGCTAGACCATGCACAGAAGCAGAAAAGCAACTGGATGGGGCAGGATCCAGCCTAACTGGCCACAGCAGCCTGGGGCGTGAGGAACTTGTTTGACCCGGGTGGTCCCAAAGGACGCTGTATTAGGGGTTTCTGTAGCCTAACAGTCTGCCAGCATCACTGGCCTTTCCCCACTCCTCTCTTTGTTAGTCAGGTCATGCTGACTAGGGGGGTTTTACCCTCCTTGTCTCATCCCATACGGCAGCTGCAGTCACTCCTCAATAAGGCAGTTAGAGACTATGAGACAAGCTTTCCTTCTGAGCGTCTGTTATGTAAACTTACTCCTGAAGCTTTATTTTCTTGTCCAAATACCCCGTAACGTGTGAGCCTGCAGGAGAGGTGTGCATTGGGTGACAAATCCCTGTCTCCAGCTCTGGGATGACACCACTAGACCGAGCACTAGCACCAGAGAACTGCCCAAGCGAGGGCAATTAATCATGCAAGGAATTTGACTGCTGGATTCCCCTGCGGTAGGAGGTGATGGCGCAAGAAGTGGTGGAAATGACCACATCTCCAATTCACCGAAAACAAGAGGAGTCCTGCTGTCAGAGGACGGCGATGCCTTCCAACCTGCGGCATGTGTATGTGCCATCTAAGAAAGGTCTTAGCAGCACGTGCAAGCTGCAAAATACAGCATTCGGAAAGTTTGGGCGTTTGAGGATTAAGGGTGTTCGTGCAACAGCAGTTTGGACTCCTTCTGCTAATGCTTTTTTTGATGGCCGCCTTAATTACTTGATCAGATAAGGATCTGCCCTGCAGAACTGCTGCCCCTCAGGCAGTGTAGACCCTTCTGCCTGCTGAAAACTGAAGGTATTCGTTGGTGCTCCACCAGTCTCAATATGATGTTGCTTCCTATAAGCAACCCATTTTTGTGACAGGGACAACCTTCAGGCAAACACAAGAGGTTCCACTAAGTAAAAAAAATGTGTCTGGAGTATTTTAATTTTAATTTTTAAGGATTTACTAGGAGGGAGGCACATGCAGTAGGGTCAGTCTCTTAGCCATATCTTCACCTTAGAAAATCAGTGCAGCTCCACTGTAATCACAGACAGTTGTCTAATCCATCAGATTTAAAACAATAGGTGTCATGTTGGTACAAGCAATACACAACAAATATCCTAAGTGTTTACTATAACTGTGAAGCATCGCCTGTATCGCAGTGCGCTAAAGCCTGTTTCCAGGGAGGAAAAACCAGCATGCAGCTGACAGCTGTTCCCTCGCTGAGCAAACGCTTCTTCGCAGGCATCACAACCCTCGGCTAGCTATTTCAAAAAGAAGGCGGGGGGGCCTTCATCAGAGTTGATTATTGCCAGAAAGATTAAACTGCAGCCTTATTTTCCTGTTAGCCTGATTTATAAGGGTTTTTCTATTGCTATTTGTTTGCTTGTTTTCCACTGTCCCGGTAAAGTTTGCCAAGCTCGGTGAGGTGGGAAGAAGGGACTCACTATTTTGCACTACAGCTTGGTGTTGCTCTCCCATAGCTTTTCCCATACGCCACTATGGAATGTGTTGAATTTGCATGCGACCGAAATTGCTTTTGCAACTTATTTTTTACCTCTACGTGGCTGTTCCTCTATTTGGAGCAAGCCACTCCATTGGACTAAAGCGCGTAGACATGAATTAATGTCCTCCACTCGATGCAGCTGGGGACATGCCGGTATTAGAAGCAACTGCTCAGCCCAAGGGAACAAATTCATCCCTAACACAGCCTAGGTCTCAGGCAGTCTCAGTGCCCCATCAAAAAGTAACTCAGTTCAGTCATCGATAATAAAAAAGATTTAAATTGAGGGTTATTTTAATTTTCAGAATATTGCTGCCTGCTGCGTCTTCTTCTTTCTCCCTCCATCCTTCCCCATGCCCCAATGTTTTACTGAATATTCTTCCAGACTCTCAGAGGGGGGAGTGTAACCACGCATAACAATACAAAAAAGAAATTATAGTTTTAACCACAAGACGGCAATCCAAACCTGAGAAAAGAGACGCTTGGGCGAACATGGGGGACGAAAGGTCATTGCTCCTCCATCACCCTGCCGATACCACAGCACAACCAGAACGCAAACGCATCCTTAATGCCTAGCGGCACCTCCAGCGGCACCTACAAGGGTCCAGGCAAGGCTCTGGGGGCACATGCTGGGCTTGCCTTCCATCCTGCCAGGTTTTCAGCACATTCCTAGCGCTGCGGTTACATCCCATAAAACACAAAGCAAGGACACGCAATCGGACAGCGTGGGGTTTTACCTGAAATGGGTGCTAAGCCGCGCTGTGCCATCAGTCCCATCTCAGGAGTCATTAAAAATAAATAATAAAAGAAAATAAAAATAAAACAAGAAAAGAGGTAAGTTCGCCCAGCAATGACCAAGCGGGATTTATCGCGTCCTCTTGAAGCACATGCTGAGAGGTTTTGGTGAATCGAGGCCACGGGGACGGCCCAGTGCTGCCCCCGGAGAGGGGTGCAAGGTGTCCCGATGGGGGGGCGGCCGCCGGGTGGGGTGTGCTGTGGGGCTGCTCCCTGCGTGGGGCTGGGGGAAGCTGGCCAGCGGGGAAGGCTACCGTTCCCCCCTTCGGCGGTGGTCCCGGCGGGAGGGCTCGGGGCTGGGACGGGGCTGGGAGCAACCCGCACCCCCCGCACCCCCGCACACACCGCCCCGCCACCTTTTCCCCAGACACCCTCCCCCGCCGTCCCCTCACCCCCCGACACCATCCGCAGCCCCTCCGGCACCGCCCGGCC
>VYZM01004609.1:0-19844 GCA_013398915.1 Dromas ardeola | reverse complement strand
TTTTTTTTTTTTTTTTAAGTTACAAATGGCAGAATGTTAAAACTCTAGATTTGTGGCTAGGCTGCCTTGAAACCCAGTTGTTTGATGCATGTGGAAAAAAAAATAAAAGGAAGAAGTGAGAAGAGAGGATGTCCCGTGACCAGGCTTTTGGTGATCCCCCGCAACAGGCTGCAGTGAAATTTTGCTAACTTCATGCGTTTAGGCTGGCAAATTCACCCAGGCACCTGATACGGTTAATGGAGGCTGTAATTTGGCGTTGACGGCACGCTTTATCTCTCCATTGGCATTGTCAGAAATCTAGGAAAGCGAATCAGGGCTCCCAAAGTTATGTGTTCCTGAAGTTGTGTAAGGTAAACGTTCCTGTGTATCTGCAGACGCTGTAACTAACTGCGGCGTTTATTTCCCATTCCATGAAGCACTTCCAGAGGATTTTCTAGTTTCACGACCAGCACTTTGGTTTTAAGTTGGCTAAATGGAAAAACATCCTATTAAAATATCCGTGTTCATGCAACAAACGCAAACTTCTACAAACCAAGGCAGAAAAGGTCTGTTTGCAATTCTTTGCACTTTCTCTTTAGTGTACTAAGCAGACAGGGGGTTGCTTGGAGTCGTAACTCTCATTGTCTGTCTCTTCTGGGCCTTAGCTCGCCAGTGATTGCAGGTCATCACTGCAGGCAGTTTTGATAATCTCTTAGCTTTTATCACAATGCGTGTTATATTTTACTTCTTAATGGAGGATGTATTGTAAGGTCCTTTTGGTATCCATTCCTACAGCTCTGAATCTGTGCCCTGCATTTATACCCAATACTGTCATTTATGGCTAAGGAGTCAGATTTAGTTCCCTTATGGATTTCCCGAAGGCACTCAGAGTGCACAAAGAGATAGCTGCGTGGAGATCCCTAATTGTTAATTCACTGCACTACTCCATAATGCTGCTGCTTTAAGTTAACTTTTGCGCTCAGTGTAGCAAAGCCATGCCCTGGCATCCTTCTCCCTTCTTGACAAATGTAGGAAACCTGAGAAAATTTTTTATTTCAGTTATCACTGTTACTTTGGTACCTGAATCCAGGACCATCTGAGCAAGAGATTGCGTATGTGACAAAGTAGTCCCTCATCTGAACAACTCAGTTGTCAGAAAAGTAAATGCTCTTGGAACCCTTTCTCTTCAGTATTATTGCTTTTTAATCCTTGCATTTTATTTAGTAATGATTTATTCTGATTATACAGGTTACCCTTTCCCTACTGCTCCTCCTGTGGATCCATTTGCAAAAATCCGAGTGGATGACTGCGGAAAAACCAAGGGATGCTTCAGGTCAGTCTGAGATAAGACTGCAGATACCTTTATGTTTGCAAATGCTGACTGATTGCATTGGAGACTTTGGTAAATGGTCCATATTTATTTTAATACATGTTTATTTTTTAAGAACATACTTTGTAGTTATGGACTATATTATTTGTGCAAACTAGATTATTTAAGGGTGCACGTCATAGTTATGAACCTACAGTTATCTCATATTTCTTGTGTTTTCATGAAGCGCTTAGGAAAACAGGGCTAGGAAGGTTAACAGAGTAATACTGTGTGTAATTAATTGCTTGCTGTACTCTCTAAATAATACATGTCCTTACGTTAAAAGAGTAATAATTGCAAACACTTAATTAATGGTACTTTGTGTATAGCATAATATAATATGTTTTACTGCTATTATACCAAAATGCATTCTTTTAGGTTTTTCTTGCATAAATGTAATTAAGTTCCATAGAAGAAAATTGCGAGGAAAAGTTATATATATTTCCAATTCCATTTAGGTACGGGAAACCTGGATGCAACGCGGAGACTTGTGACTACTTTCTAAGTTACCGTAGAATAGGAGCTGATGTTGAATTTGAGTTGAGTGCCGATACTGATGGCTGGGTGGCAGTGGGATTTTCCTCAGACAAGAAAATGGTAAGACATGTACAGTTCTTCATGTTCTTCATGCACACTTTTACATGCTAGGATATAAATGGTTTATATTTGATCTGTCACAAACACAGCATATAAGGAAAAATGGACTTGATGAAAACAAAGCACCATTCGGTAGCCAGCCTGGGAGCAGAAGTCAGTCCTACTGCCTCCCAGAAAACTACCTCATCCTTGCTAGCATGTCCTTTCCCTTCTTCTCTGAGAAATACAACAGTATTTTGGTTCAGCTCTGAATGTCTGAATGTTATTAGATTTTTGCCTTTTTATTTGAAAAGCCCTCAGGGATAAAGCTAATTCCTGTGGAAATGTCCTGTCGAGCTTTATGTCAGTGTTACTTGGACAAAAGGCACATCAGAAACTGAGTAGCAAATAATGTTATTCTTCAGTAGATCAGCTCTCTTTCAGCAATATAAATATGGCTTTCACCGTTAAACTTTGGAAATCTTTTTGTTTCTTTCATACCTGTGTGGTGTTCCTGGGAAGCCAGAAACGTGTGACAAAATGACTCCTGCTAATTTAAACATACATGCTTGAGAAAGAAGTCTTGTTAAGATTTCTTATTCTCTCTCTCTCCTGGATTTTATTGGGTTTGGTTTTATGCTTATTCCTGTGCTTAAATTTTTCATTCAAAAGCTTCACTTTTCATTGTGTTTCAATGAGCAAAACAGGAGCATGTACTGTGCAAACTTTAAAAAAACTGAGCAATAGACAACTTATCCAAAGATGTTTTGTCCGTGATCCTTGGTAAAATGTTTAGGATTAAAATGCAGTTCATAATGTAGGTGTTTGTATACAGAAACACTCCTAAGTACAGAAACAATACTGAGCCTATGTCCTAAATCACGAGTCAGAGGACAGGACTGCTTCTTGTACAGTTGTAAGCAGTAGTTCAAAAAAAATACAGAATTTGACATCCTGGGCTAGGACCACAAAAATGAATGGGAAGACTTGTGCTGACTTAATGTTTTATGAGACCCAAAATGAGAAATAGAAATAAAATGTGAAGGGAGGTGCTTTTCCATCATTACTATATATGTTTTAATATGGCACTGTAAATAAACACAATAAAGATAGAAGTCTTTTGTGTCACAAAGAACAGTTCACATGGCAAGAAATAGTTCGTGTTTTTAATGCTGTGAAGAACAGCTTTACAGCCAAATTTTGGGAAGAGTTTGGGTGGCTGGAAATGCAAGTACTCCAGAGGGTTTTCAAAGCAGCTCAGCATGTTTAGGTATTTGGCCCCAAGCTATCAGAGATGGCATGACCAGTTTGTAACTCTGATATACCTGCAGTAGATCCCAGGGTCCCACTGCCTGCACCTCATCAGCCCCTTGGAAAGCACCCGTTATGTTTCAGCCCAGGCACAGCAAGCAGCATGTTAGGTCTCAGCTTCTGGAAAGAAGAATAAAGTCAGCGTGAAGTATTTGTCTTCCTCTCTCATTCTCCTGCTGGCTTCATCCTTTTTCATAACTTCCAGGATGTTTTGGTGTCCTGGGGCACAGAAGCTGTAACGGTAAAATGACTGTGGGTCAAAACAACTTGGCTGTGAGAAGCGAGCTGTGCCTTGGAGGCCCTAATCAAAACAGCGTGGCCTGGATAGCTACAGAAGTTCAGGAAAAAAACCTCTTTTGTGTCCTCAATAGAATTTTTTTTTTTTAAGTCCTGTGACCTGTTTCTTTGTCTTGAATAACATTATGCTTTTCCACTTGCCGGCTTTGGTGCCTAGGCAGAATTTTGTAATGTCATTCTATTAGTTGAAATTCAGAATGCTTTTTTATTTCCTTTTAATTTTTTTTTTCTATGTGACAACAGCTTTATCTTTACCTCGGTACTTAAGATTGAGGGGTTTGTACTCGGATGTATAAAAATTAAACTTGGAAAATAAGTTACGGGGAGCAAGGGCAGGCTCAAGACAGAAGCTAGAAAGGTTGCCTGTAATGGCACCGAGGAGCAGAAACTGTTCAAGCATGTATTTTACCTTGTTTTCCCCTTTTCCCCTCACTTTTGGCACATCTTTTATAAATCCACATAGCAATATTCACAGAGAGATGAAATGCACCCTTTTCCTCTCCTTTCCCTATAACAAAGAATCAAGAGATGATCACGCTAGCAAGCATCATTTCTAGCCTCAGCATGACATATTAGAAAGGTTAGTATTGGAGAAGTAGGGCTGTATTTAATATGGCACCGATACCTGTGGCAGTGGTGTTCAGTAAGACGCCATTCATCCAACTTTCACAGTGTTGTAATGGTTCTAGATACTAAGGGTTCTATGATACTAAGGCTTTCTACTCCTAAAATTAATGCTAATCCCTGAGTGACACAGTGCTCTACCCCTTTGGCAGTGACCTTGAGTAACTGTTCTAGCAACTGGTTTAATATTTCTATGAATGACCTTTACAAACAGTTGTCTCGCATTGCCTTCTGTCCGTTGTTTCTTTGCTTGATTGTAATGCGTGGTGGCTGTTTATGCTATGTGAAGAAGCACATTTTGATTACTTTTTTTCTTGTATCTTATGGTATTCTGTTACTACATGCTGAACATTTTCATTTTCTCTTAAGAGATACAAGAAGTGATATTCCCTTAAGTGAACATGAGAAGAGATTAAAGACAGACTGTAATTTGTCCTATTATTTTCACATATTTAGGCAATTCATCTCTGCTATTTTACTAAATTATATTGGGTTTTTGTCCGTGATTTGATGCAGTGGATTTTGTACACATCAAGGATTCAAGATCGCCAGTTTTTATGAAGCAGGATCCCAGAACTTCACAAATTACGAAAGAATGCAGCCTCCCACTCTTCAATTAATTATGTGGTGTCAGGGTGATACCATGTCTTACGAATATGTTGTATATGTTAGGTAAAATAACTCTTAGAAAGATAAAAAAGAGAATTCAGGGATAGTAAGGGTTACGTAAATATTACCATCTACTTTGTGCTTTTCGATCTGATTGAAGACACATGGTTAGGGAAGCACATATTTGTGTATATATAGCTTTAAAAGAAGGAATGAGAGCGCCAGGTTTAGTTATTAGTTTTAATAATTAAAATTATATACATAAATGAGGAAATGCTTTGTGACACTTTAGGTTTCCTTCTACTTGTATGTCTTTACCATGTAGGGAGGCGATGATGTCATGGCTTGCGTTCATGATGATAATGGAAGAGTCCGAATACAGCACTTCTATAATGTCGGTCAGTGGGCTAAAGAAATCCAGAGAAATCCTGCTAGAGATGAAGAAGGGGTTTTTGAAAACAATCGTGTAACATGTCGATTCAAGCGTCCGGTATATGTTCCCCGAGAGGAAACCATTGTAGATCTGCACTTGAGTTGGTATTACCTGTTTGCTTGGGGTCCAGCAATTCAGGGTAAGTTGATTTCCATGCTTCTGACAGAACTGGGGTGCCAAAATCGATAAATGTCTTTCAATTACAATATTCTTACTAGACCCCCTTTGTTTTTAATGAACTAAAATTCTGGCAGCATGAGGCTTAAAAACAGATAAAAAGAAAGACAAGGTAAATAAGAGAGTCCTACATGTCACGTTTTCTTGGCTATATAGTTATTACCCCCACTTCCCAAAGCTAAATTTAGAAGAACTTCATAACTAGAAGTTCTGAATTCCTTTCAAGGATGTTTATTGTTTACTTGAATTTCATTTGTTTTATTCAGAAGTTTAATTTCAGAAAGCAGAGAAATGACCTTACTCGCTGGCAGTGTAATACTGCATGCTCCTGTAGGTTTGAAAATTCCTTGGCTGTCTATCTGTTTCTTTGGTAGAGTTACAGAAAAAATGCATCTGACATTATTTCTTTCTGCCCTTACCTGTTAAAGGTTCTATAACTCGTCATGATATAGACTCACCACCCGTATCAGAGCGTGTTGTCAGTATTTACAAGTATGAAGATATTTTCATGCCATCAGCTGCCTATCAGACCTTCTCTTCTCCATTCTGCTTGCTCCTCATTGTTGCACTGACCTTCTATTTATTGATGGGAACCCCATGACCGATGGAAAACAGCAAGAATTTGGCAGTGGAAGTTTCTCAGGATGGACTGCTAGATGGATGAACGATGCATTTTTCTATTGGAATTTATATCACACAACCATCATCATCTAGCTGCTTTCGAACATAATTAGCTTCTCAGAAGAATGAAATAACCATCTCCTTTGAATGGCAGAGTGGTGGCAAATCATTTAAGAATAATCAGTGAACACGTAGGAGAATATTTTCAGTGTTGTGACTACTTGCTTAAAGAAAAGGAGACTTTTGTAAAATCAATATGCGTGCGTGTGCGCGTGTGTATGTGTGTTTGGGAGGCGTGTCTGTATGTGTGTTTAGGTGAATTTAGCAATGGACATCTTATCAAATAACAAAATTGCCTTCCAAATTGCTCCCAAATAGCAAATTTGGGAAAACAGTGTAACACTGGTAGTTCTGTTGCAGACAGCACAACTCTGAGTGCGGTTTCTGAACTTAAGATCAGGATACCGACATAGCAGTATAAAACCTGCCCTTCAGTCATGGACAGTTCTCCCAGATGTTTTTATATTTGTCATGGTTTACTTGCTCTGGTACGTTCCAAAACTAAACTTGCATAATCAAGCATTAACATGATTTTTTTCAATGGAAAAGAGGTGGTGAATGTCTTTATAACAATAGTGTTTCAACAGCCGTCTTGAAAGAAATGGCTACTTCTTTTACGAGTGGGATATAAAGTTGTTTAAACAAAGGGAAGGAAGAATACAGTAATGTAAATTCTCCATACATAGGAAAACCAGATGTAAAACATAGAGAATATAGAAGTTTCCCAACAAGCCATAGGTCGTCCTCCCAATAGATTAAACCATTTTTTCTCTTTTTGTGAAAAAACAGTAATATTGCTGACATGTAAATATGTTTTTAAGCAGTTGTGTAGTAGTGTGAAGTAATCTGGTTTTCTGTGTTGTATGCCTGTATATTCCGTTCATGTTAAAGATGAATATGGGCAGCTGGTGTTAACTTACAAAGAAATGGAAATATAATTGAGATTACTTGTTAGGAAAAGTAGGGATTAATAAGAAGAGCAGTATCTTTAGTTTCATCAAACCATTGCTAAAATGTAGTTACTGTGGAAAAAGATGAGCTAAAGAGGAAATACATTACATTTTTTTATTACCAATAAATATTACAAAGATGAGTCTGAGTATTACCGAAATTTAACGTGTCAAGAGGTATTTATGAGCCACAGAATATTATGAAAAACTTTGATTTCTTGTGGAGAATTTCTGTTCTTCACATAGTAGGAAGTGTATGGCATGTATACATGTAGTAGTCAAATGTGCTTAGATAAGGTTGCTCATTCACTTCCCAACTTGCATTAAAATTCTATTTAAATAGAATTAAAATTTGAATTGTGCCAAAGTTCTATCTAATATGGTATGCTTGAGGACTCTGTAACATAGAATCTGGTAAAGTATGTGGTGAACCACATTTCTATTTTCCTCATTGCTGCACAGAGTAAAAAGATTAACTAGCTTTGCTGGGTTTACATCATTATTCACAGACTGAAGTTTGTAGACATTTTTTTTAGGCTCAGACTTCTTCAAATCTATGCTTAAAGTATATGAAATAGGTTTGAAGAGAAATTTATCTCCATCACAAACACTTTATCCCTTTTTCAAAAAGAAGATTGCTTAGTCAGATATACTTTCATTGATGTCTTTAAGAATTTGTTCACTTAAAATTGCTGGACTAGAGTTCAGGAAGGGGAAGAGAAATTCAGAATGAAGTGAACTTTAAAAGTGCATATAGTAGCTTGATTTAGTATAAATTACTTCTTTCAAGTTGGATAGCCTACTCATCATCTGATGAAATACGTAGTGGAAATCACCTAATATGGAAGGTTCGCTTTGGTCCATCACAGCTGTAAAACTGAGCCTTAAGATTGGCTGAAGCAGAGAGCTGAAGCCTTGGATAATGGGTTTTCTATTCAGCAACCAGGTGAAGTGAAGAAATCATTAGGGCAAATTCTTTTTCCCTTGTGCTAATTTGTAGGCAGCTGAGAGAGCTGAGATACTGCAGTTCCTTCTCAGAGAGCACAGCTATTTAAAGTAGCCTCAGGGTTGCTTTATTTTATGGCCTTGTATTTACTGTTTTAGTTTCAGGTATTTACCTGATTACTCAATAAAGGGCTAACCTAATAATTGAAAGGTACTAAAGTAGGGTAGAAAGCTATTTTGACTCCTCTTTTCTGCTGGCTTTAGGGTAACCTGGTTGGACAGGTGCACTAAAGATGACAATGATAATAACGAGGTAAATGTGCAACACCCATAGAGCCACCTTCCATTTACATGGAATCAGACGTGTTTAAATTTCAGGCTCTAAAGCAGCAGCATATGCAGAGCAGAGGCAGAGCTGCTCTTTGCAGTGGACAGGGTACGTCTATTGCGAAGTATAAACTGCTTCAGTCTTCAGCTCTTCTCAGTTAAGGTAAAAATATGGTTTCTTGCCTTTTTCAGGCTACTTGTTAAGTGTGCTGGCTTGGTGTTTTTGTCGTTGTATTTTTCTTATGTTGAAATATTAGCAGAAATGGGCATTTCAAAGTACTTAATTAACACTAATTAAGTATTTCTAATCAAATGGGAGGAATAAAAGTCCACAACAAGCAGCAAACCAATCTATTCTTTGGCATTTCCGCTGATGGTTGAGTTTAGCTAGTAAGCTGTTCCAAAATTTTGCATACTACTTCCCAGATAGTAAAGCCGTAATTCCAGCTGTAAACACTTTGCAGGTAGCAGAGGTAAAATAGAAGAAAGCCTAAGGAGTGCTGAAAAATAACTGTGGCAGATCAGAAGCAGGAGTTGTGGTGAGTTTCTTTTAGTGAAAAAAGTTTGCTGTCTTGTGGCATTTTGTCTGGGAGTTGCTCTTCAGAGTGGGAAAAGCAGGAATAGGAGAGTCAAGTTGACAAACAAGGTGCGAGTGCTCAGAGACTAGTAGTTGGGAAGAAACAGGAGAACAAAAAGGCGATAAGAGAAATGTGAAAGCTTTAATTCAATGGTACTTAATTTTGTATGATACTTGGTTAATTGTAACATTTGAGTGGGCATAGTAATGTGTCATGGAAGGTATTTTGTTTTCATGGGTTTTTCCCTTTTAATATTGAAAAGCAGGATTGATCCCTGTTACACAAAGTTACTCCAAAGTTACTTTCTTCAAAGTTGTTTTTAAGTGATTAAGGCGTTTCAAATAGCTTTTTGGATTTCTCTAACACGTGTGTTGTGGTTTAACCCCAGCCAGTAACTAGGACCACACAGCCACTCGCTCATACTGCCCCCCCCCCCCAGTAGGATAGGGGGAAAAAGGGGGGGGACAAAAGGGAAGAAAAAAAAAAAAAAAAACAACAACTTATAGGCTGAGATAAAGACAGTTCAATAGAACAGTAATGAAAAGGAAAAAAAATAATAATGGTAAAAGAATATACAAAGTAAAGGGATGCAACACAAATTTATTCTCACCACCAATGATTGGATGCCCAGCTCGTCTGAGCAGTGATCGCAGATCCCTGCCCCCCCCGGCCAACCCCCATTTATATACTGAGCACGACGTCTATGGTATGGGATATTCCTTTGGCCGGCTTGTCCTGTCTGTGCTCCCTCTCAGCTTCTATGAGAAGCTGAAAAAGCCCTTGACTTACTGTAAATGTTACTTAGCAACAAGTAAAACAATATGCGTTATCAACGTTATTCCCATACTAAATCCAAAACACAGCAGCTACTAGGAAGAAAATTAACTCCGTCCCAGCTGAAACCAGGACGAGGTATCAATACAAACTAGAGGAAAATGTCTCCTTTGTAAATGGAGGCAGACATTTCCTTCTGCAAATCACATAACTTTTATTTTCTTTATGGTGACTACTAGCAAGCAGCTGTTAAAGAACACGTTTCCAAAGTGCTTTTATTTTGAGAATTACTTGCTGCAGGATGACCTAATACAGAGGCATAGAGTTTAGAGTATGGTGTCCTTTAGAAATTTAACTTTGATTATTAATTAGAAAGTTAGTACTGGCAAAGACCATAAGGCATTAACTAATGTCCTTGAATACGTTCTTTCCATGCAGAACAAAATTCAGTTGTGACTGTTGCTTGTTACATGAACCATATTACCACCCTTTGCTTACTCTGTCCACCTTATCTAGAATGTTTTATACTTAAAGTTTGTAAGTTAGTTGTAAGAGAAATCAGCTGCTTATATTTGTGACATTGCCTGTCACAAAGGGACCTTGTCTTTTGACTGCAATGTCTGACTGGTACCCCACTACAAATAGGCCTGAAGTTACATTAGTAATAAGTAGTATGGGAAAGTGAGAAAAATAAGCAGAGAAGACAGACTTTAGGAAAGTAATTCTTTATTTCGCTGGAATCAAATAGCTATGTATATTTTTATGTATAGCTAAGATACTCCTAGATGCTAACTGATTCCCCTCCAAAAAAAGCCTAGCTGATCTGATAATGTCATTGGATATTGGATGATGCTTTCTCCAAAATTCTATTATTATAAGGGAATTACTCTGGTTTTGAAAGAGAACATAATAATGAGAAAAGTTTGAAATGCCTCTGTGGCCTTCTTGTCCTTTTTGATTGGTTTTGCAATACTTGGATAGCAAGAAAATAAAAACTTGTGGTCTCCCTAATCTGAGGAAACCCCCCAGATTGGGTTAAAAGCTGTCAAACCTGTGTTTGGCACTGACTTTTCCACAGTCTTCAACACAGGGATTAGAGAATGACTGGAGCGTGGTGTACCTCAGCAAACCCAGGCAGAAGTTTTGAAGGTCTCTTGGGGCACCATATCCCGGGTCTGAACCAAGAAGAGCCCTGCAACTGCCTCCATGTACTCAGTGGCCACTGCAAAATGGAAAAAACAAACAGCACGACCCATCCTACACCAAATCCCTTAAATATGCGTATCTTCTTTTTCCAGACTGTAGATGGTGTTCTTACTGTGGGTGTTAACGTCTAGTCTTGCTCCAAAAAGTGCTGTGCTCCTTATCACCAGCTTATGTCCTGTCCTGCCTTCCACAGATGCCTTATGCTATTTGAGGCGATCCTGAGAAGTCTTCACCCAGCTGTGAAGAGGAGTTAGTGATCCATTTATAAAGAAGCAAATTATTCTCCTCTGTCTGGTCTTTCTGATTACTTCTGAGTCCACTGTAAGTTTGCACCAGGCCCCCCCAGCTTTTTTAACATCTCCAAATAGTTTCCCCAAAGAGAAGTATTTAATAATAGCTTTAGGAGAAGGAAAGGTGTATTTCACAGAATTACAAAAGGTCTAATATCACTTGTTTTCAGAGACATCTATTGTGAGAGTGCTAGCATTTTATACAAAGTATAACTTTGTATAGAGCCTTAGGTTTATGATAGAAGTAGAAACACATTTAAATATTGCAGTTGTTTCGGTGCTTCCCGGAGCTGTGTACATGTGTAACCTGCATGAATTGGCATCCTCTGCTTCAACCCTGACTCCGCAGCGTGTCAGGAAGGGGTGAAGCAGTCTGCTTGAGTGCCATACAGTGAGACCTCAAACGGTTTGGGGCAGAAGAGTGGAGAGACCGGTAGGAAGGGCGAATGACAAGGAACGGCTAATGGTTCTGGCATACTCCCTATTTTTGCATGAGTTTACATGTGGCAGAGCACATCTGGCGCTTTTAATCACAAGCAAATATTACTTAATTTGAATAGAAGGGGCAGAGTCTGACTTTAAAGAGAATTTAGCTTTTCTGCAGGCCCCAGCTGTGTAAAGGCTGATGTGGGCACAAGGTCGCGCTGTGCCTCCAGATGTGTGGTCCTGTGAAACTCCATTGAGCTGGAGGCTCCATCTTGCCTTCAGGGGTATGAAAACCTGTCAAGACCCTGTAGACAGTAGTGACCGTCAGCTGCTGCATATATACCCGGCCATTTTACAAACTACTGCTGCAGCAGGTCAGGTATCAAAAGATGGAGGCTCTAGATCTTTTCTTAACAGCTTTCATTGTACATCATCTAGTTCCCTAATTAAAATTTCACTGTCAGTATTTCTGTAGCGGTGTGTTAGGGCCTAATGCAGCTCTCCCACAGCCTGTCCGGCACAGATATGGATCTAACTGGAAGGTTTTAAAGAAACTTTCAATTTCCTGAGTACAAAAAATAATCAAAAAGAAAATAATTTATATTTATTGACCATATGTTAACTTTTCACCGCATCTTTTCTTAGTATCTAGTTATTTATGTGCAATTTATATGTCGAGGTGTCTGATTTTTGCAGATACAGAGTGAGATCTAGGTAAACCTTCCTTTTCTAAACCTGTTTTATTAGTATGAAATAATCACTTGGGTAACTTTTTTTATTATTATTTTTACAGAGAGTTTGGTAAAATTATGTATGCTTGAACTTGGTTATTTAACTTATCTAATTTGGGCTCAGATACTGAGGCAAAAACAGTGTAATTTCAAAATGTCAAGGAGGATGTGTGCAGCTTGTGGAGCTGATAGGTGTGAAAAAGCAGACAGAAAAGACATTACTTTCTTTTAAAATCTGTGATTTGAACTGGCAATCGCAATAAACCTGCTGTAAGGAAAGGGGCGGGTTTGGTTTTTTTTTTTTTGGATTGCTGAGTAGTTTGAATTGCACTCATAGAATATCTCAGGTTGGAAAGGGACCCGTAAGGATCATGGAGTCCAACTCCCTGCTTCTCTCAGGACCATATGGCTAAGGGCATCGTCCAGGGGCTCTGACAGGCTTGGTGCCCTGAGCACTTCCCTGGGGAGCCTGTTCCAGTAACCGACCACCCTCTCAGTGAAGAACCTTTTCCTAATGTCCATCCTGAACTTCCCCTGGCGCAGCTTCATAGTCGCTCACAACTGTTGCTTTTGCCCTACTTCTGTTTTTCTTATCAAAGTATCTTATCTTCTTTCAAACCGATGGGAGGTTGGAATACGTGCAGGACTTCACAGCCCATGTTTTAGAACAGCCGCTGTTCCGCATAGGCCGGTTTTGATCTGCAATCAGAGGCTACTTAGGAATGTCCTTACAAGGTGAACTTTTATATGGCGCTCTTAAGAAACTTTCTGAAAGGTGTTGTGCTCTTTATAGATGAGGGCGTTACAGAATTACCTGGTAGCAGTAATTTTCTGAGCTGTTTCTAAATGGTACTTACTCAAATTCATGTTTACATTTTTAAAGAAGTAATTGGATTTTCCAAAAGTGCCGACGAGCTGCAAATCTTTTATGGCTCCAATGCCTACTCAGGGCAGTGAACATTTTATGGCAACTAACGATTGCAGTGTGTTCCCTAATATAGTTTCACATCTCTCTCAAGCTTGACATCATTCAGTTCAATTTCGTAAGATGCTATTAGTAGAAGACTAAGTAAAGTAACAATTCATTTAGGTTGTGTGCCAAGGAATAAAAATATTCTTGCTTATTTTTCACAACAGTGGTCTGCAAAGTTTAGATTAATGAAAAATACTCTTTCCAGAATAATATTTAAGTAATGGAAATTTGCTGGAGGTACTTTTGTGTGTGTGTGTGTAAGTCTGATAATTATACAAGAGAGTGTAAAAACAAAAGGTTAGACTCTGCTTTGGAGATAAAAGATGACAAAACACAGAATCCTACATGTTCCCCGACCCCTAGTTGTTTTGTTTTGTTGTGTGTGTGATGTGTGTGTTTTTGTTTGTGTGGTTTTTTGTTTTTTTTTTTTTTTTTTGGGCAGAGTGATCCAGAAGAATATATAGAAATCTGAGATGTTACCTGCTAGGTAACTGTTTGCAGTTTTTATATGTTAACCTAATGTACCACTTAGGTACATTAATTAGCCTCACATTAGTGTTTTTATAGTATTATTTACTTTTTTTTTCCAGATCAGATGAAACGAGGGTAAGTTCAATAAGACAAGAAAATATTGTTGTATAGAGTATTAGGATAATTGGAAAGGAAGGACAGATGACATATTTAAACCTAGGAGGAAAATATCTTATTATTTAAGTACAAAATATGATATCTGCTTCTGCAATATTGGACTGCTCACATATAAAGCAATGATTTCTTTTTCAGGTTTTTTTTACAGTTGGTGATATGAAACCAGTGATAAAAATTGAAATGGAAAAAATTGCCACAACAGATTTTTCTCTAAAGCTGGAAGTATCATGTAAATCTTGACACAGATAGTCAAAGGTGAAATTCCAAATCTATTAACTAATTAGAAAAATGAAATGGTGGGACCCCGATATTTGTGTGTGATGTCCCCAGCCTTTATTTAGACAGATACATTTTGTTACATATTTGAAGCATCATGAGTTCTGTTTAGGCTAAAACAGATGTCTGGTATGCCTTGGTATTTCTGATTAATATATCCTGAGGTCTGGTTTGCTTTAACCTCATTGCAAGTAAGCAGGCTGTCGTAACTATGTTGACTCTTGCCACTTTGTTTTGTATTACATGAAGTGTAATGGTTGAACCTGAAATGTTATCTCTACTTTTTGACTTTGTTCAGCATCCTTAAGACACATACATAGGTAAAACATACAAATAAGCAACTTGTAACTATAGTGCTAAGAGGTGTTCTGCATTCTTTATGCTAGGCTCTGTTCTGTATGCCAATACCAAGCATCCATGTGAAGTCAATGAGCATTTGGTCGGGTAGGAGTGCAGAACTGGGGTTCTGTAGTCCAGAAGTAATCATCAAACTTCTTTGTGCTTATGCACTAGTCTTTTCAGAAAAATAACACCGAATGAATACATAATGGAATTATGGTGACCTGTGGGACTACTTTACAATCAGTGCATGCCCTAAAATATTGCTTTGTAACACCTGTTTTATACTAAATGTTGGTGTTCAAGTGAGCCTTGTTAGCTATCTGACAGTGACAGAGAAAAATATTTATAAACCTGTTATAATAAATGCCTTTTTAGTCTAAGAAAATGTGTGGTATGGCATTTATAAAAGGGGGGGGGGAATGTCTCTGTGAGGCTAAAGAAGTCTCTGCTGCTGCCTTGTGTTAACAATTCCTTCCTGTGCCATGGGCTTGAATTTATTACCCTGAGTAATTCCATTTAAGTCAGTGAGCCTGGTCACGGTAGCAAATTAACAGATGGGGGGGGACTACATTTTTTTTTTCTCTCTTTCACTATCAGAATCAGAGTGAAGCTGTAAATAAATGTAATTATCTGTATTTTAACAAAGTACTAACCCAACTGTCACTTACTATAAGTAAGTAGAATGTAGAGATCCCTGTGGTGACCTCTATGCTCTGTTTTTGTAACCTATTCAATGCAACTATAATCAAGTTCCCAATATTACAAATTTGGGTGTTCTTTATCAACTGTCATCACTGCCCCATTGCTTGGCCAGACAGAGCAGCTCCTGAAGCAGTCAGAACAGGCTTTTGTAGAAAAGAAGATGATGCAATTACATTAAAGACTGGGAACAGAGCGGAGGAATTCTCATGATATTCAGCAAGCAAAAGCAGCGTCAGAAGTCTCTTCAACAGGGGTGCTTCAATTTCTGTGATCTCTCAGGTGTGAGCTGGTATTTTAGCTCCTTGCTGATGGACTGAGAAGAAGAGTTGGCTCAAGGCACCAAGAAATGTGTTGCTTTTAGACTGTGTCCTCTGTTTTTTGCGTTTGTAGTACTGCTACCCTGTAGTTGCAGGCTGCAAGAAAGGATGGATGGTGTGTGTCAGCTATTTGTGCACTATCCAAGTGATGATGATCAATAGAGGCCTTAAACATACTCAAGAGAGGGTCTTAAATTACATTCTGTTTGTGCTGCATAACATTTGACGGAATGGTAAGGCATTTCGTCACAAGCCTGATGAGACCAAAATATTCTGCTGTTACTCAGATCTCTGTATATCCAACTCTTGTTCCATGCACACAGCTACCATGTGGGCTAACCCTGCAAGACAGTGCTCTGGATTTTGTGCATCCCAAGGTCTTACTGGTGCTGTGTTTTGCATGCTGGCCCACTGAGTGAACATCTTTGCACTGGTGCTATTGACTGCTCTGCCTTACGACCATGCATTTCATCCCCCCTGTTAACTGAACAAGATTCGTAGTCTTCTATGTGGATCATTCAAGTATATCACTGATATATAATCAATGAAGTATAGCATTGCTGATACTACCATATACTTTAACTGAGATATTGAACATAGTTGTTTCTGCAATGAAGTTGGTCACTGCTCTAATCACTGGGTACAATCAGAGATGATGTTCTCAAGGCTGGTTTTAATTTTCTTTTTACCACTATTTTCTTAATGATGTTTAATTTGGAGTCATCTCGTCTTAGCAGTTGATCTCCATAAAAGACTTTTTCTTTAGCCCAAAATACAAAAGCATGTGTCAATGACCGAAACATACAAAGTTTACATCTTAATGATGAACTCAATTACATATTTTTTTCTTTGGTCCTACTATTACTGAAACTATGGTAGTTTACGTTGAGTATTTTTCATTCATCTGAAGAGGATATTACTTTGTCATTAAACTGAGGTGAACTCATGAAGTGAGATTAACCTCAACTGAATGTTCACAAATGCTCAGTAACACAGGTTAAAACAAACCAACCAAAAGTCTCTCATGCAGGGATAGAGTTCTTTTCTAAATATGCAGGCCAGTGCTGACACCTTGTGGCTTCATTACTGAGTTATTTCATAGTTTCATGTAGCTATTTCAGGTATAAATCATGATTAACTTGCTGTTGCCAGCATTGTCTGTCTCCTTTGCTTCATGGCCACCTCAGTACCCAGTATTTTGGTATCAGGAGTAAGACAGCTTGTAACTTCAGGTTGTGCTGACTGCACACCGAGTGAATAAGAATCATGGGTGACTGGGATCTCTCAAAGGACTGAAAAAGTTTCGGTTCAGTGCACAAAATCATGGGCGCTACTGCAACAGCGACCAGAAGTTACAAACTTCTCTCTTACTAGTTAATACCTCATTTTATATTTCCCTCTCCATAAGAGGGCATCAAGGACTATCAATAATTACCACATGCGTACTTTTAGGCGCATGCCTGTTTTCTACATTGACACAAAAGCATTCCTTTGCTGCCCTCTTCACCCTTGAAGAATTACTAATAGTAAAAATACATCCAAAGGAACTGTTGGGGAATTTCTAGCAGTAGAGGACCCTGAGGTGCACTACTTATCTATGGCCATAAAAATGCCTAAACCACAATGTATCACGATGTAAATTGGCATCTAATCTAAAATCACATCATGCTTCAAATCTTAAATAAACCCAGCTGTTAAGGCTGCACTTGCTCTTTGAAATCTGTTCTGGAATTAAGTGTTCAGAGCCTGAGGTGTGTCTTGTGAAGATCATGCGTTGTCCCTCAGCTGTCACCTCAGAGATTGTTTTCTGATGTTTATCACAGAATCACAAAATGCTTTGGGTTGGAAGGGACCTTAAAGATCCTTTAGTTCCAACCCCCCTGCCATGGGCAGGGACACCTCCCACTAGACCAGGTTGCTCAAAGCCCCATCCAGCCTGGCCTTGAACACCTCCAGGGATGGGGCATCCACAACCTCCCTGGGCAACCTGTTCCAGTGTCTCACCACCTTTATGGTCATGTCCTTGTTCTTAAGTGTTCATGTTGTAACACACGAGTCAGAAATCTTTATTTTAATTGTATTGTGGGTTTGTTGTTTTTTGGGGTGGTTTTTTTTTGTGTGTGTTTTTTGTTTTAATTTTAATTCTGATGTGTTTAGTTGTTTATAACGAATAGTGAAACACAATATTGGAAAGGTTTTCTACAGTACGAACCAAATCCTTAGCTTATGTAAATCAATATTTATAGCTTCACTCAAGTCAAAGCGGTGAAATTAATTTCTATTCCTGAAGAATATGACTGCCTGAGTCTGTTAAGAAAAATCAAAGGAATAAGGATGTGCCTATGAAGATTTGATTTGCTGACATCTCTGTTTATCTAACAGAAGGATTTGTACTCTCAACTCCCCCTCCCCATCGTGTAAATCTTAATTGACACTTGCTAATTGAACTTTAATGCAATAAATGCATTATAATGAGCCATTAGAGTCTCTTTTTGGCATGCTTCCTCCGCTCTGCAGGAACTGAAAAGAAAAGGTTCAGGTAGCAACGCGTGCTTGTTACCTATTTCAACACCCTGCCAGGAGGCAGATCTATCTGATCAAAGTGCAGTGAGTGGCAGTATCGTTTTAAGGTGCAATAAAACCTTCTCATATGGACAGCTGCTTGAAATGCCTCATCACCATCAGGATCAAACGAGGTACCGGTAGGTCTATAAATGCCTCCGCTGTGTGAAATTAAAGCACTTTGTCAAACCCATGCGTAATTTGTTCAGCAATGGAAACCAAGGAGCTGCAGGAGCCAAGAGGGACCTTTATAAGCATGAATGTGTGCATAACCAGCAAGAAAAGCTTTGCAGCATGGAGAAGTTGGGGCTGCATGGAAAAGTTGGGACTGCAGGGCAAAAGCTCTAGGAAACTAGCTGGGCCCAGCCCCACCTACAGCTGTAGGATGCAATGCAGTTACAGAAAGCAGGTGGGAAAATCTCTACCTTTTCCTCCTTGGGATGATGATAGGGGTATGTCTCGGCTATAGCCTGTTGTCTTTATATTGCTCTGCCTTTAAAAGCTGGCCTATGAACAGTAGTAGTCCCGTTTTCCAAGTTAAAGACAATTGTGCTCAGATTAATTTCAGCTTTTAGACATCTTCATCGTGCAAAAAATGCTCCACCAAAGTCCTGGTGGACACAAATGTACCATGAAGTTACATAATGTTAAACTCTCATGTAAATCCTAAAAAGGAAAAAAATCAGATTTTTACGTGTTCAGAGGTATACAGCCTCTGTAATATGTTATGGAGGATATGCTGCATTTTTCATTCAGAAGAAAGAGGAAGATCCCTCTGGGGGGTTTATGGCAGTGTTACCATCAGCTTTAGTGCCTGCTGAAGGGCTATGTTAAGCTGTAAAGGGAAAACTTTGAGTAGCACGGTTCTGGCAGTTCAAATGTCGTAGATTCCTGCCCTCGCAAAACTTGCTCAGACTAAGCATATTTATTATAGAGGCATTTAGACCATCTGTAAAATGTTAGTTGTCACCTTCTGTATGGGCAGAGGTCTGGCGTATGCCAGATGCAGGAAATTAGCTCCTCCCTAGATTATTTGCAAAAAAACATTTGATGCAACATAATGTCACAAAAGCCAGGTCTAAAAAAACCAGACAGAACCACCACTTTTTTAGCATTGGGCCTAATTCCCAGTAAAAAAGCAGATGCTTCCCTGTTAAATAATTTGATGCCAGAACATGTTCAGACAAGGCAAAATTCTCCAGCTGGTCTAACCAGTCTTGCTCTCCACCTTGCAATGACACTGCAAATTCTCAAATCATAGAATGATTTGGGTTGGAAGGGACCTTAAAGATCATCTAGTTCCAACCCCCCTGCCATGGGCAGGAACACCTCCCACTAGACCAGGCTGTTCAAAGCTCCATCCAGCCTGGTCTTGAACACTTCCAGGGATGGGGCATCCACAACTTCCCTGGGCAGCCCGGAGGAGAAGGACTTGGGGGTGTTGGTGGATGAGAAGCTCAACATGAGCCATCAATGTGCGCTCGCAGCCCAGAAAGCCAACCGCATTCTGTTCCAGTGTCTCACCACCCTCATAGTGAAAAATTTCTTCCTTGTGTCTAATCTATATCTACCCTCTTCCAGTTTGAAGCCATCACCCCTCATCCTATCACTACATGCCCTTGCAAAAAGTCCCTCTACAGCTTTCTTGTAGGCACCCTTCAGATACTAGAAAGNTCCTCTGGACCTGCCCCAACAGGTTGAGGGGCAGAAACACCTCACTAGACCTGCTGGCCATGCTTCT
>VYZM01004607.1:53178-68431 GCA_013398915.1 Dromas ardeola | reverse complement strand
GGTCTTATCACTCTGAGAACGAACCGTTTTCGCCACAACATGCTGTTAATTTCAAAGAGTTAGAAGAAGTAAAATTACTTCTAGCTAAGAAGTAAAATTACTGAATAGAAAATGGGTTCTGTTTTACCTCAAACCAGGACACTTTGCAGCTCTGCTTTTTTGGGGGGGATTCCCTGCTGCCCGTTACCCTGGAGCCTCAACCTGCAGGTTGTGGAGGTGAATGACTGGTGTGAGGGGAGCTCAACAGTGATTTGTACTTGTAGAAAAAAAACAGGCAGGCAAAGAGTAGTCTTCAGAAATCCCCTGGCCCAAAGTGCAGGGGCTTCTCCAAAGTGCGACGGCTTCCCCGAAACACAGTGCTTTTCTGAAGATAGCTAAACCCAGCCAACACCTCCTTTGCTACATTATCTCCAGCACCTTCGCTGTGAAATGCTGCTCGTCTCTTCTGCTGGTGTGGGTTCAGCAAGGACCAAGCAAGGCCTGGGTTTTAGGAGAGACACTAGCCTGGTGGGGTCATGGCTCTGCCCTGACCCACCATGATATGGACATAGGACTCCCCGCAGGAAAACAGATCTGCCCTTGGTCCATTGTAGGGGTTCGGCTTATCTGGGGCTGGCAGAAGCAGCTGAATTGGTTGCACGTGAATTTCCCTTGGCTCAGGTTTAACTGAGGGCTATGGGCTCATGGGCTTTGTGGGAATTGTTGGACAGGAATGGGTTTGTCCCAGGGCTAGCTCAGATGGGTCAATGTGCATGAGGAGCTTGCAACCGCTGCCTGAGCTGTGCGCTGGAATGGGCATCTCTTAGCAGTCCTGTCCTCCTCAGAGATGTCTGGATGTGTCACTTGGCTGCCCACATCTCTTGGTCCTCAGGGGGATTTGTGCCGCCTGCAGGTTTTTCACTCAAAGAAGATACCATTCCTGGGAACGTGCATAGGAACGTTCAAGATGGATGTTGTGATGGTGTACAGCCAGCCAGGTATGACCAACTGCACTGCTTACCTGCTCTCTGACCCTGGGCTTTGCCTGAAACTGATGTTTCATTCATGCTCTGCTGAGTTTGGTGAGGTGGTCTTCCAAGCGCTTGGTTCACATAAGGACCAGCAGTTGCTTCTCACAGCTGTCTGAGGGCTGGTATCACCTTCAGAGGCAGAGTCAGGGCAATCTTTCTGCAGATGTAGTTGGGATGTGAAATGGTAACCTGGGTTCTCCGCAGGGAACTCCTTTCCTTTCCTCTCAGATCACAGGTTTTTCCAGAAGTGGGCTGTTATCAGTGACCCCACGGACACCCGGGCAGGCGTGAAAGGCTTTGTGAAGTGCAGCATCTCTGTCACCACACGTGGGGATGTTGTGGGCTCTCTTCCCACCTCCTCCAGCAGCCGGGATGAGGACATTGAAAGGTAGGTGCAGCGCAGTCTTCCATGGCCCTGGGTAAAACAGTCATGTCTCTCTTCACACTATCTTTTTTAGCTCCATTTTTCCCTCTTTTGATGGGGAAAGACCTGGGGAAAGAGACCTGTGGTGGGACAGGATCCAAACCTCCTGCCAGTCAGGGCACTTCCAACATCGTATTTCTGGAGAAGCATTTCCCAGCATCATATTTCTCCAGGAGAGAGCCAGAACACGAATTTGTCTTTCAGGAACCTGCTGCTGCCTAAGAGAGTCCCTGCAGAGAGACCCTGGGCCAGGGTCTGCATCAAGCTGTATCATGCCGAGGGCCTGCCCACCATGAGTGCAGGCATCATGGGTGGTTTCTCCAAGATCATAGGGGAGAAAAAAGTATTTATCGACCCATATGTGCAGGTCTCGTTCTGTGGGCAGCAGGTGAGTCTGACAGGAGGTCTGCATGGGGCCAAGCTGATCCTCCCTTGGCTGTGGGGCAGCAGGCGCCTCCATGGAACACAGCAATCCCACCGGAGACGGGCTTGGAGAGCCAAATCTTGCTGTCTTTGGCAGTGGCCAGAGCCATGTGGCCATGAATGCATGGCCATTCTGTATGAGAAGGATTTTATGGGACTTCTGTTTCTGCAGAGAGCTGCATGGGGCACAGCCCCAGCCCTGAGCACAGCCACTGGCTGAGCTACTGGCTGTGCAGGCCAGTAGCTAGTTGCTATTCCTAAACATAGGGAGAGGACCAAATATATCCTGGAGCAGAAGTCCTCTGTGGGGCAAGCTAGACTCAGGTTGACACCCTCAGGAGAGTTTACTGAGCTATTGGCCATTTTCTTGCAGATAAGGCCAGGGTTTCTGGTCCTGTGACGTCCATTAAGATGAGAACCAGTCCCTGTGCAGCCTTGTGGGCCTGGGGGTGCTCCCAGGGGACGCTGCGACACCTCTGGGTCTGGTGGTGCTGCCCACTTGCTTCTCGTATTTCCCTTGGCCGTGCAGGGCACGACCAGGGCCTTGGGACAGGCCCCCTTGGTGAAGCACAGAAGGTGACTGCTGGGACGGGGGCAGGAGCAGGGATACTGCCACCTCCAGGGTCTGCACAGCACTGTTGGCAGGCGGGACAGGAGGACATGCCATTCCTAGAGAGGCTCTGAGGCATGCCTTGCCCTGCCACTGGCTGGGACTGTGTGGCTTTCACACCTTCTCCTTCCCAGGGAGAAACGTCAGTGGAGACCAACACTACTGAGCCTGAGTGGAACGAGCAGATCAGCTTCATAGAGATGTTCCCACCTCTGGCCAGGAAGATAAAAGTCCAGGTGCTGGATGATGCCAATGTTGGTGATGTGGCCGTGGCTACACACTACATTGACCTGCAGCAGATCTCGGACCCTGGCAGGAATGGTGAGGCCTGGCATGGCTGGCCCCGGAGCGCGGTGTCCTGGGCAGCCCCATGCCATGTGCCCTCTGCTTGGCCATGGTGGTCTCCTGGAGGTGGGAAACAGGAGTGGCCGAAGCATGCTCACACCCCTGTGTCTTGGGCTGTCTTTTTGGCGGAAAGTCTCTCTGCATCTCCCTGAGGTGTAATTAGACCCTCTCCCTGTTGCTGCAGGCTTTAACCCCACGTTTGGCCCAGCCTGGGTGAACCTGTATGGCTCCCCCCAGAACTCATCTCTGAAGGACATCCACAAAAACCTCAACGAGGGCATGGGTGAGGGGATCTTCTACCGTGGACGCATCCTCATGGCCATCACGGTGGAGATCTTCAGCAGCCCCAGCATGGCAGAGAGGAAGCTTGGGGACAAGACGAAACGTGCCCTAAGCAAACTGAAGCTGAAGAAGAAAAGTAAGAAATCCAAGGAGAAAGCCAAAGAACTGAGGCAGCTGAAGGGAGAAGAGGAGGCTGCGGGCTCTCAGGAGGCCGAGCAGCCTGAGGAGGTCACTGTGGAGGTGGAAGAGCTCCATCCACTCCCCGAGGTGAGTCCTGCCAAGCTGGTGTGGCTGACCCACGCTGGCCTCTGGCGTGCACAGGCCTCATGGGGAAGAGGCAGTGGGATTACTTGCTGTAACCGTGCTGGAGCAAATTCAGCCTGCCCATTGCTGGGCCATCCAGAGCTCTCTGAGCCTCTGCAAGGGCTGAGGCCACACCCACAGCCCCAGAACGCTCCCGTGGTAAGGCTGGAGCATCCCCACATGTGCTGCCTTCCTGGTGCAGGGAGGATTCTCACTTGGGTGTTACTCCCAGGGCGCAGCTGCCTTTGAGCCTGTACTTTTTTTTCCCCTGGAGCTAGGGAGCTGTTAGCTGGCTCTGGGTCTCTACTTGGCCTGGAAAAGGCAGGCAAGATGCAGCTGTGTTGGTACTGTAGCCATCCCTTAGCCTACAAACCTGCTCAGTGGCTTCACACAAGCATCAGCCAAAACCACGGCTCTGCACCAGCCCCCCAGGATTTCCAAGAAAACTTGTCCCGCGTCTGGCAGCCCGGCGGTGGTGACCTCAGCAGCATCCCACTGATGTCCCTTGGGAGGGCTGGCAGGCACCAGCGATGCCCTTGTGCTCTCTGAATTTCTGCTGAGGCAGTGTCTTGGCATACAAGGCTCTTGGGCTGATTACTGTCTCCTTGCTCAGAACGCATTGGGGAGGAAGGAGGAATTCCTCCTCTTTGCTGCCTTCTTTGAAGCCACTATGATGGACTCCTCTCTCAGCTCCAAGTCTGTCAGCTTTGAAGTCTCTATAGGTGGGTATTCCCCAGGGCCCCGTGTCCAGAAACTATGTGACCAATGCGAATCTCCCTCTGACAGCCCAAGTCAGCACTGAGGTCCTAAGGTGCCAGCCCTTGTACAGCTCATGCTTCCAAAACAGGAACACATGAAGGATGGGGGATGAAGCCAGGGAGTGCACACAGTGCTTTAATTACCTTAAAAGTCTGGATGCATTCCTATAGGATTGGAGATTTGCAGTATTTGTCTGAACTGCCTGTTTGGGGAGAGTGTTTGAAGCTGTCCTAGGAAGTGGGGGTGAGAAGAGGTGGTAGGGTTTGGGAGCAAGAAAGGGAGGCAAAGCAGGGGAAGCTGGGATACTGGGCTTGGCCATGTAGTGCTGAGGGGCTGTGACAGAGGGTGATGGGGAAACAATGGTAGGAGAGCAGGTCCAAACCCCCACCTGATAAGTGAGTTGAGTTGATATGCATGATGCTGAGAAGTCTTCCTGGGTGACTGCTGCTGACCCCAGTGTAGGGGTGTAGATGACAGTTAGCAGGCACTTGGTGGAACTGATGGAACTTGAATGCATACGCAAGGACTTCCTTGCAATTGCCCAGCTCCCTCTCAGACCTCCTGGTTGTCCATGTAATGCTCTGGTGGTTGGATGCTACTGAACTGCTAGTTCCAAAAGCAGTGCTTGCCCATGTGCTTCTCTTGGCAGCATGATTGCACTCTGATTTTGCAAGCTAGCAAACTTGTTTAACAGTGATCCTACTTACCTGTTTACTGTTTAATGCATAACTTCAAGGAAACTATGGCAAAGCTGAAGAGGTTGTGACCAAAGTATGGAGAAAAATGGAAAAGGGAGAAGTGAAAGAAGAAAAGCAGCCTTTGCTGGACCCTGGTTCAGATGGTGAGCTGGACGTTGAAGTCCTGGCCCCAGCTTCAGCAGCACCAAACAAGTCGGTGACGAAGAGCCAGAGATCAGAGCCCACGGAGTATGACAGGTGAGTCGTCTTTGTCCTTCTTTCCCACCTGCCCTGGTCCTGCCCCAGTGTTCTGGGTTGGTTATTCCAGATGTTATAGAGGTCTGCTCAGCGATGTGAGTTCTGTGCAGGTGTTTCTCCTCTTTGCAACCCTGCAGCTTGCCATGGCCTAGCTGTCTGGCATTGCCCATTAGCTCTACAGGCCTTACAGTGTCTGTTTGATGTGTGCAGGTGGCCAAGGATATGATCCCAGGGAAACTGTGACCCATCAATAACAGCATTCCCTTTTCTGGTTAACAAGCAGCATCTGAAGGGCTTGATTCCAGTGAGGAGGAAGGGAAGGAGTATTCTGGCACATGCTGTCCTATGTTGGGCAGGCAAGACATATAGACAAGCACTTCTGATGATATGTTTGCCCTGGAAATGCTGCCTGGTTTGTGCCATAGGCCTGGGAAGTATCTTGGTGTTTGTGTTGTGAGCCCTATGCCTGCTACCATTCAGTCCCATAGCAACAAGAAATCCTGACAGCATCCAACGCTCCCATCAGGCTCATTCACAGAATCACAGAATGGTAGGGGTTGGAAGGGACTTTCAGAGATGTCCTGGTTTGGGGTGGAGCAGAGACAACTTTCTGTTCAGTGAGAGGCTTTTGCTCACACTTGTTGATGTGGCAACCAGGGTCAGCTGAGCTGGGAGTTTCCGCATGGAAGGGTCGCACCTGTGGGGAGAAGTGGACAGCTCAGGTCACCCAAACCGACCAATAGGGTGTTCCATCCCAGCTGCCATGTTCAGTATAAAAGCTAAGGCATTAAAGGGGTTAAGTGGGCTTTTCTTCAATGGACTGCTTTGATGGCTCTCTTTTGTAAATGACTGATGTGTGAGGAGGACCCTGTCAGCTCATCTACCCTTTGATCCCGCTCTGTGTTCCAGTTCCCATTTTTCACTGAGTCCAGTCCAGTCTGGAACTTCCCCAATGCCTGCCAGTGATATCTCCCTGGGAGCTTGATACAGTTTTGTGTATATTTGTATATATTGTATCTAGTTCATTATTTCCTTTTTTTAATTGTTAATATTTCATTAAAGTAGCTTAGTTTTTTCTAAACTCATAACTCTATTTCTCTTCTTCTCCTTGGAGCAAGAGGTGGGGGAGAGCATCTGTTGTCTTGTCATTGGCCAACCCAGCCAAAACCATGACAGATTTATTGGCGCCCAACATGGGGCATGAGCTTCCAGTTTGCTCAGGGAATGTCATTCCTAAGCAAAATGTTATATCATGCCTTTAGAGAGCATTGTTTGAAGTAAATAGATGCAATGCTGCTGAACTTGCTGAATATGTTGCATGGTTTACTTGCTCTTTGTATTTGTATGTGGTGGTTTAAATGTGCTATTTTTGTATGGTTTGGCATTCAGATGTATAATATGGTTATTTGGATAATGGCTATACCTGCATATTTTGGGCATCACATGGTGGATTTTATTACTAACTACACTTTGGGTTTCACCTGGGAAAGGTTTATGTTGCCCTTTAATGCTTATGTCAAAGAGCTAGGAATGGCTTTTACCTCTGCAAATTGACTCAATTCACCTTCTCCTTTAGTCGCTTCTGCAACTCGTGTAGGACTCCATACAGCAGCTTTCCACCTTCAGGGCTTNCCATACAGCAGCTTTCCACCTTCAGTGCTTTCCTACAGTACGACAAGATCCATCAGTGAACAGAGCATACTGTTTCTCATTATCTTGAGAGTTCATTATATGGTGGGGCTTCCTCACCACGAATCACCACCTTCTCTGGTGGCATTCCAAAGTCTTTGCCTTTGAGCCAATTTGTGATCACTTCTACAATTCCCGGACAATTTGGGTTTCCTATTTGAGCTCACTGTGTGATTAAGGCAACCCACTTATTCCAGGTAGATCCGTGGCATGCTGAGTAGAAGGAACTTTACCCTTGAACATCCAGCCCGGTACTGGTAATCGGGGTGCTAAGAGGAGCTGTGCTTCAGTACCAATTACTTCTGAAGCAGCTCTAACTCCTTCATATGCTGCCAAGATTTCTTTCTCAGTTGGGGTATAGTTGGCCTCAGAGCCTTTGTATCCTCAACTCCAGAATCCTAGGGGTTGACCTTGAGTCTCCCCTAGTGCTTTCTGCCAGAGGCTCCAGATATGGCCATTGTCCCTGGCTGCAGTGTAGAGCACATTTTTAATATACCATCCTGTTTGGACTAGTCCAAGGACTACTGCACGCACAATCTCTTGTTTAATTTGCTCAAAGATGGTTGTCGCCAGATCCTAATGGATGCAATTAACAAAATAACAGCTGTGCCCCCACCTACAAACAAAAAGGAAATCCAAGTCTTTTTAGGCACTGTAGGTTTCTGGAGAATGCATATATCAGGTTATAGTCAGGTTGTGAAACCTCTGTGTGAAGCGACTTGAAAGAAAAATGAGTTTATGTGGGGTCCTGAGCAATGACAGGCCTTTGAGCAAATTAACAAGAGATTGTCCAAACAGGACAGGACATTAAAAATGTGCTCTGCACTGCAGCTGGGGACAGGAGATCATCTATTCCAACCCCCCTGCCAAAGCAGGTTCACCTAGAGCAAGTTGGACAGGAACGTGTCCAGGTGAGTTTTGAATATCTCCAGAGAAGGAGACTCCACAACCTCTCTGGGCAGCCTGTGCCAGTGCTCTGCCCCTCAAAGTGAAGAAGTTTTTCCTCCTGTTGAAATGGGATTTCCTGTGTTTCAGCTTGTGCCCATTGCCCCTTGTCCTGTCGCTGGGCACCACTGAAAAGAGTCTGGCCCCATCCTCTTAACACCTGCCCTTTAGATATTTATAAGCATAGATGCATCTGGGCACGTGCTGCTCTCTGCTAGAAACCCTGTGCGCTAGTTTGGGATGGCAATGGGCAGATCCAGCAGCTTGAATCCACATCCACATTGCAGGGCCCAAAACAGCTGGTTCTCTGTAGGGAGGATGGAGCCCAGATGCTGCTCCCTGTGCTGGGTGCGCAAGCGCTGTGTTGTGATATGGCACATGCTCGTGCCTTCTGGAGACAGCAGCCGTAACCTCCTGTGCCTGCTGCCCTTAGGTCATACAGCTGCCTGCCCATGATGCATGAGAAACCCTGCGTGTACGTGTGGAGCTACTGGGAGGATCACACCTGGAGACTCTGCATTTCCAACTGGATCGTCAAGCTGGCAGAGCGCCTGGTAGTGTGTTCATGGTGTCTGACTGCAGCATGGTCCTTCCTGGTGTGCTTTCCTTGTAGCACATGCAGTTGCTCTGTGAGATGTTTGCCTTAAACATCCTCACCTCCTGTGCGAGTCGGTGTCTCTCACAGGGCTCAGTCCCACCTGCCTTTTAGATGTGTGGGGTAGGACAGTGAGTGCAGAGCCACTGCCTGTCCTGTGACACAGCCTGGTGGCGTCTTCTGGAGGTGTGACTGACACCACGTCTGTGACAAAAAGCTCCTCTGCTACCAGTCCTGTTTGCTCTGGGGAGATGCTGCTGCAAGTAGACTCTCAGCCTTGGGCTGCCATCAGGGTGGTGCAGTCTCTTCCCAGTGCCTCATCTTTCCCTTTTGGGCTTAGAAATCCAAAAGCAGAGCTTGCCAGTGTTTTTCAGTTGCTGCTCAAAGACTGAGACAAAAGGTTTTGTAACAACCGGTGTTAAGGTTATACCCAGGCTCCGGAGAGTCCCTGGCAGCACAGCACTGACCTGTAGCACTCTCATGATCCCTAGCTCTGCAGAAGGACACAAGCTGTTTTTGGCAAAAGCGTCCTTGCAATGTTTCACTCTGACTCCACAGCCTGTGCAAGCTGCCTGAATGTTGTGCATTCCCCACAGGAGCAGGGACTGGACGACGTGGAGAAACTCCTGAGAAGGCCAAAGGCTAAAGCAGAAGAACGGCTCAGAGAGGTGCTGGAGGAATTTGTAGCTGGATGCAGGTTCGCATGTCCCTGATTTCCTGTTTCTTGTTTTCAAGTTGGGTTTCAAGTTGGGTTTCTTGTTTTCAAGTTGGGAGGCCATATCATGTTCTGCCTGGGCTGTGCACAGCCTGCTCTCTCATCCTCTTGAGACAGATGAGTGGAAGAAATCTAGGACGACCTGGGGAAAGGACCCTGTAGCTCATCAAGCTTGGAGAGGACGTCCCAGTCCTGGGAAACACAGGCATCATAGGCTGCAGCCTTGATGTTCCTGGACTCTTGGGTGTTTCCTAAACATTAGGACATTTCCTTCCCTCTCTTCAGTCATGCAGACAAGAGACTACTATTTCAATCACTGCAACGGCCCGATGGGGTCTGATACACATTTCAGTCCCCAGCCTTGTTATGGCAACAGTAGAGAGGGATCTTCGGGTGCTGAGCAATCCCCGGTGTACCTTCTGAATCAAAAAGCTTGCAGAAGAGAGGGCATTGCAGAGAGGGGGGATTCTGATGCATTTGGATTAGTACCAGAGAGTGGGAGCTTGTGCCCTTGCTGTGTGAGCTGTGCTCTGCCTGCTGGGTACAAGGAATGTGGAGCCTGTGCTGCTTTTCTCATTGCAGGCAATATTCACTCAGCACAGAGAGAAAAACAATGGCCCATCCAAACAACCTTGACAGATGTCGAATGAAATACCTGATGCGCAACATTGTAAGCTGTGGGACTTAGTGGTGGTGGTGGGAGCCCGTGCAATCCCTGCTCTGGGGGATGCTTCTGGAGGACCAGCTAGAATTGATGCTAAGAAGGAAATGTGGGGCTAAGGCATGGTATCGGTCATAGGCTTTTACCGCAGCATCTCCCATTTCTGCTCAGAGCAATACAGCTTCCAGCACAGGGAACAGAGGCAGGGACTGACCATGGCTGCCTCCAGATTTATTCAGATGTTGTGCCCTGATGCCATTCTTCCTCTCCTGTGGGGCACATGCGGCTGAGCACATGCATGTTGCTGGAGGCCTTATGGTGCAGGCTATTCTTGCAGGCAGTTTTGGGGGAGCTCACTGAGACCCACTGCCCCTGGAAACTCAGCCCATAGGCTGGGTACCCATCCAGCAGATCTACAACAGCCATCCACCTGCCTGTCTCTGGAGAGAGCAACATCTAGGCACTCATAATCCTGCAGACAAGTCCAGCTAGCTGGATGAGAGCACAGTTACATACCTTCCATCACAGCACAGCAGAGCACGGCTATAGTCATAGTCCTCATCAGGCTACAAAGCTTTGAAATGCTGACCAAAATGCATTGACAGCAGTAGGAAATAAAAATCAGGCATGTCTGGGTCCCGGGTCCCAGCTCCCTTCCCTCTGCCTCCCCGCACATTGTCACCTGAGCTACGGTGAAGGTAGTCTGCTAAGTCTGAGTCTCTCTGAAAGACAGAACCAGCCCAAGAGATGAGTTTTCTGGCCTTGTCAGTCCATACTGGGTTTGCACACTGAATTCCTTCTGGTTTTCATTATTAGTTTTAGTGCATCACAAAGTCTCTCCTCAGATGTGTACACTATCAACTAATGGACATGAAAGCCCAGCCCCATCTTCCAGTTTCCTACATTTTTGTATTCCCATACTTCTGTGGCCCCAAGTATCTCCTTGTGCAAAGCCTGCCCCAGGCACTATCTGGAGCCTTAGACCACCGGCTTCTGAAATGTTTACTCCTTATACATCTTTCTGCCCCAAATGATGCAAAAGCTAATGGACTTCTGTTACTGTCTGGTATCGGCAGAGCTGATGAGTTACGGGAGTCTCCAGTTCTTGGCATCAGTTGTGACAGGTTCATGGATGTTTGCTCTCAGCAGCTGGAGAGTAAGCTGTGGTGGAGGATGGGGTGCAATAGGGCAGGATGGATGCGATCAGCACACGGGTGCTTCCCTGCAGAGCCCTTGTGAGGGATGCCAGCCTGGCATGCCTCAGTCACGGCTGGGCGTGTGACAGCCATGCTCTCTGTTCAGATCCTGTATGCAAAGCAGGGGCTCCGCATGAGGCGGCACCTGACTCGAACCAATGTCAAGGAGAAAGTTAAGGAGACAAGGAGGATCCTGGCAAAGCTACGCTTCATGGCTGAAGAGGTACAGCTGCTCCTGAGGCACCCCATTTCCAAACATGGGCAAGGAGAGGGTACTGGGCTGGCTGCCGGGGCTCTCACTAGCCGGAGCTGGGGCTTTTCCTCTGCTGTCTTTCCTTGCTATGTAAAATCCCAAGTTCTAGCTGCTGGAAGTTACCATATTTCATGTAATGGCTCTTATGAGGGATGAGGCTTGGCAGCTTTGCAGGGCTCTTGGTGACAGAGCTCAGCAGTGGGTTGGAGGCAGAGCTGGGCCAGCTCCAGGCCACCCAGGCCTCTCTTCCTGGCCAGCCCGAGGCTGCGTCTGCAGCAGGGCTGCGGGTAGTGTGCCTGGGAAAACAGCCTTTCCTGTGCTGTCCACACTCCCACTGGGGACTGACCCTGGACACCTGCAAATTCAAACTTGCATTGAAATAAGATCCATAGCAGAGACTCTCCATTTTCAGAGTTTCACTGGCTCTATTATAAATAACTCCTGAAAATCAGTGTGTTCGTGTAGTTCTAGTGTAAACCAGAATGCAGTGTTTGCTGGAGTTAGCAGATGTGTTTGCAGTTTAGAGAAGTCTTTCACCAAGTGAAGTCATATCATTTTCACACCTTTAGCTATGTGAGAGTAGACTTTAGCATGACCAAAATGTCACCCCTCACGCCACCAGGAGGAGAAGCTGTCCTCAGGATCCAGCCTCATAGGCTGGCTGCAGCTGGTCCCCCAGACAGACAGGAACCTCCTCCCATTTCGCTCTCTGCTATTGGGTGGGAATGTTGCTGTCAGCCCTGCACATACACTTGGCCACTTTTAGTCTGGTGTGCTGGAGGCTGGTGGTCTTTGTTTGGATCAGTAATAAATTGCTTCAGCTTCGTGCGTACTGAAAAGTATAAAGTACAAGCACAAGCACTAATGGCAGGGAAACTGAGATGGGGAAGAGAACTTACATTAGAGTTTAAAACAAGTCATTGCTTCCATCTGTGCATTTGCTTTATTGCAAGTCCTGCTCTCAACCCGAACTGCAGCTTTATGCTGGGCACTCTTGTTGGGATGTAACTGGGATGCCAGCTAATGTGGTTCCTTCCCATGGATCAGCACTCGGGCTTCTGTCAAAGGTGTGGAATAAAATGCCACTTCTCCAGTCTCGTGGGCACTCCCTCTCCTCAACATGGTATGGGGCTGAGTGCATCCTTCTGGTGTTCACAATGAAAAACAAGGCAGATCACAGATCCCTCTAAGAAACCTGCAGAGCCACATTGCAGGGCTGAGACTTTCAGAAGCCCATGCCCAATGTTAGGCCCTTCATTTGTTTCTGGATCTCCAAAGTGGCATGCAGGCAGCAGTCCCTCCTGCGAGGAGACAAAGCTTTCACTGTGTCAGTGGGTGGAGGACAAGGTACGTGCTGTTTCTCTGCTATGACGTTCCTCTTTTTCCTCCCTCCAGCCCCAGTGCACCCTCCCCGATGTACTCGTCTGGATGCTCTGCAACAACAGGCGTGTGGCATATGCAAGAGTTCCTGCACAGAACATTCTCTATTCAGTAGTCGAAGAGGAGAAAGGCAAGGACTGTGCAAAGATCCAGACTGTCTTTATGAAGGTAGGGTTCATATCAAAACAGTGTGCTCTTGCTTCACAATGCTTCTCCCTTCCTCATGAAATACTGGAGTTCACAAGGAAACAAAGCTCTTCCTCCACCACTGCCTTTTGCCTCTGTCAATGGGATGCTCTGTCTCCTGTGATCTTTGGTTGGTCACTGACTGATGGCGATCATCTGGTCTGAAAGGGGCATGGCTGAGATGGGAAACCTGCTAAACCTCCTGTGCTTTCAGGTCCCTGGCTTACACACTGGTGAGATCTTTGCCAAACTGGAAATCTACATGTGGCTTGGGGTAACCAAATACGCAAAGAACTGTTTGGCAGAGCTGCCTGAGGAGTTCAGGTACCTCTCTGAGACTGGACAGGAGATAGCCCAGCTCTCGGCGTACAGTCCTCCCAGCCGGCTCAGCAGGGATGGTGAGTGTAGATGCCGCTTTTCCATGGCTTAACTGTGAGCAAGAGAGCAGAGAGGTGAGAGGTCCTGCCCCAGGGTCAGTGTCTGAGGAGTAGGACCTGATCTATCATCTCCAAGGCGTGACTGGGACAGGCAGGTCCAGGTTGCTCTCATGAGGACATGTTTGCACTGGAGCAGCTGGAGCAGCATGCAGGACAGGTGCTTCATAGGCACTGAATGTGTTGCCAAACTGGCAATGGGCAGGAGGTCTGCCCCATTGATGAGGCCTGGTGGTGCTCCCCCACAACAGATGCTCACAGCAGATCACTGCACATTTCACATGTCATGTCCTTCCCAGAGGTGTCTGGGGAGCCCCACTGAGCTTGTCTTGCTTGGCCAAACCTTTTGAGATGTGCTGGCCTTATGAGAACCACAGTGAATGCCACTGGAAGTGGCGAGAACGTTCCTTGCAGGGTGTGCCCACTCCTACCTGGCTAGCCCTCTTCTTCATGCATTTTTTAACCTCACACAGGACTGGATTGGGGAACTGGGACCTCTCTTCTCTTTCTCTTACCAGATTTCAGCTACTTCCAGCTCCGAGCCCATCTGTATCAGGCTCGAGGGATCCTCCCTGCAGATGACAATGGCCTTTCAGATCCATTTGCAAGAGTGGTGTTTTCAACTCATTGCCAAACCACCAGGGTGAGACTACTTAAACTCTTGCCTCTGCCATCTTGGGGACTTAGGGAGAGAAAAATCGTCATGTCCTCGCTGACATGTTGAAGGCCAGTGCTGTGGCAGTCCTCCTGGAAATTTTGTAACTCCAGGCATGAGGTATTTGTGTGCACTGAACGGTGAGACTGTGTTCAGGGAACATTTGACAAAACATATATATCATTGAGCATGGTCTCAAAGTTTGATTGGCATGTGCTAATTGGCCCCAAGTGCTGATTTCACACTTTTACCATCTCCCCTCCTGCCAGGTGCCAGCTGAATGCAGCTGTGTGGGACATGGGATCAGCCCATGCTTCCTCACTCGCTTTACAAAGTGCATGTGGTTTGTTTCCACTGGCTGTGGTACGCTCAGGCCTCCTGTCTCTCTCTGCAGATGCTGGAGGAGACACTGAGCCCCATGTGGAACGAGCTACTTCTGTTTGACCAGCTCATTATTGATGGGAAAAAAGAAGAGTTGAAAACGGAGACACCCATCATTATAATCAACCTTTTCAGCCACAATAAATTTGTAAGTATGGCCATGCTGCCCTCCTGCTGTCGTTTCCAGGACAAGGAAGGCAGAGGAGCTCTGTGTGGGTGCTGAAAGCGGGCGCTTAGGAGGCACATCTCTGGTTTCCATGACTCAGCTTGGTCCTAGTCTGCTGGTGGTGGTGAGTCCTGGGGGCTGTGGCTGAGGCAATAACAATAAAAAATAACAATAAAAAGAGTTTCTATAAATATATTAGTAACAAAAGGAGGACTCAGGAGAATCTCCATCCTTTATCAAATGAAGGAGGTAACATAGTGACAAAGGATAAGGAGAAGGCTGAGGTACTTAATGCCTTCTTTGCCTCAGTCTTTAGTGGTAGAATCGGTTGTCCCCTGACTACCCAGACCCCTGAGCTAGTAGATAGGGGTGGGGAGCAGAATGAAGCCCCCGTAATACAAAGGGAGATGGTGAGGGACCTGCTCCAACACCTGGACATCCACAAGTCTATGGGGCTGGATGGGATCCGCCTGAGGGTACTGAGGGAGCTGGCAGAAGTGCTCACTGAGCCACTTTCCATCATTTACCAGCAGTCCTGGCAAACCAAGGAGGTCCCAGTTGACTGGCGTCTAGCAAATGTGACGCCCATCCACAAGAAGGGCCAGAAGAATGATCCAAGGAACTACAGGCCTGTCAGTCTGACCTCGGTGCCTGGAAAGATCATGGAACAGATCATCCTGAGTGCCATTATGTGGCATACGAAGGACAACCAGGTGATCAGGCCCAGTCAGCATGGGTTCATGAGAGGCAGGTCCTGCTTGACAAACCTGATCTCCTTCTATGACAGTGACCCGCTTGGTGGATGAGGGAAAGGCTGTGGATGTTGTTTACCTGGACTTTAGTAAGGCCTTTGATACGGTTTCCCACAGCATCCTCCTGGAGAAACTGGCTGCCCATGGCTTGGAC
>VYZM01004607.1:7720-52704 GCA_013398915.1 Dromas ardeola | reverse complement strand
CTGGGGTTGTTCAGCCTGGAGGAAAGGAAGCTGAGGGGAGACCTTATCGCTCTCTACAACTCCCTGAAAGGAGGTTGTAGAGAAGTGGGGTCGGTCTCTTCTCCCAAGTAACAGGCAATAGGACAGGATGAAATGGCCTCAAATTGTGCCAGGGGAGGTTTAGACTGGATATTAGGAAAAAACTTTACACTGAAAAGGTGTTGGAATGGGCTGCCCAGGGAAGTGGTTGAGGCATCATCCCTGGAGGTATTTAAAAGACGGGTAGACATAGTGCTTAGAGATACGGTTTAGTGATGGTTTTTGTCAGAGTTAGGTTGATGGTTGGACTAGATTATCCGAAGGGTCCCTTCCAACCTAGGCGATTCTGTGATTCTGCTGTGAGCTAGGGTGAAGGTGCTGTCTATAGTGTGCACATAGCTCAGAGATGCCCTGAGCCACATCCTGATGAGTGCTCAGTGGATCTGGGATCTCTCCTTTTTGGAGAAGCACTGTGCCTCTCCCAGGTGCCTGCCCCGCTTCCTCAGCATGCCCACGTTGCAGAAGGCATGTAGCCAGGGGGAGACATGTAGCTCATAGGCCTGTTCCTTCCCCTCTGTCCCTCAGGTGTCATCTTGCATTGTTTCTCAGTCCTCCCTTTTCTCTCTTCATTAATACTTTGAAGTCACACTCCTGTGGCGTCTTTGTTGTAAGGGGAATGGTGTAACTCGCACTGGATTCTCCTGTGTAGCTCAGCAGCTTTCCTGGGTCCCAGTACAAGACAGATGTTGACATACTAGAGTGAGTCCAGAGGAGGCTACCAAGATGGTTGGGGTTGAAGCACAGGACAGAATGAGGAGAGGTGGAGAGCTGGGTATATTCAGCCTGGAGAAGATGAGGCAAAGGCAGTGTCTTATTGCTGCCTGGAGCTGCCTGATGGGAGAGGGCGGAAAATGTGGAGTCAGACTTCTCTTGGAGGTACCCAGGGGCAGGATGACAAGCAACGAACACAAACTGAAACAAGAAAAATATCCAACTTGCTATAAGGAAGTAATTTTCACCCAGAGGGAGTTCAAATGCTGGGCCTGGAGCTCAGAGAGCTTATGGGATCTCCGTCCTTGGAGACATTTACACCCTGGCTGGAGAAAACTCTGAGCAACCTGATCTAGCTTTGATGTCCTCTGATGAACACTCCCAAGTCTGCCCAGTTCTGCATGGAGATGGACTGGGAATTAAGAGGAGTTGCTGCAGGTGTGTCTCATCTACTCCTAGCTCTGGATGGAGCAAAGGAAATCAAAGCAGAGGATGGCAAGCGGTCTTGTGCTGTCCCAGACTGGCTGGAATTAGTGGTTGTCTTTTCTCTGAGGTGGTGAGATAACACAGGGATGCTTTGACCCATTCTGCCCTTTCCTGCAGGGCTCCCCTGAGTTCCTCGGCCAGGCCTTTGCTGTCCCACAGGTGAAGCTGATTGATGAGCCATACACCAAACCTGCCATGCAGTTCTTTGATTTCTACAAAGGCACCAAAGCAGCGGGAGAGCTCATTGCCACTTTTGAGCTGATTGAGTTGGATTACAGTGGCCATTTGGAGGTAATGGGCTTGTAGGAAGCTGCATATGGTTGACAGCTCTCTGGGGAGAGATGTGTGGGTGAAGAGCTGGTTGCACGGGGCCCACCAGATGATTCCCTGTTGAAAGCCACATCTGTCTTTCAACTGACGGGAGGCTGCAGGGGCAGAGCCTGTGAGCACGGATCAAGAGGGGAGGGAGAGAGGGGGCATGGCATGGAGTAGAAATGTCTTTCATTGCTTGGTGTGTCCTGGCTCCACCTGTTCAGCCATCAGTGCCCGAGGATGTGGAACCCAAGGAGCCTGACTACCTGGGAGACCCCCGTGATGGAAGGTTCATCATCCCTGAGGGCATATGCCCGGTGCTGAAGGAGTTTCGCATAGAGGTACACTGCCTTCTACTGGGCTGGCTCCCCACTAGGCTGCACCAAGCGGACAGCACAGCTGGTCTGTGCAGAGGGCAGGGCTTGTGGAGGGAGTTGGATCTGGAGCTCGAATGTGCCTTTGAGGCCTGAGCAGATGCCAGAAATGGAGGTACTTGAGAGAGAAACTGTCTCAGCAGTTTAACAGCCAGGGCTGTTGGATGCCTCTTGAAGTCTTGAAATCTGTGTCCTGCGGGGTGAGGGTGGTGGTAGCACTGGGCAGGGTTGCAGGCTGCATGGCTGTGCCATGCCTGGCATGTCTCAAGCAACCCAGCGGCTTTGTGTTGTGCTTCAGATCCTGTTCTGGGGCCTCCGAGACCTGAAGCGGGTGAACTTGTTCGAGGTGGATCAGCCCCAGGTGATCATTGAATGTGCTGGCAAGAAGGTGGATTCGGAAGTGATCGTGACCTACAAAGAGAATCCCAACTTCACCGAGCTCGTCAAATACATGGATGTGGTGAGTGGGAAGGGGGGTCCTGCCATGTCAGGGTGCACTGTGGCTGTCCTGCACCTGCACACTGCCTGTCTGCGTGGGGCAAGGTAACAGGATGGGAGCTGACCATGGGGTTTTGCTCTCTGGTGGCCATATGGTTCAGCTGCAGATCAAAACCTTTGTGAAATTGCCCACCAAGAGCAGTCTTATCCATCACCTGTCACTGCAAGGCTTTGTTTTTTGGACAGAGCTGCAAGGTGCCAATCAGACCTCCCTGCCATGTGGTGGGGCTGCCACGGGTATCACCCTTGCTCCTGTGAACTCTGTGGATGGTTCTTTTTCAGGAGCTCCCGGAGCAGGTCTACCTTCACCCTCCCCTCAGCATCTTCGTGGTGGAAAAACGGGCATTTGGGCGCACTGTGCTGGTGGGTACCCACGTTGTGTCTGATGTGATGAAATTCTCTCCCAGAGAGCTGGAGGAGGAACCAGAAGACAAGTCCAAAGGTGAGATGATTGGTAAGGTTCCTGTGGAGGCAGCAGGCAGGTTCTGCCAGTGGCAGAGATCCCTGGCCCTTTTCCTTCCTCCTAGCCAGGCAGCAAAAGTCCTCTCCCAAGACCCATAATATGCCCAGCAAAAGCACAGCATGGGGCAGGTTAGGGTTGGAGGCAGGTTGTGATCCTAGTCTGTAGCACTCGGCTCCAGACTGGTATTTGGGAAGCAGCAGCAGCCAGGCAATGTAGTGCTGTTTAAGGGCTGTCATCCCTTTTGGGGGATGGCAAAGGGCAATTTAAAGGGTAACAGGGAGGGTTTTCCTGTGGAATAGCAACTGGACAAAAAGTAGGAAGCAGTAGGCAGAAATAAATGATTGGAAACATGAAGCTCTTTCTCTTATCTCAGCTTGGAAAGTCTCATCCCAGTGTCTTCCCTCTCAGACTGTGGTAAACGTTGGCCTGGCAGCTGGTGACCCAGGTCCCAGCACTCAACCCCTGAGTCTTGTGAAGGTGAGTGATTTGTAGACCCCAGCAAATTTTGAAGTCTGTAAAGCCAAACTGAAGGTTGAAAATGAAAAAGAAAGTTTAGAAGTTCGGAGTTAGGTTTCAACCACCAGTTTTTGCTGTGGACCCAAACACTCCTCTCCCCTAACTGTTCATCGGCACTGCTGAGTGTTCGGCCTCTGGCACAGGGAGGAGAGCTGTGGTGCCTTGAAAACTGCTGCTTTTGTAGCAAAGCACAAACCTGGGGCTACAGGTAGCTTTACACATCCTGTGCTCTGCTTGCAAGCTGCACCTCTGCCAGAGGGTTCCAGGGCACTAGAGTAGGGTGCACGGGTGTCCTGGATGGTCATTTCCTCCATTGGAACCCTTTTCTCTGTTTTTTTAAGTCTCCTTTGAAGAAAATTCCCATCAATAAGCTTGTAAAGAAGGAGGATGAATATGAAGAGGAAAAACCAGAGCTGGAAGAACTGGATTGGTGGTCCAAGTACTATGAGTCCCTGAAGGAGCTGTATAACCAGGTAATCTTTTGTGACAGCTGCCAGCAGAGGGGGAAAGTGGCTGCACTGGCCTGAGGAACAGGTTTTCAACAGCACTGGGTGTCATAGGAATCCTCCTGGTATGGATCTGCAGGAAGATGTAGGCTTTTGTGTGTCAAGCACTCATGGTAGCCAGGTATCAAGCATCCGCCAGGTCCCTTAGATCCCAATCAAAAACACCACCAGGAAGATCTGGGGAGAAGAAAAGGTCATTAATGCACTCATTGGATACCCTTCTGCAATGATTTTAATCCTAAATTATCTCAGGCTAGGTACTACTGACTCTGCTGTCAGGAAAGCTTTGACAGTGTCCTATGCTCGGATGGAGAAGCCTTTGCTGTCAGGGATGTGGGGTAACTGTTTGTGTGTGTTTCAGACACGCAGTGATGAGGAAGATGCCGAGAATGATGACCTGAATGATGCAGGTGAGTCCTCTAGGAATAGCCAACTCTTCTGTGGGAACAGCCAGAACTTACACCATCCCAGGGGGTGGTGGGCTTGTGGGAATGGGGTCTGAGCAGGTAATGGCTTTGCAACATTCAGCAAAAACAACACAAAAGGGAGCGGAGACTGCAAACATTGGCAAGGGCTAACAAAGGCTATTTCAAGTTGAAAACACCAAACTTGCTGCAGAGAAGTTTGGAAAACTGTGTTGAAGCAAGAACCTTCCTGAGTGAGCAAAAACCTGCAGAAAAATCATTTGCAATGATCATGGGATTGTCAGGGTGAGAGCAGGAAGCAAAGGTGGGATGGAGAGAGAGGATGGTGGAGAGGCAAAACTGTCCAGGAGCTGGGCATCACTCTGTGCATGTGGGATTCTCACCTAGGGTACAGGATTCACTACAAGGTAACAGAAAGACAGAAATAATGAACAGATGATCTGAGAACAGTGTTACAGCTGGAGGGTCAGATTTGTGGAGGTGTAAGCAGTGATTCACCTAGCAATGACCTGGGGAGGTGAGACAGTAAGTATAGAAATGATGTCAGTCCTATTTAAGGGAGAGAGCTGAAGGATACCTGCATGCCATGCTCAAGGGATCTGGGGTCTTTGGGAAATGAGGCAAGGATGCACCCTCTCTGTCCTTGGGTTGCTGGTGCCCCAGAAAAAGGTCTAGCTATGCCCTCTCCAAACACAGCTGCCTTTGCGCAAAGTGGTAGTGATGCTTCAGTTAGACATCCAGCCAAAACAGCAGTCCATCAAATAAGCATCCATCCAAAGAAGAGGGTTCTCTCCCATTTGTGGGCTGGTCCAGCCACCTTCCTCCATTTGGGCTCTTCCCACTTCCTTCCTAAACAGTGGCCATGTAGGCAGGCAAGTCTGCCAGTTTTTATCCCCCTCCACCTGTCCAGCAGGGATGCCTTGCTGGGAAACGCGAGATGTCATAAGGACACCTGTTACAGACAGCGATAGCTCCAGTTACCCTGATGCAAGTCAAAGCCCTGGGTGAAAGCAAAAGCTGTTTCTGGGGTCATTTAATGGGCAGAACTTGAGATTCTGGGAGAGATCAGAGCATTTCCTAATCTCCTATTGCCATTTCCAGATGGGGGGAATTTAAACGTATCCTCCATTGACATGGAAGCAGAAGATGAGGCAGTAATTGAAGCTGAAATTGCACGACCCAAGAGGAAAGTCATCGCCACCCTTCAGGTGATTATTCAGGTGACAGATCTGGCCTCTTCCAACCTGCAGTGTGTGCTGGGCCCCCGTTGTTGCTGGGTTTTGTAACAACCAGTGAGACCTTGGAGCCAAGCTGGGATGTGTATGCACATCTGAGGATGGACCTGGGGGGATAAGGGAAAACCATAACACCTTGCACTTACTAATACAGGGGTAAGGTAGGAACAGGTGAAATGGTTGAAGCAGGGAAAGGATGGTCTTTCTGACTCTCCTTCCCTTTAAGATGGCAGGAAAAGGTCCAAAATTACTTTCTACTTATTTCAGATCTACAACTCTGAGCTGGAAAATGAGTTTGATAATTTTGAAGACTGGCTGTGTATTTTCCCCCTGCATCGTGGCAAAGCAAATGAGGATGAAGATGGAAATGGGGATGAACATTTTGTGGGGAAGTACAAGGTACTGTATCATTTGAATGACATTCGTGGAAGAAAATCCTTAGGACAATCTGTCTTTCAGAGCATGCTGACACCAGCAAAGCCTTGAAGAGTGTGTGCGTGTGCAAGGTGATGTGAGGCCATGGTGCAGCATGGCCAGGGCACTGTTGGTGCCTGTTGAAGCAGTTGTGTACTGTGGTCCTTTGTTAATTGATAAATGCACCTGATTTAGATTTTTTTAGCTCTTGCAAGGAGAAAGCATGAAGCATAAAGGGCTCTTATTCTGCTTGGGGCCTCTGGGTACGTTTAGTATGCAAATAAGTATTAGTGAGCTTCACTGGTTTTAAAATTAGTAAAACATGTTTGAAAGAGGCATCATCGTCCCACCCAGGAGCTCTTGAAGACTCTGAAACATCAACTGCAGAAGTTGATTTAAGAAGGTCCCTAGAAAACCTTTGCTGCCCCCTGCCTTTGGCAGTCCAAAGTGCCTGGACATGTTCAGATTTTCTGGCATTGACAGTGGTCTGACAGCCTGCAGCCTAACTTGCAAACAGAGACTGCCTGGGCCATCGGGACATGACAGTGCCTATGGAAAGGACTGTACCCATGGGCACAGGGTGTCTGTGGTCTGCATGGGGCAATGGCTCTTATTTTCAGTTGGCAGGTGATGCTGGTGTTGGTAGCTCCAATCCCATCTGAGATATTCTCTTTAGTATCTCATTGTTACTTGCAATGTCTTTTCTGCAGGGCTCCTTCTATGTCTACCCCACTGAGGAAGCTGGCATGGAGCCCAGGGTTTCTCAGGGCATTCCAAGGAACAGACCCATCAAGGTTCTTGTAAGAGTTTACATCATCAAGGTAAGTCTCTGGTGGTGGTGGTGGCAGTAATGCTTGGAGGTCTTTCCCTCCCTATGGACCTCCTCCATTCTCTGCTCTCTAAATATGAGCAGTGGTACCTGTGAAAAGCTCAGTGCTGGCTTGAAGGCTCTGCCAGCTCTGTGGAAGTAGGCTGCATCTTATCCATGGGGAGCCTTCCATGCTTTGTAGCTTCAGGTTGTGCTAAAAATACAGATGGACATTTCTCGGCTCCTCTCATCTGCCTTGAGACAGTGAGCAAGTAGTTGGACCAACAGCTGGAGACATTGGTGGCTTGTTGAATGGGGACAAGTGCCTGTTTCACTGCTGGGTCAGCTGCTGGAGGAACCTGACCAGCAGGCTTGGGTGGTCTTAGGCCTGTGCAGTGTTCCTTGTGCAGGTTGCTCTCTGCAGCCTGGTGTATGGCAGTACCTCTTGTGTATTCCAGGCTACGAACCTGTCTCCAGCAGACCCCAATGGCAAGGCAGATCCCTATGTGGTGGTGACCGTGGGGCAGGCGCAGAAGGACACAAAGGAGCGATACATCCCAAAGCAGCTCAATCCTGTGTTTGGAGAGTATGCAGGAGGTTTTCATCTAGCAAGTTTAATAGCAATAGTGCAAATCTGGGGCTCAGGCTGTGGCCCAGCATGTGTGGTCTTCTGTTCCTTTCTGCTGGAGTATCTTGTGCTGTAACACAAAGGTCCCAGGCATGTCTCTTGCCTCGGGGTTAGGAGGGGAGCACTCCCAACTGCTTGATTTAACAGACAAAGTATCAAGCCAAGCAGCAATAGATCACTGGAGGGCTTTTTCTTTAGCTCTGGCATCTTTATCCAAGGGATACATTCCTGGAAAAGTAACTCTTTTGTTTGAACATGCCCAATGAAAACTGCATGCACTGAAAACTTCACACACTGAATTTATGGAGAACCAAACTCAATGAGAGAAGTTTGACTTGTCAAATACAGTTCTTGAATGTGTAGGATGATCAAAGCAGAGTATGTGTTTCATTTTCTTTCTCTTTGCCAACTGTATTCTCCCTGTCTGTTCCTGTCCAGGGTTGTGGAGCTGACAGTCTCCTTTCCCATGGAATCAGAACTCACTGTGGCAATATTCGACCATGATTTGGTGGGATCTGATGATCTGATTGGGGAGACCAAGATTGACTTGGAGAATCGATTCTACAGCAAACACAGGGCCAACTGTGGAGTGGCCTCTCAGTACGACATGTAGGTACCGGTGTGATACATTAGGGCCGCGAGATGCATTCTTCTTGCCTGCTGTTTGGGTGGGTAACAGAGCACCTCCAGTTTTGGAGGACGAAAGTGGCATCCACAGTATTCTTTGAGCAGGTGCCCCACGGATTCGCTACAAGTAACATGGATAACTCCATCTCCTTTAGACTCCTACCAGCTTCCTGCGGTAGCTCTAATTCCCACTGCAGACTAATATATTTTGCATACAGTAGCAAAAAATTCTTTAGTGTTTTCATATTGGTGTTCTGTGAGAAAAGCACTCCCTTGACACTGATGTGATTTTTAACCTCTTTCAGAAAGTATGGTGGTTTCTTTGGCAGTAGCTAATTCTGTGAGCAGCAAGACTCATGACATGTTTTATTTTGACCTCATTCAGTATGGATTCTTTGATATCTTTGGCCAGTTTTCTGTTAACTTCTCTTCTCCTACCCCACTATTGGAGAATTATCTGTGGGTATGGAGTTGAGTCCCCAGCACTGTTAAAACCTCTTTTCCAGTTAGGAGCTGCAGCTGGAGTCGCTCCTGTTGCTGCTCTGATTCTGTGGGGTGCAAGCCTGCTTGTTTTGGAGGAGGAGAGCTTGCTAAGCTTTTCACTTCTTAACCTTTTGTGTGCCTGTGGTTTTTCCAGTGAGAATCTGAGCAAGGATCTGGTGACGTAGCCTGTGCTGTAGGGAAGGCAGGGCATTTCACAGCCTAGGAAAAATAACCTGTTGTGTCTAAGCTGAAGATGTTCTTGATGTTCTCCCTTTTATGCAGAAATGGCTACAACATGTGGCGAGATGCTTTCAAGCCCACACAGATCTTGGATAGTTTATGCAAGAAAAACTCACTCCCTGCAGCAGAGTACAGACAGGAGGAGGTGAAAGTGGACAATAAAATATTCAAGATCCCTCCAGAGGCTTTTCCAGAAGGTACAGAGATCTTGGAGAACAATGTCTGCTCCCTTAAAGAGCTGCCTGTGCTCAGCCAGTGCACGTGCTGGTGAGAGGTTTCGGAGCCCACCAGCCTCTCTTCCCTGAAGTGTCCAGGCTGGCTGCCCCTACTCTGTGCCCTGCATGTGCCTGGCTTTCTGGGTCACCATGGGGAGCATCCTCGGTGCTCCGTGGCCTGGTTTCAGAGGATGACGATGTTGCACTGGGGGAAGATGTGATCCAGGCCATTAGGTCCCAAAGTGGCTTCCCAGGCAGTGGGTGGAGCAAAGTAAACCCACTTGCATAGCAATGATGTGCATGGAGGTTTGATGGCTTGTGCAGCCAGAGAAAGGCATAGCTTATTCTGGTGGCTGACACTGGCATAAAGCTGTACTTGCATCTGCTTGTGACCACCATCAGAAAGATATGGGCATCCTTTCTTTGGTTTTTTTTTGGGGAGGGGCTTTTTCAGTCTCCTTTCCTTTTTTTAGATGGCTTTGTCTTTCAGGGATGCTCTCTGCTTCTGGTGGCTTTGGGTACCATGGATGACTCCCCACTGCTTCTCACTACTGTTGATTTCCTCCTTGTGGGCACCGTCTGCTTCTCCTTTGCTCTTTTTCTTTCCTACTCACCGGCATTACAAACCCTGAGCCAGGGCCATGGATGTCCGAAAACACAGCAACCTTTCATGCCCTCTGCCAGCTGTGATGGAGAACTTCCCTGAGCTCAGGCCTGTCCCTACTGTGCACATTCCCTCCAGTGGCCAACACCTGTGCCATTGAATCCAGCCTGGAGGAAAGGATGGAGCACTTGTGGATGGCTGGGTTCTGCAAGGCAATGCTATGTAGCCTGTAGGAAGGATGATCCCTGTGCCCGACCTGCCCAGAGAGGTGGGACCTACATGTATGGCCAACTTTACCATCTGCTCATTTCAGTGCTGCTGTTCCTCAGCTTTCCACTGGCCTCTATGGCTTATGTCATGAAGAGGAAAGAAATCCTGCTCAGGAGAGGGCAAGGAGCCTCCAAAAGCTCTTTTCCCCTTTTCTCAGGTCACTGGGTAGCTGGGAAGGGAGAAACAAAATGCACTCCTAGGGTTCCCCTGAGAGCCAGGTCTGGTTAAATTGTGGCTGTAGTTGGTGCCCCGTGAACTTGTGCTGTGCTTGGGGACTGCTTGGGATGGTTTTGGTCTCAGACTGATCTCCAAGGATGCTGTCCATAAACCCAGGAGTGGGTGGGTCATTGTGTCCTCACCTGTTGGTTTCCGCTTTTCTCCCCAGTGGCAGGATTTGGTCTTGAACTGCCATTTGGCTTCACTGTGCCAACTGAGTCAATTAACAGAGTTAATTAACAGATAGTACAGCTGTGTGTCACTGACAAGTGACAAGTGGTGCTTTCCTGGAGCCTGTGGAGTGGCCTCTCAGTACGACATGTAGGTACCGGTGTGATACATTAGGGCCGCGAGATGCATTCTTCTTGCCTGCTGTTTGGGTGGGTAACAGAGCACCTCCAGTTTTGGAGGACGAAAGTGGCATCCACAGTATTCTTTGAGCAGGTGCCCCACGGATTCGCTACAAGTAACATGGATAACTCCATCTCCTTTAGACTCCTACCAGCTTCCTGCGGTAGCTCTAATTCCCACTGCAGACTAATATATTTTGCATACAGTAGCAAAAAATTCTTTAGTGTTTTCATATTGGTGTTCTGTGAGAAAAGCACTCCCTTGACACTGATGTGATTTTTAACCTCTTTCAGAAAGTATGGTGGTTTCTCTGGCAGTAGCTAGATCACTGGGCTAGATCTAGGGCAAAAACTCTCATCCGTGGATCTGTTGGCACTACCACAGAGACATGGTGACTTAAACTGCCCCAGACGGTCACATCCTCCTCGATGTCCCCTGGATCCTTTTCCCAGGGCCATAGTAAATTCTTTTTTGCCCTTTTCCACTTATTTCTCTTAGCTTGTTTGTCTTCCTGCCTGTGGTTTTCCTCATCACTGCAACGTATTGAACTCATTCCCTTCATTCTCACCCTCCTGCTTCTCCTCATTTTCTGGGGAGCTGCTTGTTTGCCCAGTCCATCACCTTGCCTTACTTGTGCTTGTGAATAACATCCTAATGTGGCTCTTACTGGCCAGATGCCTTGATCTTCTACCTGGCTGTGTCCTGCTGCAGAGACATCTGTGAGGAACAAGAGAGGAATGGCAGATGAGAACTGGTCAGTGGATGATGAACATAAGGCTTTGTACGTCCTGCAACACTGGGAAGAGATGCCAGGATATGGGTACAAGCTGGTACCAGAGCATGTGGAGATCCGGTCCCTGTACAACCCGGAGAACCCTGGGCTTGCACAGGTGAGATGTGTTTCCTTGCCCAGCCTAGGCATTGCTCTGGGGAAGGACCTTTGGGACAGCTCACTCCCAGCCCCCTGGCTGGTCCCTGTTATCCTTTTTTCTCCTCATTATGGCATGAATCCCATGTATTGCCCCTTCCTGGGTGGGCGACTGGACTGGAGCTGTGTATGTGGATGGCTGGCCCTGCTATGAAGTGGCCTTGGGTGTCCTTTGCTCAGATCCACCCGCTGACCTCTCATGGTGCTTCTGAACACCTTTCCTCAAGGGACCTCTGTCGATTGATGTTGTGGTCACAATGCTGGTGGCACAGGGTCCTTCCTGTCTCCTCAGACCGTGTAGCACTGCTCTGATGAGGATGCTGTGTGGGTGGCAAGGGATCTGCTCTGCCTTCTGAGCCCTGCCACCATGCACCACGGTGGGTAGTAGTGTCCTTGTGTATCCCTGCCTCTTTCTCTGCTTTGTCCTCTATCACTGCTTCTTTTCTCCCCTGCAAGAGCCCTGTTCTACCCCCTTGGCTTCTCCCTGGGGCATGATGTAACTGCTGGCTGGAGGAGAAACATTCCTCCTTAGTTTTATGCAGTACAATGATCTGAGCTCAACCATTTCAATGTCCTGCACTGAACATCTTCTATTCCCTTGGGTACCAGAGGGCTGTAACAAAGCAGAACTCTGCAGTCACTCCGACTTTGGTCAGCATTGGAAATGCATGTGGGGAGAGGAGGGTTAGACCCATCATTTTTGGTTATGCTGAAGTGTTACAACATCGTATGCTTCCTGTTAAGACAGAGGGACACGTTTGCCTCTGAAACTAACTCAGTTCAGCTGAAATGATTTTTCTTGGGAGCAGGGTAGGGAGGGAAGTAAGCAACTTCTGGTAGTTTTAATTTTTTCCCTATCTAAAATCCAGTCACATGTCACTCTGAAGTGCTGGGGATGGAGAGAGTCAAGCAGTGGCTTTCTGGTGAGAGCTTTCCTTGCAGGACGAAGCCCTTGCTCCTTGACAAGCTGGAGGGTGGTCTATCTTTTGAAAGTCTCTCTGCTGTCTTCTCTCATCAGGGTTCCTTGCACATGTGGATTGACATGTTTCCAAATGATGTCCCTGCACCACCGCCTGTCAATATCAAACCACGACTGCCTGTCAGGTAGCACCCATGGGAGTGGGGCTGGGAGTGGTGAGCCTGAGTGGAGGGTCACTGTCCCTTGTCATGCCTGGCAGGATGTGCCACAGAGTCCTGCACTGGCTGATAGTCTGTGCTAGCCTGGCATGCATCCCTCCTCTCTGCTTCAGCTCTGGCCATGGAATGGTCTCTTGAGTGTATCAGCATGGGGCATAAGCGCTTCAGCTGCACAAGTATTTGTGAAGGGCAGGGTTAAACTCTCTAAGGCTGGACATGAAGGGGATAGAAACTGAAGGTCAGAGCTACTCATCTAGCTCTATTTTGGCTAGTGGACAGATGTCCTCTGGGTGCTTGGAGAAGTGAAGTTGAAGGAGGAAATCTGCTGTTTTCAGTGATCTAATGGGGCTATTAGATGGAGGGTCCAGATTCTTCTCAGAGGTGCACATGAAAGGACAAGAGATAATGTCACAAGTTGCAGCAAGGAAAACTCCAACTGAATATAGGGAAAACATATTCCCAGTGAGAGTGAAGCTACCCTGGGATAGGGATGGAGTGATCCAGAGAGGTGCTGGGATATCCATCCTTGGAGATATTAACAACTCATGCAGACAAGACCGTGACCAATCTGATCTACAATGAATCTAGGGCAAGAGGTTGGAGCAGAGACTGCAGAGGTCCCTTCCTGCCTAAGCCTTCCTGTGCTCCTATGGCTAAGTTGTGCTGGGTGGGTTTCCCATGCACCAGGGATTTGCTTTGCAAAAGCTGCCTGTTTTGGCTGTAGGTGTTTGTCTTGTAGGGTTGTAGGCCCCCAGGAAGGGCGTTGTGTATGGCAGTGAGACTGCTGTGTTGTGCTTGGCCAGAGGAGCCCTGGCAGGGGACCACAGTGCTAGGAGGATTCAAGTTGTCCTACTGTGCCCATGTGGGCTTGACCTGCCCTCCCAGGCACCAGGGGTGCGAGCGTGTGTCTGTCTCACCCCTGTGTCCTTCCCACAGCTATGAGCTGCGTGTTATTATCTGGAACACGGATGATGTGATCCTTGATGATGTCAACCCAGTAACGGGAGAGCCTTCCAGCGACATCTACGTGAAAAGGTCTGATGGGAGCCAGAGGGAGGCCAGACCCTGGCTGTCCTGCTCCCTGCCCTACACCCTCACTGCCTCCTCTGAACCTCTGCTTCTCCCTGCCTCAGCACGAGGTGCCCCACTCCAGTCCCCTTGCATGGACTGCTGTACCACCAAAGGTGTTGGTCAGGTGTTGGTCCAGTTTGGCTCTTTGACTCTTCCTTTCCTGCTACTCCATGGGGTTCAGCCCCTCCATCCTTCTGCTCTGCCTTTGGGGCTGGCTCACAAGGGGTAGGAGTTTCTTTTGAAACTGAGTTTCTGAGTTTTTCCTGCAGCTGGATAAAGGGTCTTGACCACCACAAGCAGGAGACGGATGTTCACTTTAACTCCTTGACCGGGGAGGGCAATTTCAACTGGAGGTTCATCTTCCGCTTCAACTATCTCCCAACTGAGAAGGAGATCACCTACAAGAAGAAGGACTCTGTCTTCTCCGTGGAGGAATCAGAGTTTCGGGAACCAGCTGTTCTGGTCCTCCAGGTGTGGGATTACGACAGGATTTCAGCTAATGACTTTCTAGGTATGGTGTAACCTGCTGGAAGTCGGGTGACCTGTCCCTCACCTTGCTGGAGTGTTATGGTATTTCTCCCAGGGCCCAACTTTCTGAGAAGGGACACCAGGAGCATCAGATCAAGTTCTTCAGCTCAGCAGTCACCTGGTGTGGTTTTTCACATGTGAGCTATAGGCCGAGCTTGGAGATACACACCTCTCCTACACAGACACACTGAGCTTGCATGCTTGTCCCAGGACCTTCCTGTCCTTTTTTAGGGCTTGTCACGCCACAGGACTTCCAGGTTCTGCTTCCTCACAAGCTTTCTGATAAACTTGCTGGGCATGCAGCAGGGCCTGGTGATGAAGCTGGGCTAGTGGTGATTCCACCCATGCTATGCTAGCACAAACACTGCTTCTTCTGTCCTGCTTCTGCTGTCATCCCCATGTTTGTAGCACTCTGTTCAGTTGTCCCTCCCTTCTTCAAACTTTGGCCTCCATTAAAAAGCAGCCCCTTTGCCCTGCTGTCTCTTGAGCAGGATAAAGCTGTTTTTATTCATCAGCTTTCCATGCTATATTTAAAGGGCTTTACCTCCCTGAGGCACTTCCAATGGTGATTGGTTCAGCTATGCTACTCAGGCACTGAAGAAAGTGTTAGATGGCAATCCCAACAATTCCTGGCATGTACAATCTTGGAAATTTCTAGGTAGGAAGGGCTTCTGCAGTCTTTATTGCAACCTCGAGCTCCAAGCAGGGCTAAATGCAACCTAGGTCAGGTTGCTCAGGGCCTTGTCTGAATGAGTTTTGAGTATCTCCAAGGATGGAGATCCCAGCACCATTCTTGACCCCTTTTCCTGACTGCACCATTCTCATAATTCTCACTTTTTTTTACTTGCAGCAGCTTGTGTCTGTTGCCTTACGTGCTTTCATCATCCGTTTCTGAGAAGGGTCTAGCTCCATCTGCTCTATAGCTTCCTTTAGGCTATGAGTGAGGCAGTAAGATCTCTCCCTTGACCTCCCTTCTCTGGGCTGAACATGCATGGGTCCCTCAACCCATCCTGCTATGGCACATACTCTAGCCTTAACCATCTCAGCCACTGCACTCTGTCTAGTTAATTGACACCTTTCTTGTGTTGGGTCCCCAAAACTGAACACTGTATCCAGATGCATCTCACCAGAGCTGAGCATATTGGCTATGCTTTTGCCAATACAAACCAGTACGTGATAAGACTGATTTGCTGCAAGGGCTCAGTGCTGAAGTGGGACAGAAGCTCCTTCCAAGGAGGACCAGGGCACAAGGCCAAGCAGGGAAATGAACTGAGGCTGTTTCAGATGTAAGACAGATTTGAAACCTTTAAAGAGTTTCTCAGATTTTATGACTGTTATTGACAATTGCAGGAATAAGAGGGGAAGAGGAGCTTGGACATGTGAGGAGAGCAGGGTGGGACATGGTAAAGGAGTGAAAATAACCCACTGTACCACACACAAACCAAATTGGCCACATCAGAGATGAGACAAGACCTGTGGCTTCTGCTTCTTAGTCTCTAACTCTTTCTTATGCTGAGGTTCAGGTTCTCCACCTATAAATGTGCAGGAGTCTGCTAGATCATCACAGCAGCTAGGACCTACTCGTGGCGGTGGGAGCATGTCTGAGGCAGAAAGCCTCAGTGTGGGGCTTTACTGGGACTGACCTCAGTATTTCACCGTGAGCACTCCTCTTCACTGTGCCTGCAGGTTCCATCGAGCTGAAGCTGCATGACATGGTGCGGGCAGCCAAGAGCTCAGAGCATTGCACTGTCAAGATGGCCAAGGAGAATGCAACACCTCGCTTCTCCATCTTCCGAAATAAGCGCATGAGGGGCTGGTGGCCCTTCATCAAACTTAAAGAACAAGAAGATGAGGAGAGGGAGGACAAGCAGAAGAAGAAGAAAAACAAGTGGAGAAGTTCAGTCAAACCAGAGGACATAGAGTTCACAGACCCCAGTGGGAACAAGTACCTCCTGACGGTAAGGCAGGGTGTTGGCACAGGTGAGCAGAGAGCCAGTGCTTTGCCTCTGCCTTGACATAGCAACCTGTTCTGTATGCACATAATCTGCAGAGGCAGCAATGACCCAGCTGCCCAGAACTATGTGCAGGGTTCTGGAAAGTTGTCCCATCTGCTGCAAATGCAGCACTTCATCTACTGAGAAGTGCCAGCTACGGTGGCATGCAGGGGGTGTCCAACTTCATGTCTTCCTCTGAGCTTCCCATAGAGCTCGGTGAGGGGACCAAAGCAAGAGGCACATGGCTCTCCATCAACCAAACAGGACAGCAGCAAAAGCTTGTCCTAGGGTCTCTGCCTACCCCAGACAGGCAAGTGCCAGCTCTCTCAGGGCAGGCTCGCTGCTGGTGGTCCTGCTAGTGGACCATTGTTTGTCCCCAAGGGTGAGTTTTGCTCAGTGCCAGCGTGGGCGGCTGCAGACAAATTCAAGTAGCTGGGGAGTTCATTGCAATACTGTGTCTTGTTTGCAAAACAGGTAGCTTCTAGCCAGGCCACAGTTTCCGCTGGCTGCCAAAGTGAGAGACTCTGTAGCTAATGCCTGGAGGGAAAAGATAGTTGCACTGAGCATCTGTAAGTGGAACTGGGAGAAAAATGGCCAGTCCTGGCAGGGCATGTGGTCAGCAGGCTGGTTTGAGAAGCAGCACATGCGGCTGTGGCTCAGGCATGTTCCCCTTCCAGGGTAAGGTGGAAGCGGAGTTCCAGCTGCTGACTGTGGAGGAGGCTGAGAAAAGTCCTGCTGGTTTGGGTCGAAAAGAGCCTGAACCCCTGGAAAAGCCCAAGTGAGTATCTGTACTTTTACCGTGGATGGACAGTGCTGTGTTTTCAGCAGCTGTTTGCCTGGGGACAGGGAGCATCTTCTTGTCAGGAGCTGAGAGCAATCAATGAGGCCCTCAGCAGTGGGGTCTGCAGAACTGGGGCTGCTGGGGCTTCCTAGAGCTCGAGCGGGTCCAGTAGGACTTGTGACTGCAGCATCTGGCTGATCTCGGTGAGGTAGCTGTGCCATAATATCTCTTGTACAAAAAGGGCAGCTCTGGTTTAACCATGTGAACGCACCTGTTAGCCACATGGGTGCAGAACAGCTCTGTGGGGGCTGTCCTGAGGCTCAGGTCCTGTTGTCTCCAGTGCTTTCACAGGCACTGTAGTTATTGCAACCCCTAGGCTGATGCTGTCTGGATAGGCAGCAGGAAGAGCACCCTATGAGGGTGGCAGGGCACCAAAGCAGAGGGGACACTGTGCTGCTCTGTGGGTTGAGCCTGTGCTTATCTGTTCTTCCCTTCCTGTTCCAGCCGCCCAAAAACTTCTTTCAACTGGCTTGTGAATCCCATGAAGACCTTTGTGTTCTTTATCTGGAAGCAGTACAAGAAATACATCATTGTGCTGTTCATTGTCGCCATTCTGACCATCTTCCTGATTCTTTTGATCTACACCATGCCTGGATACATCAGCGAGAAGATCATCAATGGATAAATGCTTTCCAGCACAAGATTACTCAGACAGGGGTGACTGAAGGATTTGAGACTGGACCAGAAAGTTTAAGGAAATCCTGCAGGTGCAGAGGCAACCTTCAGAGAGACTTGCTGAAGCGGCCTCTCTTTGGTGGGTCACATTTCATGCTATGTACCCATGAGATGCTAAGAAACCAAATAACCAGACAACCACATAAGGGAAACTCCTTGAAGGACATTTACAAGTTTGGGAAAAAAATTTTTCTTTGGGGGACTGGGAAAACAGGATCTGCTGGGGCTGTCCCCACAGACATGGCAGCTGAAACCAGCTCTTGCCATTGGGAGCAATTCTGGCAGCGATGGGGACATAACAGAGCCATCCATGCCCCAGCTTGACAGCACTTGGTACTTCCCAGTGTACCAAGTACTGGGAGTTCAAAACACATTATGAGGAGTCTGAGGAGTTCAAAACACATTATACAGGGGGAAGGCAGGTCTGGTGTACGGTCCTGGTGGAGGTAGGACCTGGAAGACCTTTGAATGGGGCTACCCAGGGAGAAGGATGACAGAGCCAAGGTAGCCACAAGCTTCCTGCCATGTCAAGAGCACAGGAACAGCTCCTGGGGTTTAAATCATCTCTGGATGTGGTAGCACTCCCCAGGACACAGACTTTCTGGTTGTCACTCCTTACAAGTTGCTTAACAGCTTCTCCTGGGTGTGCTGGGTTGGATTCAAGCTTCCTTCAGACTTCATTTTGGCTCTTCATTTCTACAGGAATAAAAGCTCCTTGGCTGCTCTCTCCCATGCTGCTTGTGTTTTGTAGCTGCTTTCTGGAGCTGAGGGGCCAGCCTGCTGCAGGCAGTCCTCGCTGATGCCCCTCCGCCCTTCCTCCTGGATGGCACACTGCTGGGACATCAACATGGGGTTGTCAGCATGAAATCAGTATTGTGGTGTTGGGCTGATGTAAATTAAATGAATCTCATTCTCAACGTGGTCTCTGGTACCCCGGCGTTGCTGTCTTCTGCACAGACAAGCCCTGACATGATCTGATCTCAAGTGGAGGCGCTTCACCCTGAGTTTTGGCAGAGCAGATGCCTTCTGAGGGTTCTCATTCTGGTGCAGAAGACGATGCTCAGAGGGACTTGCATTTCTAAAGAAATTAACTGACAACATGTTTTTATAGTGAAGATGGTTGCCTGATTGTCTTTCGAATGGGGCAGGAATAGAGTAAGGTTTGGGGAGAAAACTAGCTGGCCAGGCAGCTAAGGAGCAGGTGAGGACTCTGGCTGGACCTGAAGGCAGGTGCACGTGTTGGGCAGACATGGTGCTCCCCCAGGGGAGCTGGAGTTCAGCTGCTGGATGGGGGCCCCAGAATGGCAAAGGGGGGAGCCCTCTCTCCCCCCAGGAGTCCCTTGGGCTGCAGAGGGAAGCGAAACAGGCTGCAAAGAGCTCAGGTCATGTAGTACCTGCCTGGGGCTAGAGCAGGGCCTTGTGGTGTGACAGTGCTGAGTCACCCCCAGCCTTCGCAAACAGTGCCCGGTGCATCCCAGCAGTGACCATTGCATCCCAGCACACCTGGTGCACCTCAGCAGTGACGGTGCATGCCAGAAAGCTCAGTGCGCCCCAGCACACCCAGTACAGATCCCCAAGTAGCTCCTTGGCTCTTGCAGCCATGCTTAGCTACATTTTCCACCTCACCATCAGGTTGGGCCTCCCTGCAACTCAAAGCCTTAGCCTTCATTAAAATATTTCAGTTTATAATTGCAGGATTTGTAGCTGTGCTGCTGTGTGCCTGGGTGTGCTGGTGTGTGTCAGTGTGTGCACACTGCAGGGGGAGAGGGGGTGTCTGTTCAGGGTGTGGGTGTGCAAGGCAAGGGCCTCCCTCTTGTCCTTGCTGCTGGCAGCAGCATGACCCCAGCCCTCCGCCTCTGCCCAGCCCTGGTGTGACCATGGCTCCCGCCAGCAGTTCCCCTTCCTGGCACCACCTTGGCGTGGCACCATGGTGGCCCTCCTCTCGGTGTGCGACTTCATGCAGCAGGCACAGGAGGACCTCAGCTCGCCCACTACCTCTGCCTTCACCAGCCACATGGGCCATTGCAAGGCCACTGCCAACAGCCTGGAGGAGGTGAGCAGGGGTGGGGAGCCGTGGGGGTACATTCTGAGGGGTTGGGGGACCATCCCCGTATCGTGGTCCTGCAGGATCTGCACCATATCATTTGTCACCGAGGGTGGAGAGTGCTGTAAGAGTCTTTGGGTGTTTGTAAAACACTCAAAGCAAAGATTTGGCGAAGGCTTGTGATGGGCTGTGGTGGCTGGGTGACAGGCATCAGTCAGTGGGGACAAGAGCAAAGAGGGAGAGGTTTGTGTGGGAAGGCTGTACCTTGTACTGGGCTGCAGCATGGAACGGCGTGCCCACAGCAGAGCACGAAGGGGACTCCCCGCATCCTGGCTTTTAAACACCAGTGCCTCTAGAGCAGGGTTATTCTGGGGTTTGCTGGGCTGTTGGAGATGACGAATTCAGAGAAAGGAATTAATGTCCTGTGCCCGTTCCCCCGTCCCTGTCTTTCAGGCATTGTATTTTCTTCTGGGTGCCACAGGTGACCTGTGGCAGAAGGATGCCCCTCTCTCCGCATCCAGGCAGGGTGACAGGCTAGGGGCTAAGTAAGTGGCTTGCACAACATAACCCTTTGACAAAGGGGTGAATGCTGCCAGAAGCAGCCCTGGGTGCTCTGGGACAGAGGTCTGGCCAGCTGGAGCCTCCAGGTGTCTCTAGGAAATAGCCGTATCCCAGCAGAGGTCAGGAGCATGGGGGGATGGAGGATGATAAGTGCATGACCCATGGCAGCTGCGTCCTTTCCCTGGTGCTGGCAGCTCTAGGTGCACCTTGGAGCTGCACAGCCCATCTCCCCCATCCTGGTAACACGCTTCTCACCCCGTCCTTTACTTATGTCCTTCTGTTTCCTGGACACATCCCCTTCCACTGCTGCCGCTCTCCACCCTGTCCCCAGTCTGTCCCCTTTCCAGTTCCCAGACCACACTGCACTGTATTGCCTGACAGTGGTGGTTGCTGTTGTCCACCTTGATGAAAGGTGGGAGGAGATGACCAGCCTGATTGTGTCATAGATGCCCTGAAAGCCATGGACTCCCTCTACACACCTGGCCCCAGCGAAGTGGGACAGCCTGGCCCACACCGATCCCTCCAGGAGCCAAATCCATGTTCTGGCCATGCCTGGGATGTGTCATCTCCTCTTCCTCGGAGATGAAGTTTGGTAGGTAGCCAGTGTCCAGGATCAGCTCAGCTCAGCTCCCACATTTTCCCAAAACCACTATTGGTTTTGAACTGAGCTGGAGTTGGCCTCAGTAACTTTTCGTCCCGGTACTTCTGCTGTGGCTCCCTTGTGTTGACATCTCCCTGCTAAGTGCTGTGAATGCTGCAAAATCCCCATAAGTCTCCACTGCCTTTTGAGGGAAGCCTTGTTTATGATTTCAGGTTGTTGGCAGGTCAGGGTACAGTTTTGGACAAGGACAAGGGTGCAGTGTCCACACTGTCCCTCCCTCTCCGTGCTCCAGGGGACACCTTTCTGCCTGAGAACACTGTGCAGAGGCAGAGCCCTTTTGTTGGGGTGACCTTGCTTGTGGTGCTTGGTCTTGGGGTTGTGCTGAGCAGCACCACTGACTCCTCGCACAGAGCTGCCCTGAGAGAACTGGGACCCCCGGCAGTGCAACTGCACATGCCACAGTCCTGGGGCAGAGGAGCAGGTGCCTCTGGAAGGATGCTACAGCACAAGGAAGTGTCTTGTGGATCTCTGTCCCACACAAACTCCCTTAAGGTGACCTGCCACCTCTGCCCTCCCTCTGCACAGGAAACCTCCCAGTCTCTTATCCTTGCTCCTTATATCTTTCCAGGGGCTTTGGGATCAAGACACTAGAGATATTTTAGTTTGTGTCTGACAAAGCTGAGGAGGCCTCTCTCCTTGCAGAACAGACTGCTGCTCCACATGCTGCTCTCTATGACTGTGATGCTGACTGGGAAGATGAGCTGACTTTCCGCACAGGTGAGATCATTCTGGTGTCTGAAAAGGAGGACAGCAACTGGTGGGTGAGTGAACCTGCATATGCTGACCGGCACTGGGATGTGCATGATCCCCTCTCCAGCCATCTCTTGCCTCTGTCCCAGGACTGTTGCACCTGTTGCCATCGCCTGCTCTGCATTAGTCTCTCCATCTTCCATCTTTTCCTTGGCAACCAAAAGGCAGCTGTTATGGGGCCAGTTCCTCATCCCATGAATGCCCCCATGCCATGCTCACCAGTCCTCTTCTTTCCTTTCTCCCCACAGAAAGGGTGGATTGAAGGACAGCCTCACAGGAAAGGTGTCTTCCCGGCTTCTTTCGTTCACATGCTCAGTGAGTAGGAGCTGCTTCAATTCAAGAAGGAAGAGCTGATCAGCTGCTTAAAATGCATTCCCCTGAGCTTCTGTCTGCATCGAGGTCCCAGGGATGACTGGGCTGGGAGCAACAGCTCACCTGGTTCTCCTTCCCTCACCTCTGCTGCCCCCACCACCCCGTCCCCCCAGCCTACTCCTCCTGTGAGCTGACAGCACTGCCAGGCTCTCCCTTGGCCAGGCAAAGGGAGAGAACACAGCAACGTACATGCTCCACAGATGTGCTCCTGCCCCATTCCTCATGCAGGAGTCAGCCCTGGGCCATTCTGCTGCTAAAGGCCCGGCTCCTGTGTTGTCCTGACCGTGCTGCCTGTCCCATGGTGCGCCCTGCTCTGCTAGTGCTAATGGAAACAATCACAGAGCAGAGCAGGGCTCCCGAGCTGCAAGTGGAGCCGTGCTGGCATGCAGACCCCTGGGAAAGGGGCTTCTGCTGGGGACTAAGCATGCTGGGAGCTTGGAAATGCAAACAAAGTGCTGTGGAGCCAGCATCACTGCAAGCCTGTGCCGCCCCTAATTCTTCCCACCAGGTTTCACTGTTTGTGCTCCAGAAAAATGTGCTCTGTAACGGCTCAGGGCATTGCCCCTTCAATGCCTGGCCCCACAGCAATAGTGGAGAGGCCCTTTGAGCCCGATACCAATAAATACTGGCTCTTTGGTGCTCTGTTATAGTTTGAGTTTCTAGATTCTTCCTCTTTGTGGCTCTCCCTCAGGCACCAAACGTCCTCACAGGCATCAGAGCAAAGAGGGCTGACCTCCCCTTGGATAAAATTACTCACAAATCAGCTTGCATGGCTTTTCTCCACTGTCTGTGTTTTTCCAGTTGCCAAGGCACATTTCACAGCCTTCGTCTGTCCTCTCTAAGACAAAATCCCATCCAGGTGAGCAAAGAAAAAAACCAGCTGTTGATATGCTGGGTGCATGAGGCTGTTCAGACCTCCATGTTGCTGGTGTCAGTGTCAGCAGAAGTTGAGCCCATGCAGCAGGACCTGTAGTGGCGGGAGGGCAGTTCCACTCCAGGCAGCTTCTCCCACCCTCAGAGGAGCATTTTAATGATGAATTTCCTGATTCAGCCCGGGGACCATGGCCAGGGCATCCGGCTGCGGTGGGACCACTGGCTGCTATGGTGCTGGGCTGCATGGGAGGGCTGTGCTGGGATGCCAGGGTGGTGGGCACTGCCAGAGGAGGGATGGCAGCCCTGACCTCACTGTGCCACTCACTGCGAGGTCTGTTCTCCTCCACGTCATGGTGCAACACTTCCTCTTCCCGTGGCGGTTGTTGCAGCTTGTAACGAGCACCGGCGAGGCCACTGAGCCTGGGAGCGTCATCTTTGCCTGGCTGTGCTCAGCAGCGCTTCCTCTGAGGAGGTGAGGGGCCCCAGGGGCTGGGGACCAGGGGTTCATGACACTATGAGGGCCTCTTTCCTGGCAGTGGGGCTGGGAAGCTCCTGGAGGTGCCCCTTGGGGCTGAGCGGGGACAGGGACAGGTCTGTGGCCACTGGGTGCAGCTCAATGCAGCAGCTGCATGTCTGCGCTGTGGTGGCTTGTGGCTGATGGTGCTGGGCTGGGGAAACCTCAAGGTGAGGGCTCCTCTGGGCATGGGGCCAGGGGGAGTTGTTTGAGCCACCATGGAGGGTGCAGGTGGAGAGGTCCTGTGTGCGGAGCAGGGGCTGCACATGGGCACAGGCAGGAGATGGGACTGCTCAACCCTGCCTGTCCAGAGCCCTGCCCTTCCCGGCAACAGGCAACTGCAAAAAGCTTCATGAAATATTCACTGTGCTGCCTGAGTCCCCTGCCTCTGGGCTTAATGGAGCTGCTGGTGCTGACCATGCAGCTGCCAGACGGCTTGTTCCCCTCTGAGCTGAGGCTCAATAACCCCCGAGGCTCTAGGAGTGCCTGAACCAGCCCCGGGGGTGAAGTGCTGGCTCCTGGCCTGACCGGCATGTCAGATGGATGCTTTTTGCCTCCATCATGGCAAATGCACGTGGCTGCTGCAAGGAGGTGAAACGACTAAGCTACAGGGATCCACGGCTGCCAACAGGGAGAGTGTTAGGGGCCTTCAGGGTCCCCCCGAGCCTGTAGGGTGAAGAGCTGGCATTTCGTGGCCACTTCCTGCTTGGGACCACACACATCTGCATTTCCGGCGTGCTGGTGGTGGCTTGTTTGTGCTTCCCTTCAAGAAGAGATAGCGGTTCAGTTGCTTTTTGAAAGGGTAGGCTTACAGGGGAGCATCACCCACTGTGGCCACCTGGAATTGTCCAAACCTCCCCCCCCAATGTCTCATCTCTGCTCATTGCTCAGACCCCCAGGAGCAGCAGTTTTGCTGTCAGGTGTGCATCCTGTGAGTCAAATTTGAATGTAGCTGGTTGGATACCACAGCAAGCAGGTATGTCCATGCTGCAGGAGCCACGGAAAATGGTTAATGTGGTGAAATGAAGCCGGTGCTCAGCCGTGGCCCCACATCAGCACCCGGGACACTGGGGGGAAGCACAGGGTGCTCCTGTGAGGACAGGAGGGGTTTTTCTCTCCTTCACCTTTCTCAGTACAGAGGGGACTCCCCATCCCAAACCTGCTGCAGTAGCTTCTGACCCTGGGATGGAGGTTGTCCACGCATCCCTGCTCCTCACTCTTGCCTTGGCCCATGGGAGCCAGGTCCTGGAAGGCTTGTGAACTCCCTAAGGACTAGAAAACCCTTTTCCCTCTGATTTTAGGTTTACATGAGTGCTTTTAGATGGAGAACAGAAATGTCACTTAAATATGTGTGTTTAAGAAAGGTTCATGCACACAGCCGGCAGTTAGTACTTCCTGCTACTTCCTCCTGGCAATGATTCAGTGCCCTTGAAGCTGCAAAACCCCAGGGCTGCTGCAGAGACAGCACCTCGCTGGCTGCACGGGCTCGGCAGTGGCGGAGAGGCCAAGGGGCTCCTCTGCCCCGTGACTGCTCCACAGCACTGGCGTGCCTGGGAGGGGGCAGCAGGGCTCGAGGCTGGCAGAGGAGCTGCTTCACAGGTGAGCGGCTGCCGCTCCGGAGGGCAGCTGGAGCTTGGCTTGTGGCCGGGATGATGACATTTTGCTGCTTGTTTGCAGGTCAATTTGCAGACCCTAAAAGTGTTGCAGGCAGAGAGCAGGTCCTCGTACAGCACGTGCTGCCAGCCGGCCCTGCCTGGACTGAAGTAACTGCGGCAGTGCCAGAAGCAGAGCACAGCAATAAAGCCATTGACCAGTTTGAAAAGGAAACACATACCAGGCTGTTTCAGGTCCCTGCAGAGTTGGTGAGCAAAGGGTGTCCCAGGAGTCAGGGCAGGCAGGGAGGGTGTGATGCCACTGCCACAGGTTCCTGTGACATCTCGCTGCAGGTGGCATGAGGGATGTTGTGCCAGAGGTACATGCAGGTGGTGCTGGCCCTGTGTCTGCTGCTGGTCCTGTGGCAATGTTTCCGAGCCCCCACGGATGGCCTCAGCCCCTTCCCTTGGGCTCCCTCCCTCCTTGTGAGCCCGGCTGCCCGCTGCACTGCCGGTGCCAACGGCTCCACATGGTTCAACGCCCACTACGACATGGCCATGGGGCCTCTGCTGACAGGCACAGCCCACGAGCTCTCTTCCGATGTGGTTCAGTGGTGGCTGGTGAGTGGGAGCATGGGCGTGATCTCATGACTCTTCTCAGGTTCCTCAAATCTGTTTGCAGTGGGGCAGAGCCAAGGTCAAGTTGGACAGATGCAATGGGGAATGAAGGGGGTGCAGGGACCACAGCCCTCCCTCCCCCTTCATTTTGGCTGTCCCACAACCTTTTCCAAATATCCTATCAGGATTTTCTGTACCTTCCCCAGGGCTCTGCTGGGAGGAGTGGGGCTCCGTCCCCCTTTGGGGGTACCAGCGGGGAGGGGCATGGGATGGAGGCTGGGGCTGATGCTGCTTGTCACTGCCCTTGCTCCCCAGACTTTGCAGGGTCCCTCGAATGGCATCCAGCTCCAGGCCATAATTCATCAGCTCTTCAGTGTCCTCCCGGCCCCAACTGGCAGCATGTGGGACGCATCTCGCTGCAGGAGTTGTGCAGTGGTGGGGAACTCAGGGCGGCTGAAGGGGTCTCACCACGGGCTGCAGATCGACGCCCATGACTGGGTGCTGAGGTGGGTGACCCAAAGGGTCCTTGAAGGGCGCCTCCCTGTCTCCCCAGGACCTTGGCATGTCCCAGCCCCTGGCCACCCTGTGAAATCTGCCAACACAAGCCCTGTAATGGCTGGGGGGGTTGGGGGTGGTGTGCTGTTGGCCCTGCTCCCTGGAGGCCCCCCAACCTTGGGGCACACACCAGCCCTGTGTTGCCCATGTCCCCCCTGTGCTGCTGGCCAGAGCCACCTGATGTCCTTGCCTGGGGGGACTGGCAGCCTGCGACCAGCAGGGCTGCACCTTCATTTCAGGATGTGCCTTCCTGCTGTCCCCTAGGATGAACAGAGCAAAGATCGCTGGCTTTGAGCTGGATGTTGGCATGAGAACAACCCATCACTTCATGTACCCAGAGAGTGCAGTGGACCTTGGGCCTGGTGTCCACCTTGTCCTTGTCCCCTTCAAGCCATTGGACCTGCAGTGGGTGGCCAGCGCCTTCTCCACCGGAGAGCTCACGCAGTGCGTCAGCTTCAGGGGCCAGCATCCTTTGTGCTGGAGACCCTGGGGATTACACAGGGTGGTCCTGGGGACCTTGGTGCCTCACTGGAGCCCTAGCACCATGGTCCCAGTGGGACGAAGGGCCCCTGGGCAAGGGTCCTACCATACCTCTGCACTGCAGTTTGAGGAAGTGGGTGGTGGCTGTCCCCACTGTGGGGCCATGGGCTTGATATGTCTCTTCCTAAAGCCAGGCCAGGTGATGCTGCTGGGGCAGCCCAAGGGTCTGAGGGTGCCATGAGGCCAGGTGCCACCCTCTGCAAACTGCCTCCAACGGAGAGACTCCCAGCAGCAGGAGTGCCCCATGCTCATTGTCCTTCTCTGGCTTTTGCAGCACATACATGAGAGTGAAACAGTTCATCAAAGCTGACAGAAACAAGGTAAGGACCTGGTGGGCTCCAGCGTCTCCTGGGCAGGCAGGGCTCCTCTGTGCAGAGACCAGGCTTGTTTTTCAGTGGGATGTGGGCAGAGCCGGCGAGCAGGAGGGCTGATAGCTGCACTGGTGGCAGGGGCAGGCCATTCACAGCAACATGAGCAGCTGATGGATCCTCCACTCCCTACTCAGGTACTGATCCTGAGCCCAGCTTTCCTCAAGTACATCCATGACAACTGGACACAGCGCCGCGGGCGGTACCCCTCCACTGGCTTCACAGCCCTGCTTTTCGCCTTGCATGCCTGCCAGCAGGTGAGCATGGTCAGCAGGACTGGGCACTGCAACCACACCACCGCTGCACCGCTTGTCTGTGCGCTCTCAGGCTAACCGAGCGCCTATGCGGTGATGGCTATTGCTGGCATGTGCGCAGGTCTCCGTGTTTGGTTTCGGAGCAGACAGTGAAGGGAACTGGCACCACTACTGGGAGAAAAACCGCTGGTCCGGAGCCTTTCGCAGGACGAGGGTCCATGATGCTGATGCTGAATTCAGCCTCATCGAGAGACTGGCAGCTGAGGGCAGGATTTCATTCTACAGATGATGTATCCCCAGGAAACTGAAGCCAGGCTGTTAGTGCAAGAACTGGAAGCCCCCTATGCTGCTGACAGCTACCCTCAGCTCTTTAGCTTGCTTCTCCCCAGCAGTGCTGCCACATGCCCTGGCTCACAGACCCTGCGATTCCCAGGGTCTTGATGCTGCTTGCGCTGGTCCCACCAGCTGGACACTGTGGGTACCAGGAGGTGACACGCTCCCGTGGCACCAGGGACATTGCATTTGGCTGGACACAGGATGGGCATGGCTCTGCCCATGCTAGCGGGGAGAGAGGAGGGGGAGATGGTGTGGCTGGAGGTGGGCGTGGAACCCGTGAGCTGCTGTGCATTGTCCCTGTGGTGGCCGTGAAGCTATTGGGTAACAGCAGCAGCATGTGATGGCAGCCACTCAAATGTGGCTGTCTGCATGTCAGAGCTGACATTTCCACCCACTGATAGCTTTTCTGGGAGGTTTGTAGTTGTTCATCGGGCAGGTGGAGAGGGGCAGCTTCCCTTCCTGTCTTTTTATAACTAAGGAAAAATTTTAAAAATTGTATCAAAGAAGAATGGAAAAAAATCGAGCATGCTAAGTCAGATGACAGAATCAAGTACAGTTGAAATGATCTTATGTTGAATAAACATTGAAAACACACATGAATCTATTATTAACATTTGCTTTACTTTTTGAGCCCTTACTGCTTTGAAAAGACAGCACAATCTCAGCCTCACCCTGCAGAACAAGACAGTAGACCCTGGAGACTTAGCTCCCCAAAGGTTTTCTCCTCCAGAGCAGAGTTAGCAGGATCTCTTTTCCTCCTTTCAATCACAAACATGAACACCCTTGAATCAGACTCAGCTTTTCCATAGCCATTAGTCACTTAGTCTTTCAGTCTACTAAAATCACCAGATCTCTCCTACTCAAAAGCTCCCATTTTATAGCAGAAGCTTGTATTACTTAACTATTAGCTTCATTGATTTTCTACCTCTCCAGGTAGAATCTCCATTTCTTTATGTCTTCTCTTTCTCTTCTCAATTATATCCAGTTTTCCACCATGAGTACAAGTCTTGCACTTACCTGTCCCTTCACCTTCTCTCTATCTTCTCTAGGTGCTAAGCAGCACTCTGTGCAATGCTCTCCAATGCTTTTCTGAGGTTTACAAGGAATTGGCTTTCTTATCAAAGACTAGCAATTAGCTGGTAATTGTTTAAGTGTGGGTTAAACTCTTGCTATCTTAGTTCAATTCATCTTCCCCCTCCTGATTATTCTTTCAAATTTAGTTACAAAGCTGTGTGCTCTACTGAGCGATTGAAGATGTTCAGGTCACTTTTTGTACCTGACAAAACAGATAGATACTATGTGTTAATTACTCAGATTAATCAGTTTCCTTACCCACACCTCCACACCTCAAATGGCTTCTCTCCCTGATTGAAAAAACACAGGTTTTATCCTCCTTGGTTTGTAGCTAAGTTAAACTATTTTTTTAAAAAAAAACACAATCACAAACAAAAACTACTTTCAAATTAATTATAAAATAGCTTTGTCTCTGCGTTATCTGATCCTGTGCCTGTCACACTCACTGTGCACTGTTGGACCAATTGCTTGGACCAAGTTTTTGAGTCAATACCAAAACCAATCCAGAGCTGAGATATAAGAATAATGAATCTGCTTTGCCTAAAAACGAGGCAGGAATCCACAATGTATTATTTTTCCTCATTATTTTCAAAATTCTCCCACTCTCACATACCAAGCACTTTACTCACTTATGTAGATCATTAAAAAGAAAAAAACACAAACCATAATCATCACGCTATCTACATACTTAGCCACAATGCAGGTGTGTTTTTTAATTATAATTTCCAATTCAGTACCAGGATTAGTTCAAATAATTTAACTATTCTTCCAAATGCTTTTCCGAAACACAGAGGATGGACTTTATTTCAAAATACAAACAGAGCGGAAATGAAAAACACAATCCAATTTAAAAATCAATTAAAACTTCAAACACTTTTTTTTGCTGAAACATCAACTTGCATTTTTCGTAAGAGCAATGTGGAGCAGCTGCAATGCCCCACAGTACAGTAAGCACAACCCATGTGCTAGGTTTTACAACGCTGCTGAGGACAGCTGGCAGGAAAGTGAACAGGATTCAGCACATTTTCACAGAGGTCTGGCATACAGCATTAGCACACTCCACAAACATTTTAAAGAAAAATTAAAAAAGCTAGATGGTGTTGCTAGAAAGCTTACTTGATGGCAACTTCAATCCATTCCAGGTCTCATGACAATACAGTACATTACTCCTGGAGGCAAACAGAATGCAGCATCTCCAGCATCTCTTCAGGGGAGGAGGGTGGAACTGGATGAACATGGACTGACTGAAGGGTTTTTACAGTAGGGTCTGCACAGCCAGACAAGATGGCTAATCTTTACAGCAGCAAGGTTCAAGCAGTTTCATCCACAAATTAATGCCAAACAAAGAATAACGGGGCAGTAACATAAGAACATAAGAACAGGGCCATCTGGTAATTCCAAACCTCTTCTCTTGTGCACTCAGAACATCACTTGTGTTTCAAAAAACCTGTTTAGTTCTCCTTAGAGGGTTTTTTATGGGGTGAGATCATTGCTTATTTATGTTGTCTTCCCAAGATCAATTTTCTTCTGGATGGCACGTGCTGAGTGATAGATCAAGGAGTCAATGAATCCTGCAACTGAAAGGAAAAACCAGATGGATCAAGCTAGACATGCCTCAAAGAGAGAACAAATCCCAGGGAAATAAAACACAAACCCTTCTGTCAGTGGAAAGGAATTCCAGCTCCCTCAGTCAGAAAACAGCTGCTGCTGCTCTGCAGAATAAGGTCCTCATGTCATTAGGACAGACAAGATACGGCTTGCAGGGCAGAGGTGATCATACTTCTCCAGAAAAAGATCTCTCTTACAGAAGTAAAAATGACCCAGGCCGAGTCACATGTGTTTACTGATGAGTGAGAAGAGTTTTGAGAGGAAACTGATGCCAAGAGCTTTATGCCACACCATTGCCCTGACCCAGCTTGCCAAGAGCACGTTTCCCGTTTCCTGCTCATTTCACAGTAACTGTAGAAGTAAGCTACTCTACTCAATGCCGCCCTTTATGGATGCCCTTTATCGCAGACTGCAATGTTTACCCACCAAGGACACAAGCCTTCAGTTCTTTCTGCAGTATTTTTCCCAAATCTCTCTAGCACTGGAGTCTATTAATTCAGTACTTGTTTGGTACCACAGAAAAGCTCAGAATGGGTCTACTGCACTGCAAAACCCAGACAACCCTGCATCCACTGAGGCAGCTTTCACAGGACAGGAACCCTGAGCTCCTGCAGGGAGGGAACACAGGGTGCCAGTAAGTGAAGATATTTTCAATGTCTTTATGAAGCTTCATGTTCTTTTTTTCTTTTATTCAACACCTCAGGTAAGAAACTACTTGTCCCTACACAGACAGATATTTCAATACTATATAAAGAGTAGCGGCTAAAATGGTAACTGAGTCTTCTGTTTATTCCTATAGAATATGGAATTATTTGCCTTACTACGTGGTCTTTGAGTAACACTTCAGATGACTGTCTTTTGTGGTTGTTTTGCCCTGAAATTATCTCTACTTGTGGAATCAATTTGATGCTGTAACACAAAAACTGTTACATAGCTGATTTGATCTGTCCTCTAGAATATGAATACTGAGAGAGAGAGTCTGAACATGGCTTATGGCAGCAAACATTATGAACTGGCCATCAAACCTAATCAGTATTTGAGGGCACTTGCATTTGTCGTGAAAATAATTTTTGAAAACCTTTCCCTGAGTCAACCATAGAAATGCATATGACCAAATTTATTACAGACAGAAATCCTGTTTAACAGTATGAGGTTAATTCAGCATTGTGACACCTCAGGTGACAGGAAAACCTTGCAGATAAATGTACTATGTGATATAGGTATGTGATACAAGTGTTACACGATATAGTAGCTGGCTTCTCAGATCCAGTAAGATCTGCTGACCAGATCTCCAGGCTGACCCTTCACAGACATCTCTGATGAGAACGTGAACATCTCTGCCTACGTTTCAGAGCACCCTGGGTTATTAGCTGGAGTGCAAAGCTGGACCAAGGCTGGGCTCTGTCCCATGCACGGAGCTGAGCAGATACTGGTTAGCTATTCCAGAAGCCTGCACCGAGAATTAAGTCCAGCCTCTCCTTACAGGACCCTGTTTGGCTCTGAGGGATACTTTTAGTTCCTGCAGAGCACTCACTGGAGCTCCTAGGTCTAGGAACACAGTTTGAGACCTCTGAGATGGCTATGCCCGTGGCACCCTGGGTTCACAGACTTTACTGGGTTTAGTTTCACAAGAAAGTAACTATCTGCTTACAGATCCAAGCTGGCCAAGAAAACAGTACAGATGGATTCATATGGTATGTGAAAGGCAGCATTATTTTAAAACAATGTAAAGCATCCTGTAAAGCATGATGGTCTATATCATGATGAAATTAAATATTTCATCAAATAAAATATTATAATAGGTCTACATCATCTACAGCATCTTGAATGTCTGCAGTGCTAATTACAATCTGATGCCACTCCCGTGGCTCTGCAGAACATGCTATATCCCCTCCTGAAGGCTGAAGTCACCTGTTCCCATCAAAGTGGGATTATTACCTCCCATGCAGATTTTAGAAAGAGTAAGATGGCAAATGTTTACACTTTAGAAAGAAGAAAATATTGAAAGGTACAATACCTGTAAATATGCCTCCAATGATGGCACAAACTCCTGTGAGAAAGTGTGTAAAGGACCTAGAATGAGGAAAACAATTTGAACAACCAGCATGAGCTCAGATACCAATGTCAGGTAAGTAACAACTAACTAATCAAAACTAATTCATAATTATCATAATGTTCATCATAGCACATGACTATATAAATAGTAATAGCTGACAATTAACAGATTTAACAATTAAATAACCCCTATTGGCTACAGAATGGAGTTTGTCACTGATACTTTCACTAAGCAGCATTGAATAGCAAGAAAGCAGTGTGCTCTAATGAGCTCAATGGCAACCCTAGGAGGCAAGTACTGAATTTGCAAACCTAAAGGATGAACTTTTAATCATTAAGATTTTATCCATTCCTACCCAGACAGAACGCACAGCAGGCTATTGTAACACAAAAATTAAATCCCTAAGCACATGTTAATACATTTTTAAGGTATAGACATTGGCTGTCCCTCATTATGATCCTAAAGATCGGACAGCAACAACCCCTTCCAGTCCCCTGCAATTACATGCCTGTGATTAATGGAAGACCTGGAAAGAAGAAAGAGGTTCCACACTGACTACTACATGAAGAAAAGCTATAGCAAATGTAGAGTAAGTGACCTGATTGCATCAGTGTGGGTGCTGCTGTAGGTGCTGGTAAGGTGGGTATGCTATATAAATCTGTCTTCCCATTAAAAAAAAAACCTTTGAAGAAATTAGTCTGAAACAAGAACCACTATATCCGACTTCTGCTTACTGCACCAATTTCCTTCTCCATCTTGATACTGGATTAAAACGTTTCAGGTAATATTAGAAAAACCACAATCCCTTTCACATGTTCACACTGAGAGGAAGGGCCTCTGGACGGGCCTCTTCCTCTCCATTGACTGCGAAGGGGCTTGGATAGCTTTCAGGCATTTGCACCATCACGTCTAAGTGAGGACGGAGTTTTAAGCTATGCAAAATGACAAAATCAATGAAATACAGTGAAATGTCTCTTACCTGTGTTTCTCTGTCAGCTTCACCATCATGGGTGAAAGTTCATATAGCACAAATACACCAGGCAGACCCTGGTCTCCTAGTAGCCCATTGGCTATCTTCTCATGTCGTGTAACTGAAAACTGGTTAGTCCTTACCACCTAGAAGGAAACAAACACAGCAAACATTGTTTTGTTAACGAGGAATAGAAAAGCCTAACACTGGTTCAGTGAACCATATCAATTATAGCCCTGCCCACTCACTTGTGGTGGGGTCTGACAGTGGGTCATAAAAAGGGTCATAAATAACACCATCAGGATGTTACTACAGGCTATCAGTTAAAGCCCCAACTAGCCCAAAGAATGAGTGCTGCATCAGTCCCCAGGCTGGACTGTTTTGGTCTCTGCTGGCAAGTAATGGCATAAACTGGATGATGGCTTCCCAGCCTCAACCCCAAGTCCATGTCATCCGCTACCAAAATGTAGTCCACCTAAGCATGCGTCAAGGAGACAGCACTGATGTGAGAAAGCCATATATATTCAAGGGTGAGAGAAAAGGAAATAATATGTAAAAGCATAAGAGTGCCAGGGCTGCAGAAGAACAGATTGCCCATCTTTATATGAATGAAGATGACCCCGCAGCATTCTTCTGTGCCCTGCCATTCTTCTACGCGTTGTTCATACCAGTCCTATTCTTAGAGCAAATTAATTTGGTTTCTGTAAAATGAAATTATGTTCTATCATCCCTAATAAGCTGTCTGACACAAATTACCATTCAAGCTGAGGAAGATACTATCCAGTTTCTTTACTAAATTCCATGTTTGGGGGTTCCAAGTGCTGAATGTATAACACAGCCCCTGGTATACATCTGGCAGTGTACTAGGATCCATAGTTACTGTAAGTATAAGCATCACTGTTTGCAAGGATTCCTCTCCTGGTGACTACTAAAAAGCAATTATTTTGACAGAGAAGTCCTTTGAAATCTGAACAACAATCTACAGTAGAATGCAAGATTTCACCAAGAGAAACAGAAGCCATGGTGGCTTATGGCACTGGGAGGTCGTCATAAGGATACGGCTCCTATTAACTTTGTACTTCAGGAATTTCAGTCCTCCGCAGAAACTGCAGAGGCATCCTGAATCCAAGCAGAATGAGCTTCAAACATTGTTTGAAGGTTCTCCCAATATCACCTCGTAGCAAGTAACTTGCATCTAACCTCCAGAAAAAAACAGATGGGTCCTTTCTAGGCAGGGGATTGAAGAAAGAGTGGTCCACATAAGGATTTATCACATGAGAACTGAGTCTTGCAAACAGTTTCAATCTTTACAGCAGATGAAGAAATACAAACTACATCTACCTTTCCAATGGATTCTGTTACATTGCTCTGCCCATGCTGCTCTAGGATAGCTTTGCTTGAATTTTATCTACTGTGGCCATGTGTCCCCTCAAATTTGTAGCTCATATGCAGCCTCTGGCATAACTAATAAACTGCTGGTGATTTACATTTCTTAGTGCCTAAAACAACATGAAAGTTGCATGGATGTGCAGTAGTATGTTGTTCTCATTGCAGGGATATGTGGTACGTGCCTGAGAGCAGCATGAGTTTGAGTGAAGAGCCTGAGGTGGTACGGGTTCCCAGTGTTGTGGGGTTTGCACAGTGTTATAAAACTGTGTAGGACAAGGGAGTCAAATTCTGGCGTAGTTTCATCCACATGTAGATCAGTCCTTGCACTGAATGAGCCCCAGAACCACACTTGGGTTTCACCTCAGGGGAAACTGGCTTGGTGTTAAAGTGAAGCTGGGCATGGACCACCCAGCATAGAAAATACAGAACCTAAACCTGGGAGACAGCTAGGGAGCTAAGCCATCTTGTACATGAACGTTCACAGAGGTATTGTGGCATGTGGTGTCTGTCTTTTCCTCACGGGGTTAGATAAGTACACCGGCTAGCACTGGTGGTGAAGTCTGCACAACAGTAGAGCTGCTGCTTCTACTGGTGTTTTCTTTGCAAAAGGAACGTAACAGCTTACATCAGTTTGCTGCCCTAAGACTGACAGGTTCACTTTGGTAATGATAACTGACAGGTTCATTTTGGTTTTTAAAAAGAGGTTCTCTGTACCTCTTGAGATCCTCTGCAAAATGACAGCTTCCAAATGAATGAAAGAAGTCACGGTTCTTTCTGCTCCCTCAGGCTGACTTCAGAAGAGAGCAAAAATTTGTCTCTGTTCTCAGGATCTTCGTCTCACCCTGGTATCTCCTCGGTAATTTATCTTACCTGTTCTGAAAGCAGGGCTGGGAATCTAGCCATGCTCTTTGGAAGGCTAAAGGAGTTTTTAAATTGGAGACAAGCTGATCTTGGGTTATTCTCCAAAGAACATTTTTAGGTTCTCCTTGCTTCTTTACCTTCTCCTGAGCTTGCACTAGGAGGGATTCATGAGGGAACATGATGAAAATGGCATGTCACTTCGATCTAGGTGGGTGGGATGGAGGAGGCTGAAAATCTGCTTCATCACTGCTGCAACATTACAGACAACCATATGCCATAGAAATTGTTATTCTTACTGGGGCGGTTATATGAAGAAAGTCAAACAGATCGTGTTGTTTCCACCAGAGGTCAGATATGGTCAGCATCAGAATACGAGGAGAAAGTCTGAAGGCTTTCACTTGCCAAAGCAATAGGGGAAAAAATGGTACTTACTTCACCATCTACTTTCATATACACTGTGGGGACCACCTTGACAAAATATTGAAACATCATGGAAGCTATAAGCAAAGACAGAGACACAATTAATAACTGGCAAAGAGCTGGAATGCTTAACTGACAGGTTAGGTAGACACAAATTGTTTTTTTTCAACTTGTCAGGGAACAGCTTTCTATGTAACAGCTTCTGGAGATTTTCAAGGACAGTAAAGTTAACGTCTGACATGAGTTTTCCTTTTGCCAAAGTGAAACTTGTTCCAGTTCCAACCAAAACCAAAACTACTGCCATTTTGGCCTTGACTAAATTGAAAATATTTCACAAAACAGTTATCTTGCTATAGTTTTACCAGTACAACCCCTTGACAATTTTTATTATAGTACATGAAAACATTTATATTTAACAGCACAGCCCTAAGAAAACACACTCAACTCTAAACGAGTATCCTATATCAACTTCAATTAACACTACAGTTTATTCCTGTGGAAGCACGGTTTCTATCATATCAGGTGAAAAAGATCTGGATCAGTGAACAAAAAAATAGAACTCCTGCTGCTGCCTCAGACCAGCCTGTTCCTTCAGTCCTCTTAAGGACAATGGAAGGAAGGAGTCACTTTGAAAACCTATTTTCAAATGCCCTGAAGCTCAATAGCAGCCTTGGCTGCAGTGCCCATGAAATGGAGTTCAAGATCCTTAGGGCAGCAAGGAGGGCACACAGTCAGCTCACTACCCTGGACTTCAGGAGTGCAGACTTTGGCCTCTTCAGGGATCTCCTTGGCAGAGTACCATGGGATAAAGCCCTGGAGGGAATAAGGGCCCAAGAAAGCTGGCTAATATTCAAGGATCACCTCCTCCAGGCTCAGGACCAATGCATCCGAACAAAGAAGTCAGGCAAAAACACCAGGATAAACACATGGGTGAACAAGGAGCTCCTGGACAATCTCAAAAGCAAAAAGGAAGCCTACAGACAGCGGAGGCAAGGACAAGTAGCCTGAGAGAAATACAAGAAATTGTCCAAGCAGCCAGGGATCAGGTTAGGAAAGCTAAAGCCCAGATAGAGTTAAATCTGGCCAGGGACATCAAGGGCAACAAGAAAAACTTCTATAAGTATGTCAATGACAAAAGAAAGACTAAGGAAAATGTGGTTCCTCTCCGGAAGGAAACAAGAGACCTCGTCACCCGGAACATGGACAAGGCTGAGGTACTCAACAACTTTTTTTGCCTTGGTCTTCACCAGTGAGGGCTCTAGCCACACCACCCAAGTTGCAGAAGGCAAAGGCAGGGACTGGGAGAATACAGAAATGCCCACTGTAGGAGAAAATCAGGTTCAAGGCCATCTAAGGAACCTGAAGGTGCGCAAGTCCATAGGACCTGATGAAATCCATCCACGGGTCCTGAGGGAACTGGCGGACGAAGTTACTAAGCCGCTTTCCATTATATCTGAGAAGCCATGGCAGTCTGGTGAAGTTCCCTGTGACTGGAAAAGGGGAAACATAATTCCCATTTTCAAAAAGGGAAAGAAGGAAGACCCGAGGAACTACAGACCGGTCAGTCTCACCTCTGCTCGGCAAGATCATGGAGGAGATTCTCCTGGAAACTCTTCTAAGGCACATGGAAAATAAGGAGATGACTGGTGACAGCCAACATGGCTTCACTGAGGGCAAATCATGCCTGACAAATTCGGTGGTTTTCTACGACAGCATGACAGTGTTGGTCGATACAGGAAGAGCAACGGACATCATTTACCTGGACTTGTGCAAAGTGTTTGACACTGTGCCACATGACATCCTTGTCTCTAAATTTGAAAGGCATGGATTTGATAGATGGACCACTTGGCGGATAAGGAACTGGCTGTATAGTTGCACTTAAAGGATTGTGGTCAATGGCGCAATGTCCAAGTGGAAACCAGTGAGAAATGGCATTCCTCAGCAGTCAGTACTGGGACCAGTGCTGTTTAACATCTTTGTCAGCAACACGGACACTGGAATTGAGTGCACCCTCAGCAAGTTTGCTGATGACACCAAGCTGTGTGGCATGGTCAACATGCTGGAGGGAAGGGATGCCATCCAGAGGGACCTGGGCAGCCTTGAGAGGTGGGCCCGTGCAAACCTCATGAAGTTCAACCAGGCCAAGTGCAAGGTCCTGCACCTGGCTTGCGGCCATCCCACGCACAAATACAGGCTGGGCAGAGAATGGGTTGAGAGCAGCCCTGAGGAGAAGGACTTGGGGGCAACGTGTGTGTTACCAGCTAGCTAGGGGCCACCTCTCAGAGGGTTTGTTACTCCACAGAAAAGCTACGGCACCATAATCATATTGAGCATTATGACACCTTGTCTTTTTTCTGTGTTTTATTTTAAGTACCATCCTTTGATTTAGGTACAAGAATTTATATCAATGGTGGAAAATTTAAAAGAATGTATTCAGGTATGATTAACAATCCTACCATCACCTCAAAGCAAACAACTTCTTTCTCCAAGCTTTATTATATAACAGCACCCCAAGTACCTGCAAATACAAACTTTGCAGACTTCACATATCTAAAAAAATAACTAATTTCTGCAGTTGCATATAAAACACAGAATCTTTCATGGAAAATGCACACAAACAGTCTTGTGTGAATAAAACAAGATTATAGTTTGAGCAGCAGTAGCATGAGGAGAGAATTGCCTTTCCTTCTCAAGCCAGCCAGCTGGAGGTATCTAGGAAAGATCAGCAATATTTCAACTTCACTGCAGCTTTTTAGCCGTTACTGTTGGGTAGATCACAGTCAGGCATACACCATGGTTCTCCAGCAACTATCAATTAGGCCTTTTTTTCCCTTATCCTGCATCTTCTGGTTATCTCCTACTGCATGCAGTAGCTAGACAGGGCTCTCCCTGAACTACATCTGATGCGGGCATTTAATAATGATGTGCTATATCTGCTGCTGTGCATCCATGAACACTGAAAAGAGAGATCTTTCAGAAAGGTCACAGAATCAAAATATGTTGGCAGATTTGTTCCAGATGAATGGATGCAGCTGTTCCAGAAAGAGCACAAGGTGGAGGAATCTACTTTTTACGCAATGCTGTCAGGGTTCTTGTTAAAGACTGGGAAATTTGTTCCTGTTCTCTTCTAACACTTATTAATACAGACACTTGAAAAAAGATTTCTTTCAGCTGGCTTTTACCTTGCTGTGCAGTGACGTCCGTCCCATCCAGAGGGTTCACAATGCCTGGATAATCCCTTCCAAATGAGAGATGTTTGATATAGTGTGTCATATTGATCTGAAACAGAAATGTTAATAACTCAAACTGCACAGCATCCTAGGGGCAAGGTAAGGGGTTGAATGTTAATTCTTTGTATATTTTTCTGAGTGCAGCTCTGGAACAGAGACAGGTCCTCCCTTACTCTGTGTGTCCTAACAGTAAACTCCAAAGCACTTGCTCTTCTTTTTTATTCATGGGAGACTCCAAGATGTGAAATTTCTCCCTTTGCTGCTGGAAATCCCCAGATCCCAGTGCCCTTCCCTCCCATTTACAGAGCAGGCTCTCCCACCCATTCCTCTCTCTGCTATAGGAGCATCATGCTGTCAGCTGCCTTGGTGGCACTGGTATGGGTATCATCTGCTTTCCTCCCAGCACAAGGTAAACTCCAACAGATCCAGAAGCAGTTGTGAAAATGTCAACCTTAGAAAACTGAGAACCGCAGATTAAGGAGCAAGGCAGTCTCAGGAAGAAGGGAACAGGCTTGCCAAGCAACATGCAGATGTCACAGAACATACTTCAGAGCCCCGTGTGAAAGCAGGTTCCAGGTTCTGCTCAGACTTATATAGCCAAATCCAGCTGGGATCAATACACTAGGATCTCAATGTGGCAAAGGCAGGGAAATCCAGAAGACCAAGAGAACTAGAACACTATCTTGGGAACACTTACATTATCAAGTCCGAAGCTCTGCAGATCGTGAACTGTAATAGAAAAATAGTTTAACAATATAGTTCAGACTGCGATAACAAGCGTATCTGTTTACCTTATTCTAGGTAGGGAGCTCCTCTCATTTCCATCGCAATCTAAAATGGCAAGAAAATTGCCTGGGTTTCTCTCTTCCTTATGTGATAGATAAAATGTGATATGATGTGATAGATAAAACTGCTGCAATTCCCCTCCTGACATAGACTAGACACTGGTAGAGTGAAGGAAAGTAACTTTAATTTGGCGTTAATTCATATTAAGTATTTCAGTCCTCACCTGAATGTATTCTTAATCTAGGGCAAAAACAAGATCCCAGGGGCAAGCAAGGAAAACTTCACTGGTGTCTCAGTCACCACCTGATATACGTAACTCCTCTAACTACTGTAAAACACAGAGGCACAACAGATCTAAACTAACAACTGAGCAGAGCACATGTCTTAATATCACATGCAAGTACCCTAAGAAATGATTGTCATCTTAGCAACCCTCAGCACTCTGCCTATCAGCCTCGTTACTGCTGCCCGGAGAACACACAGGGAAAAGAAAGGTCTTTGTAGGGATATTTGCAAATCACTGGTGGGGCCAAGATGACTGTCACCAGTGCTAGGATTTGGGGAATTTGGCTTGCCCTCTCTCTGCCCTTCCTGCATACAGTAATATGACGATGCCAGCAGCACCACACACCCCCAGAAGGTAGGCAATGGGAGGCAATAGATATCTTTTGGTTGGCTACTTAAGTGACTTTATGCAATGCCAGAAGCATCAGTCTCAGGATGAAAATATAACTTACAATTTAACTTCAGTATTGCTCCTAGCAGGTTTACCCAACATCACACAATCATCTTAAAGTAGCCAGAGGCTGCAGCGCATTTTAACAGGTAAATTCACATGCTCTGGAAGCCAGACCTCACCTTTCACCTTAGCAAAGAAAAACACACTTCGAAAATCATGGGCTATTATTTTAGGAGCTGATGGAGTCAGATCACTAAGTGCTGCCACATGATTGACAAAGATTAGGAATTCTGCTGCCTTGAAGGGTTTCTGACATACAGCCTAGCACAAGACAGGCTGCAAAGCTGAAGAACTGATTGAAACTAGCCTCTCCTTTAAAACATTGTGTGCTGCGAACTCATTTTTCCTATTAACATCTTTCAATTAAATACCAGAAGCATTACTTGTACTTACAGAAAACCCTTGCTAAACCCTAAGATACATACATGCAAAAACAGAGAATGTACAGTTAGAAAAGTAAATTCCAAGCCTAAACTAAACTTCTCCTAACGCACTGATCTAGGGAGAGGCCCTTGCATTTCACAGTTAAAATGTTCAATGCTAAGGCTGCACTCATTGGAATTAAGGCAATGGTTCTGCATTACGAAGAGCTCAGAGCTGCACTGGCTTCAGATATTCCTGTTGCTGTCTCTGACAAGTGTGCAGACTTATCTCTGCCACTAGCACAGTAGTTTGTGTGCTGTGCTGGCAACTGAATCGAAGAACTCATTTGGCTTTCAAAAAGAAATTCCTAAAAATTTGGAAATAGATGTGAAATGGTGGGCAGGGAAAGGAAAGAAGGAAGAAGTGGCCTTGGGATTATGCTATGCTGTTTTTCTTAAGAGTTACCAGCAACACCCTGCTATATGCTGCAGTATTATTTGCACTTAAATCAAGTGTTAAGTGGCTTGGCTGTCAGTGAAGTGTGAAGTCCTGCTGCCTTTTCTACAAACACCAGCACGCTAACCTTCGGTTAAAGTTCTACGGAGATCCTGGTTCTGGTGGATCTGCATTTAAACTGGACCTACTGCCAAAGGAATAAAACAGTCTTTGTCCCCCCATCTTTCTGTTGCTGGTTCGTTCCTGTCCCACCCTCTTTTTGGTCATGAGCCACATCAGAGAACGCAACAGGCTGAAAGGTAAGTATTGCTTTATGTGAGGCTATTTTTCCAGCCAGGGCAGCTCCAAAGTAAGGTTAATCACACAGCCGCACAAATGCCTGTGCTGGCACAGTGCAGCAATGCACAGGGAGGGACAGGGATGCTCCTCCTGGTAGCTGTGCTCTTAGAACCCCATGCAGGATTATGGTGTTTATCGGCTTTAACGCTTGGGAGTCACATTTGTTAGCATGTGAAGTGGGAGCTGAGTACTAGTAAGGCTGACAAATCTTACAGCTATAGCGCAGTAACACAGAAATCCAAGGGCAGCACTTGAGAAAGACCAGTCATTAACTAACTGGTTATACTAGATTTACATCATGCATTATGTTATACTAGATTTACATCGCTGTCTACCTCGACTTCAGCAAGGCGTTTGACATGATCTCCTACAGCATCCTCATAGGGAAGTTTAGGAAGTGTGGATGAGATGAATGGACAGTGGGGTGGATATAAAACTGGTTGAAAGACAGAGCTCAGAGGGTCGTGATTAGGGCCACAGAGTCTAGTTGGAGGTCAGTGACGAGTGGTGTTCCCCAGGGTTCGGTACTGGGTCCAGTCCTGTTCAATATATTCATCAATGACCTGGATGAAGGGATAGAGAGCACCCTCAGCAAGTTTGCTGATGACACAAAGCGGGGGGGGGTGGCTGACACACCAGAAGGCTGTGCCGCCATACAGAGAGACCTTGACAGGCTGGAGAGTTGGGCGGAGAGAAACCTTATGAAATTCAATAAGGGCAATTGTAGGGTGCTGCACCTGGGGAAGAATATCCCTATGCACCAGAACAGGCTGGGGGCTGACCTGCTGGAGAGCAGCTCGGTGGAAAGAGACCTGGGAGTCCTGGTGGACAACAGGATGACCATGAGCCAGCAATGTGCCCTTGTGGCCAAGAAGGCCAACGGCATCCTGGGGTGCATCAAGAAGAGTGTGGCAAGCAGGTGGAGGGAGGTCATCCTCCCCCTCTACTCTGCCCTGGTGAGGCTGCATCTGGAGTGCTGTGTCCAATTCTGGGTTCCCTGGTTCAAGAAGGACAGGGAACTGCTGGAGGGGGTGCAGCATAGGCCTACCAAGATCATCAGGGGACTGGAACACCTCTCTTATAAAGAAAGGCTGAAGGATTTGGGTCTTTTTAGTCTGGAAAAAAAGAAGACTGAGGGGCGATCTTATCAATGCTTATAAATACTTGAAGGGTGGGTGTCAGGAGGATGGGGCCAGGCTCTTTTCAGTGGTGCCCAGTGACAGGACAAGAGGTAATGGGCACAAACTTGAACATAGGAAGTTCCATCTCAACATGACGAGGAGCTTCTTTACTTTGAGGGTAGCAGAGCACTAGCACAGGCTGCCCAGAGAGGTGGTGGAGTCTCCATCTTTGGAGACATTCAAAACCCTCCTGGACGCGATCCTGTGCAACCTGCTGTAAGTGAACGTGCTTTGGCAGGGGGGGTTGGACTAGATGATCTCCAGAGGTCCCTTCCAACCCTATGATTCTAAGATTCTGTGACCAATCTTAACAGTTATGGCTATCCAAAATAAAATTTCCCCACAGTGCTCAGCTATGCCTTCCAGAGATAAAATGCCGATTAATTTTTATAAAATTCCTCTCCAATTAATGATTTACAACTCTGCAAAAAACCATGATTTATAAGGTTTCTAAAAGTATTCCACAAGACCAGAGGTTTATTTATCTCTGATCACTGAGGATTATGCTAAGCACATGTAAGCACAACTCTAGGTTGCAGATAAATGTTTAGCTATCCAGTTTGCTTAACAACAAACATGCTATTTAGCCTGCTTAGAGAAGAAATAGAATGAGGAAAAAACATTTTAAGAGACTGTCAGCTAGGGCCAGACTCTTATTTTTGAAGAAACACAAACATATTCCTTCCTTTCTGTAACTGCAGTTAAGTGCCTAGCTAGGTAAAATAGAGAGACCTGTAAAACACCTTAAGTTTGCCAGGAAGTCAGTCTGTTTTTATATAACCTACTTTCCTTCACTGTTTTAGTAACACAGTTTTAAGAACTGCTCTCTATCTGAAGACTTCTCCCCATGTTGCATTTCTGACCTGAACAAAAACAAAGTCTCCTCAGACTCTGAAATTCAGTTCTTTACCTGTAAAACAGGGTTAATAGCAATTACAGCCACTCAGAACTGCCAATAAACACATTAAGACTGCAAGAAATCCAAGACACAGCTACCCAAACGCATTGCTCCAATGTGAGATAGGTCATCATTTTTCAAACTGGGGATCAATTTTCTAGAGGAAAATATTTTAACAGGAGCGCAGTGGCCGGAAGCTGATGAGTAGCATAAGGATGCATCATGAAGAGGGGATTGAGGCAGGGAACAACACATAACATGTTGCAGCTAGGGGAGGGAATAAGCAAAACCGAGACCCTGAGCCTTCTACCAGATGTTACTGAGTCAAAACATCACATCTCAACCTGTAATCACCATGATCGCCACCATCTAGGGGGAGGTGTCCCTGCCCATGGCAGGGGGGTCGGAATTAGATGATTTTTAAGGTCCCTTCCAACTCTAACCATTCTATTACTCCATGATTCTGTGATTACCCTTTAAAAAATCCAATAGTTTACAAACCCTCAGAAACTCTCCTCCCAAGTATTCTGAGATTAGCAGGCTTGATGCACGAATGCCCAGGAGAAATTCTCTGGAGAGTTGTACAATGAGATTAAATAAGATAATTATCCCATCTGACTTCAAAAGGCAGAAGTCTCTCCAATGTGTCACCATGTCCCCCTCAATTACATTATCTGCATAGAGCACCTAATAATCTGCCAACACTTTATCTCCAACACTGATATATTAAAATCGTTTAAGACAAAGATTCTCAGCTTTTTCTGTCTGGTGACCTCGTTTACCACAGAAGAATGACCTGGGATGGCTCTCCTTTTAGCTTTCAGGAAATTTCAAATCTCAGCCTAGATCAACAGCTCCTCCAAAAGGAGATTTATGGGCACAGCAAATAACAGAAATTACATTAGTTCTGTAGTAAACAGTTTTGGGGGGGGGGGGGGGGGG
>VYZM01004606.1:196663-224420 GCA_013398915.1 Dromas ardeola | reverse complement strand
CGGGGCTGGAGCGCATCCGGAGCCGCCGCGCTGCCGGGTTTAGGAATTCGTCTGGGCTTTCCGCTGGCTGTGGAAAGGTCCGTGCCTCCTCCTCATCCTCCTCCTCCTCCCCCCAGCCCGGCGCCTCACCAGGTACAGCGGGCGCAGGCAGGAGTCGGCTGCTCCCAGTTTGCAGAAGCCGGCTGAGGGTGTTCTGTTGTTCGTTTCCCTCGAAAACCTTGGTCTTTGTGCGTTTTGGGTCCCTGCTGGGGTCAGTCATCCCTCCGGCTGACGAAACCCAAAGGACGTGGGATTGAACAGGATCCAGAACATCAGCCTAGGGACAGGAGGTCCAAATACTGTGTCTGACCAAAGGCGAGACTCGGACAAATATAGGTAGTGACAAAGTGCTCACGGGCTGTATATGGCACCGCACGTATGGTCCCTTCTGTCACTGTCGCTGCAGGGGCAGCTGAAAGATGGTAGAAGACTCAGCAAGTGATGGAGAGGAGGCTCTCTGTTCAGCGTTGTAGAGGTTTCCCTTCAAACCCAGTACCGGTTTAGAGTTGCGTGGCAAGTAATACCCGTACAGAAAAATACAACACTGGAAATACTCCATCCTGAAAGCTCGATGGGGGGAAAAAAAAAGTAAAAGTGCTTGTGAGGAGTGCCATAATGAGTATAGGAGGAACCAGTTTACTCTTTAAGGAAATGGTTATTGACAACGTTTCTAAAGCTACTAAAACTAGGCCTTTTAAAGCTATTATTGCTGAGATGGGACCTGAAGTCAAAAGCTGGTTTTTAAAGAAACCAAGTCCTGGCCTGTAGGCAAAAGGTTTGTACCAGCTTACCTGGTATCCTATCTCCCAATTGAAAAGGGGATTCACATGGAAAGGAAGGCTGAATGCCAGGTATGTGGCAGTAAGCCCTGAACCAACTCTTTTCTTGCAGTCTTTTGCCTGTAAGGTGTCACTGTTAACTTCCTTTGCACTGTTCTTTTCAAATACTGGATAAAGGCACACAAGTGAGGAATACACAGGACCTGTCTCAGAGACAGGAGCTGTGCTTTGGTCGGGATTAACCCTCTTTCTTCCCAACTCCAAGTAAAACACCTGCAGGTCTGGTGATCTGGACCTGGAAAAGCCAAAACTGGAAAACCAAAAGGCACACACGTGTATTCAGAATACGAAACTGCAGCTTTTAACTTACGTGCATTTGTGGTGGCGGTTTCTGCAGGCTGAATTTTTGTCAGCCAGATTTTGTGCAGTATTACACGTGAGCTTTGTGTATAAATCTCAACACCATTAAGCTCTGTTACAGCGGAGTTGCTGACTGACAGAACAGCTATATAATACTTTACCCCACGATACAGCGGCAAATGTTAGAGAGTGCATTCTGATTGTTCTGTTACAAGGTGGTTATTTTACCAAAAAACAATCAAGGGAAGTAATTAAAAATAAATTCATTGTAAACTGTCTTTAACCTTTTCATCTCTGTCCCCATTGTACCTACCAACCCGCAGTGGCAAAGCTGCTGGTAAATTCAATAGCTTTAAAGCCAGCTTACATCTTTACTTCAGTGTCTCTTGCAATCAGGCATCCAATTAAACAAAAAGCATCACACACAGCCTTTAAGACGCGTTCTTCACATTGGAAGTTTGCAGTGATTTAAGCCTGCGTGGCACATACATAGGAACTCGTGGAGATCAGGCCTACGTACGAGTTTACAACCTAAGGCCTTGTTTGCGCAGACATTTACATAAATTGCTGTAATTGAAACTGATGCAAATTCCTGGATGGATAATCATGTTTGGAGGCTGGCAACACACGTCTCTCTGACCTGTGGCTAGTATCTCTACAAGAGTCTTGGCGTCATTTTGGACCACCTCTGCCTGAAGATTGCCATCCACCTGCACTGTACTTTCTAACTTCAGAGATGCTTGAGCAGCTCTCCACGTGGGAAGTTTAGGAAGCGGATGGACAGAATAGAAAAACAAGTGCCATTCAATTCATCATCTGAAACTTGCACTAGAAACATGGAAAGGCCAATCATGTAGGTATTGTAAAGCTCGCACTGGAAAGAAAAAAAAAATCAGAATTTTAGTGCTTGGAGAAAATACGTAGATAATTTTTTTTATCGCATTTATGTTTTTATGTTTTAAACATCCCTATTCCTTCAGAAGGATGTAATGAAGGGTGAACCAGCACCTATTATGTTAATGCTGTAAATTTTAAAAAGCATGCAAAAAGGCTATGTAATAACTAAAAAAAAAATAAAATTAACTACCAGGGTTTATGAAATAGTAACAAGTGATGTGTCTTTAACAGTTTAGGAATGAATTCTAATTCTGGGCTGTCACAGGGCAAGAGAAATTAAAACTTCCCATCATTCAAACTTTTATAAGAGAGAGGTCAAAACCTACCGTGGTCTAAGACTGAATGTGAAATTTTGGGCAGTTTCATTTTTTTTTTTATTCCAGTGAAGGTAGAGATCATTTTTGTCTAATAAAACCCCCTGTTATGAATAAAATGACTCTCCCAAAATGTTACTACATTGCTTACATGATACAGCTATCCTTTTCGCTCTGCATTTTCTACCATCTGCGTTGCTGTGTTTTAGCCCATCTCCTCTGATCACTCTGTTTGTGAGGGTTGAAGTATAAAGTCCTTTTTCCCTAAGACAGCACATGGTTTGTATATTTTCTGGATATCGTGACATCAGTGCTCAACAGTGATGGTAAACATGCTAAGGGGCAAGAAGACTTTCTCTAACTTCTATATACCCCTCACACACCTCTCTGATCCTGCACAGTGATGTTAAATGCAATGAACAATAGTACAAATAAAAGCAATAGTTTCGTGAGGGTATTTTGTATATTAACAATTTCATTAGGACCACTGGGTGACATAGCCATAAAAGCCACCTGCTGCGGTCCCAAAAAAAGGACAACTCTGCCCCCACCCACAATTCAAGTATCAGAGATGCTGATTAAAGGTATTCAAGGAGAGAAGAAAAACAGGATGTGTAGCTTATATGAAGGCCGCAATTTGAGGATACAACGATGTCTTAAAGCGCAGAGACTAAAGCTAATATTGGCATTAAAAGAAGAGCTAAAGGTTAGCTAGAAAATCTTTTTCTCCCGCATCTTATTAGACTTTATCAATGTTCTCTGTTTAGATCATGGCATTTAGAAGTTACTTTAGTTTCTTGCAATGCTGACACATCCCTTCCAGCCAAAACAGTTCGGAGCAAGGCAGTTCTCTTACTAACCAGGAGTATTTTACACGCTGTACGAGGCAGCATTGGGCCCTGATTTTCTAACGCCTCCCGGCTGCTGGGTAAGGGCAGCTGCCAGCAGCCAGCTCCCTCGCCCTGGCGCGCGGCTGCCCGGCCACAGAGGATGTTGGAGGCATCGGAGGCCCCGTCCGCTGCCTGAGCTTATGCCTGCACAGCATCCGGAGTCCTCTCCCCGCCGTCCTTTTCCTGATGCCTTCGCTCGTGCCAAGAGGCAGAGCTCAGCTGACATACTTAACACAGGGAAAAAGCCTGCTCGGAGGATCAGAGAATACAGCCCCCAGGGCTTTGAGAAATAACTCTTTATAAAACCTAAGACCAAAAGAAATGCTCGAATTTCCTTTACATTTCAACCAGGTATTTCTTTAAATGAACAAACATGCCACTGCTGAGTCTTTGCATAGGTTGGAGTTTTGTTTTGCTTTTGAGTTGCTTTTTTTCTTCAACTGACACACAGCTTTCTTGGATCAAAAACTCCTTAAGAACAAATGCAGAACTGACAAGTGTGACCACCACACAGGCAGGGCAATTATGCGGAATAAAAGGGGGAAAGTTCAATTAAGTATATTTCCTAAAAAATGCTCAGAAAACTAAACTTGACGAATTTGCGCAGTGGAAAAACCCACGGAAAAGCACGCATCACGTAAGACCAGCCGCAGACTCTCTCAGAGCAGTGGTCGGATGACGTAGTGTCATGCAGCATTCCCGTTTTTCCCCGTGTGGGCAAACGGGATGCCCCACCGTGCTCAGCTACCTCGGCCTCTGGAAACCGGGCAGCGAGGGAGCGGAGCGGTGGAACTTGCTCCTGCAGCGACCCCACCCCTTATCTCCAAGGGCAGCTCGGGAGGATCAGAAAGTCAAGGCCCAAGCTTCAGTCCAAACTGATCTTAACGTTAGCCTTTAGGGAGCGAAAGAAAAGCTGAGGTAACACAGCGTGCTTAAGCAATTTCCCTCACATCTCAACAGGCTGGCAGTGGCAAAGCTGGAAATTAAACCCGTCTTTCCCCCCAGATCCCGGTGTAGTTCTTCAGGTACCAAGCCATGCACTCTGCTTTATGGCCTGTTCTCAGCAGATAGTATTTTAGCGATAACACACAGCAAAAATAAAAGATCGAGTGCTAAGTATTTGCTCCCTGTTTGCTCTGAGACGTTTCAACAGTGCAAAACTGACCTTGAGCTGACTCACCTAGCCAGCTACGACTGCCTCTTGTCTAACGACTCATCTGGAAATACGAAGACTGTATTTCTGAAACCCACACCACTTTTTTCCCCCATAGATCACAGCCCGTAGGGCATATTGCAGGACTGCTTGAAGTCTTTGGCTGCAGTAATTGCTGGCCCCGTCTCCTTCTCTCCTTTCACTGTGGGAGTCTCCAGCAGATAGATGCAACGCAGAGCAGCCTTGCTGCTGGGACTGGACCAGCTTGAAGAACTAGTCCCTTCCCCAGCCCTGATTGTCAGGGTGTAAAAAGTAGCATAAACTATTCCTCTAAATTATTTTAGCAATGACCAATGTTTCTAAATCCTTTCTGGGGAAGATCAACAACTGAAACCTATTCTTTCAGGTATATAGGATATACAATGGTAACTGTAGAGAATGGCTAAAGTAAGCAACTGACATGTCTTTCAGCCTTGTAACCAAAACAAACAACAGGGGCACAAAAGACTGTTATTACATTTTTAGTAACCGAAATTCTTAAAAGAGGAGGATTTAAAAAAACAGTACATTTTAAATGGATAAAGCTAAGTAAGATCCCCCCTGCATACTTAATTACTTAGCAAATTTTGGAACAGCACAGCCTACCTATTCCTCAGATGGTTTAAAAACGTAGCATGAAAAAACTAGCAAGCAGATGTTTGACATTTACATTCTCAAACAGTTCTGTGATCGCTAATGTACAGCCTCAGAAACAGGTTGTATAGCCCATGTGCAGAGACAGAGCAGGAAAAAGAACAACAGTAAGCAAAACCGCCCACTGCAATACTCTCACTTCTTTTAAAGCTCTGCATTGTTGCCCAGACGCTGATGTTGCCAGGTAATGCAAAAAACACAGGTGTGCAAAAAGAGCTTAGTGTTTAATGCCCAGCTCGTGATTTGGTACTGAACATGACATGTTTCATTCTTATTGACCACCCAGCCTCTCACACCTAATTGATTGTTCATTTAAATGTGATTATTTTGCCTCCTGAAGGCAAGCAGTAAGCCAGCTGTGTGTTTCCCCATGTACCATTTCCTAGGGAGAGCCGATTCTGAAACCTCTCACAAACAAAATAAAGTCTCACGCTCACAGCGACTTCTTCATGTTCAGTCATTCAAAGGGCTGCTGTAGCACCAGCGGACAAGGCAGCAATACCCAGCTGAAGCATTACTTACTATCTTTTGGTATTATAGGCTAGACATGGAAAATACCTGCCATTCATTCCCTGAGGCTGCCACAGTATTGCTTTATGCCATATACTTTTCAGTACTGTCTTGGTTTAATTTTAAATTTTCTCAGTTATGGAGGATTGAACAGCTTCTGTTGGGAGCTTGGTCCGTCCTTTTGCAGATTTTGCTGCTAGGACGTTTCTCTTGATTTTTCCAGCCTACATTTTTATTTTCTTAACTTCATGCCACAGCTAATTATAGCTCAAAGAGTGCAAGTAGAAAAGCGGGTGGGGAAGAAGGAAACCCCAACCCAGCCCAGAGAAAATACGGTATACAGTCCTTTGAGACGCACCCACAAAGCATCAGAAAATCGGCAGAGAGGGCCAGCAACCAGCAGAGAAGTGAAGAAATAGGAAGTGAGGCAGCAGTCATGAAGAAAGTACGCAAGGGAGCAGTTACCCTGCAGGGAAGGAAAAAGCAGGACAACTTCCAAGGGCAGAGATTAATGTAATTTGGGGGAGGCTGCAGTGGCAGGATCTGGGAAAGAGAAGAGAGGAATCGAACTACCAGGGAAAAATGGCCAGTGGATGCGGTAGACAAAGAATCAAGGGGGAAGCAGAAGAAAATGGTAGCGCTCAGGTAAACGAGCATGAAAAGAGCCGCTTGTGCTATTGTACCTCCTTAAATCGTGCTTTGTACCTCCTTAAGCCAGAGGCAAAACTGCCTTGGGACAGGTCTATGCCATAAAGTTGTGCAGGTCTACTTACACTAGTCAGGTGTACAAAGGGATACCATTTGCAACTGAGGTTAAAACCCAGCTATGCTACCAAAAGCAGTGAATGTTCACGCTTATGCAGTCAGAACTATACTTTCACCAGCGCAGCTTGTGTCATTCAGACAACGATAAGATAAGCCATGCTGGCAAAAGCACAGTTTTGCTGATGTAAATTGTATCGGGGCTGGATAGACCTCTGCAGCAGCGTACAGGGGTGTAACTACCCTCTTTGCTTGTCAAAACAGCCACGCTGTATTAGCAGATTGTCCATAACAGAGACACAGTTAAGACAGGTAAAAGGAATTCTTCAACTGACATAATAAAATTACTTCCACAACAACAGCAAAAACCGTCAGCAGAAGGTCTCTCCTGACACAAAAAGATAGCTTTGTGGACCAGAGGGGCGTAAGATAGGGACACGTCTTAGATCAGTTCTGGAGCTTTCATGGAAGAAAATACTTGTTTCTCAAAAAAGGAGAACTCGATACTTGCAAAGTGTCTGAATATTAGGAAAACGGGATAAGAGCATTTAATTCCTAATATTGACACTTTTACATTCCTTTATCATTCAACATTCACTTATTTTAATTTTTAAATAAAGGATTCCTGAGAAGAAGGTATTCTCAATACATGTTTCTGCATTCCTGTCTTCAACTTGTACAATAGATAACACATTCCGTAATCTTGTTTCCTCCTGTGCAGTAGAAAGAAAGTGAAAACTCTCTTAATGAGCATTTAGAGAGGAAATATTTGGTATACAGGGTAGATTTGGTAGATGTGCTACTAAACAATTTTTTTTTCCTTTTCAATTACTTTGGTGGTCAGATGGGACTGTGCTCTATCTAAAATGAAACTTGAAAAGGAAAAAAACCCCAAACCACTATTATTAAAATGAGCGTAAGAGAGCTGTTACCTGAAATGTGAAATGATTCATTGAATGGAAATCTCTACTCGTGAAACAAATGTTTTCTAAGAACAGGACACAAACATCAGCCTCTTCCTCAAAAGAGCTTCAAGTAACTAGAAAGGGCAGAAAACATTTAAACTCCGATTTTTCATCTTGGAATCAGTGGCCCATGTGTTTACAGCAAAGGATTAAATCGTTTGGGATTAATGTCTATGAAAACATCCTGAAATCCTAACAGTCATGCGATATTTTTCCTGCAACCTCTTGTGAACTGGTAATAGACTGTTGTGGCTCCCTAAACTCACCAATGGAATAATCTCCTCAGCTATGAATTTTAATTAAATGGCAACTGCAAATAAGATTTTCTCTAATATTTTCTGAACAATCTTATGTAGTCACTTCATATAGACCTTCTGAGTTTGTTTCCTTTAGCTGCCTGTTTTACTCTATGTCCTTTCCCTCTCAGAAGTGGCTGAGGGTAATTCTTAAGAGTGCAAATGAGCAGCCTGAATAGTTCAGCAAAATTATTTAAAAAATGGCCAAATGCAAAGAAACCAAAAAACAAGAAAATATGTGAGAGTAGAGCCTAATGTCACTAGAATTATACAGAAGGCAATCCAAGACAAGAGCTGAGGAGAACACTGCTAAGATGCCCAGTACCACAGTGGATCGGAGCACTGGCTTTCTACTTCTGGAGATGTGGATGCAAAGCCACATTTAAAATACACGTAAAAATTAGTGTGATGAATTCCCCTTAGAGCCTTCTGAGCGGTGGTCCACATGGAAAAATACCATCTGTTGAAGTCCTCCACAATTACTTATTCCCGTTCATACACATACACATACACTAAATAAGGCTCAAAAGTTGCAGTAAAGGTCTCTCTGCTGAAAAGTAAGCTTGTTTTTGTTTCCTGTTCATTTTTACCTGGTATTTATAGGAGCTTTGCTATGGTTATAGTTATATGCAATGAAGAACTGAGTAGCAAATAGTCTACTAAGTGACATGAAATTCTGAACTGTGGTTTCTGCTGTAAAAGGGGATGATCCACATCAGAAGATCTAGTCTGTCATTCCCTGGGCAGTAGAAATCCTGCCTGATGTTTCTGTGTTAGCTGTGAAACCCCTGATCTACCAGCCAATGGATACGATTCACCGCAGTCCGCACACTTTTCTTGGGATAATCTTAAAGACAGATCCGCAGATGATGTTTCTAGTCTAGACTCCAGGTTACTGACACAGCAAAAGAGGAAATATTCCCTGTGCCTACTTGGATGTGGTGATTCAGTAGAGCTGGTATCATTATTCCTGTCCTGTGATGAACACCATGCTACCCAACCACGCTGGAACAGAATGAGGGGGCTCAGATTTCATATCTGGAAACTGACAGCTCTTGTAAAACTCGGTACTTGGATAATATTGCATGTAAATAGGAATAACAGCAAAATCTTGTGGCAGCGAATTGGCGCTAACCATAAAAATGGAGAGTTTTGGAGAGCTGGGACAAGAGTGGAATGAAGAGAAAGTAAGAGTGATGTATAATAGTTCACTGTGCAAAAGTTTGGTAACACGGAAACTAATAGAGACAGCTCCTGGCATGATTTTGGGCTAGTGCTGACTGCGGAGAACTGCTGTACAGCTGGAGTACTCGTGTGAAAATGTTAGCAGCATATGTAATAAAAACCACTGAACTGGAATTATACAGAAATAAGTTATTATTGAAACACAGCTGTACTTTGAACAAAGCATTGAGGAATTTAAAAGACAACCATTTGCCAAAGGGAACAGCATAAACTTATCTCAGCCAGAGAGCCACAACCAGTTCCTGTGGCTGCTCCCCACCACTGAGTGCAAGCCCCGTTTGCCTGCAGTAATGAAGTGGGGACCAAAAGCTTTAATTACATAGCGTGCTCCACAACAATTTCTATAAATTGATGTCCTTTCTTCGTATGAACTAAAAATACATGTCAAATGTCTTGCAACTTTTTTCATCCTCTTTATCATTGCTATCACTCTTATCATATGAAAGTTGATCCCAAGGGAACTGTAATTATTCAGCTAGCAGCTAGTGGTGATAACATCAAAGCAAAAGTATGTTTATAGGGTTAATGCATGATTATTTTAGCATCCCAAAGGCTTTGGACTGCCATACCATCCAATTATCCCAGGGCTATGCGAGAAGAGGGAACTTCATGTAATTAGGAGGGCCTAAACTAAGCTTTCAGGATCAGTAAAATACATCCTGTCAGAATTCACACTGCCAGCTGTTTCTCCCCAAATTTTACAGAACATAACACTACCTTTTTTAGAATTTAGAAAACAAAACAAGTATGTTGAAAGTTAGACTATAGACTTAGCAACTGCATTTTAGTTTTTAAATAGAAAAATCATGACATTTGGCAGACATCATAAATGTATGTATCAGATTTACCACATCTGAATGAGCAGGAGATCCATTAAGTCACCGATATTCAATAAATTTTTTAAAAAAGGCAGGGTTTTTTTGCCCAGTTATGGTGCCTGTGGTTAGACATTTGATTCTGCATTTTCTAGGCACCTACGTAGCCTGATTTTCAGACAAGTTGAGCATGTTCATTGCTTCTATGGCGGCTGAACAACCCTGAAACTTAAGCACGTGAGTATGAATTAGATGCCGAAATACAGTCATTCCGTTTCAAAAATTAATAGCATAAAGCATATAACTAGTTGTGTGATCTCTGATGAAAATGAATGGAAACACTTTTCTGCATCTCAGGTAACTGCCCAAACTACTGGGATATTGAATGAGTCACCTTTGGCTCGATTAAACCTTCCCAAGAAGGGCTTTATCAGCACTCAAACATTTAAATGAAAAATTTGGGATATAAAATTGCATTTCAGAAATTTGTGGAAAAATTCCAGAGCAAATCTACTTACCAATAATCTGTTCTCTGAATAATACCAGGAAGTTAGTTTAAAAGTAAAACTCGGTAAGAAATATTAATTTAGAATTCTCTACAGTTTGTAAAATATGCTGCAGCATGTTGAAACACTTGAAAAACTATTACTGAGAAAACAAGTTAAATTCTTCCCAATGAATTCTGAACAGTTGGGAAAACTGGTGGAGGCCACTGTGATTAAAGGGAGATAGGAAGGTTGCTATGAACACAAAAGAAAAGGCTTTCAGGAATACAAACAATATAATGAAGAAATAGGTTGAACTTTAAAGAAGAGTGATGTTAAGTTAAGAGCTGTTTATATAGATAATTTGAAAATGTATATGATTAGTAAGGTTTTCTTTGATTATCAAGCACCCCATAATAAGGATTTGGAAACAGGATAACAAAATGATCTCCTAAAGAGATATTCTGCTATAGCCTTTTTGCATGGAAAATGAGAGGATGGAGTCAGCTGTCTATGAATGGAATACAGTTTCCTGATACAGTGGGAAGGAGATAGTGTGCAGATAACAGCAAAAAGAGCTGTTAAAAATATTGTGTATAAAAAATGCCAGATAACAGACCTCCACTTGTAAATGTGACCTGCAGACGTCTTTAAACAATCCAGTAATATTAGAAGATGTTTGCCAAATGCTTCTGAATATCACAAGGTTCTATGAATTATTAACTCGAACATTAAATAGCTGTGCGTTTTGTGACTCTACGGAATTCTGGTGAGCTGCTCTTAGTGATGATCCTGCCTGCGCTCTGCTGGTCATGTCTCATCCATAAACCCTTTCTGCAGACTTCAGAGGGCCCATGGTTAGAAAGATAAATGTTGTCTTATTACAATGCTTTCCATTCTTCAGGGCCTATTTCTCATTTCAGCATTTTATTTATCATTTGGCATTCATGTTAACTCTCCAAAGCAAAATTCCTGATCCCATTACGCAGACACACTGCTCCATTGTAGGAATATACAGAATTATAATATCACCCACACAGTGCTTTCTGGAGCATTCTTTGGAAAACGGGTGTCTGACCCAGTGCAAGGCTGTTACAGAATCTGGGGTCTAAATGGTGTATGGATGAAAAGGCTCAGCTTCAGATTAATAAAATGTACAACATATACAGCTATTGTGCAGTTTATAGCTGCCTGACACTTTGGTGGAGAATTTTTTATTTTAGGGGATGAGTTAGAGGAAGGTGAAGATGCAATGTGATTACCTTCCTCCCCCCTCTGGAAACCAACCTAACCCTAAATCTGCATGTACATTTCAGTTACTTTCAAAACAAAATTAAAATTATCCGTTAGTAAATTGAGATACCTGATTAAGGAACAGTGCCTCTGGTATCAAAGTTGTGTACATGATTCAGTGCAAGGAATTATTGTTGTTTTTTTTTAATTTGGAAGGATTGTCACTCCAAGTTACTTTGAGTTTCTCACAAAACAAACTCAATGTCATGCTGGGCATATTCATCAGCAAGAAAACAAGGCAGTGAAACTGACAGGTCAAAATGCTTACAAAACTTTTCCTGGATTATTCAATGTTTGCTACATCCTCCAAGACTAGTTTCTGAGGCCTGCTCTGAGAAAAGATGAAGTTACAGAAATGCTGATATACTCAACTGCAAGGAATTCCAGAACTGTGTAATTCACGTACTATCAGTTTTCTGTATAATATTAAGACATATACAGTAGCACTTAGTAATAAAATAACAACACTTAAATTATTAGAAACAATTCTGATTTCAGAGAACAAAGGAAGAGATACTGTGTGTACGATGTTTACTACCTCCTTATAAATGTAAAATGTCTCAAGGTTAATAACTGTTTAAAAGAGAAATTGCTTTTTGTTTGTTTGTTTGTTTTTCCTTATTGCAAATAACTTCTGCCAGGATCCTGACACAATCTTAAGAAGACCACAAACATTTTCATCTCTAAGATGCTACTCTACCTTGGCCGGGCTGAAGAGTAGAAGATGCTAACCTTGAAAAATGTTTTGCTGCTTTGTGTATACTAATAACGATGTTGGAGAACTCCCCATGCAGTAACAGTGGTATATAATACTTCTGCAACAGCTATTGCTGTCTAGTTTCGTGTCATGTTCTTCACCAAGAATCTTAAATCACTTAATAATAAAAAGGACGGTTTTGTGAGCCCCATGGCACACAGGCAGTGTGTGGAGGCAGTGAGAGGAGAACTAAGCAGTGAGATGTAGCAAGGCCAGGAACCGGAGCCCCCTCTTATAGCTCTGGGCCTGCTTACATCAACAGTGAGCACTTCAGTGCATGAAATAGCATAGGCTCTCATTAAACGAGGAAGAGAGGTGTCAGCTGTATAACCATGCTTAAAGAAAAAGTTTTAGAAATTGCAGAAATCGCATCACTGACTGATACAGTTCTACTTTTACAGCTTTTGAATGCAAACCAGCCTGTAGCTGGACCTCTGCTCTATGCACACTGGTTAATGAAGAAGAATCTGCTGGTCCTTGACACCTCAGGAACAGACACAGAAATAAATGGAGGGAATGATAGATTGATGCTTTTAGGAAGGCAAGCTGTGGGTTGAAGATTACAGAGGAAAAAAGCAGAGAGTCAGAACACAGAGTAGGAGGCAAGAGGAGGGAAGGTTTAGGGGAAGGATTTTGCCTTGTCCAGTGCTTTTTTGTGAGGCCGCTGCTGACCCTAACTTTTAGGGTGAAAAGGCCTTGTGACACAGCAGAGCTGGTGTGCATTTGTCACGCAGAGAAATAATTTGAGGAGGGTGTACAGGTGTTTCCTGTGTTGCAAAAATCATCTCTACAGAGACTCTTGTTTGCTATTACCCAAGACTTCAAAGAAATTACCAAGACGGATGTGTAAATGGTCCTGCCAATACCAGGATCTACCATCTATTCTCTACTTACCAAAGCAGATGCAGACACAGCTCCTGGGAATGCCTAGGAGGAAGCGCCATCAACAGCAGCTCTTCAAAACAGCCCTAGATGTGAAGAAAAGTCTTTCTTTACCATTCCCTGCTGGGTAGCATCCCCAGTGACTCAGGTACATTTCTGGAGTCGGGCCCTACATTTTTCTAACACAACACATACATTTCTCTCACTATCCTGATTTTTCTTAAATCCTTATGCTGCTGAACAGCTGTACTGGAAGGCCCTTCCCCTTTCTTTTTAAGTCTGAGCCGGTATGCTTCGAACACAATCTCCCTTGCTCTAACACGATGCTACTATTTGTTTGCATCGTCTTTTGTGTTAGGAAGCATATCCTGAAAAATGACATTTACGATTTCTTCTTAATCCTATTCTACGTTTTTGTGCCACTGGGTTCTGATTTTTCAGAGCAAGCTGTATAGAATGAGGCTGTGTTTTTCAGAGGTCCTGAATAACCCATTCTGACCTGAAACGCTTTGCTACGCGTCAAAAAAAAGGGGTGCTGAGAAGTGCTGAGAAATCTGCAGTTGGAAAGGGGGAACCAAATAGGAAGCTAGCGTGCTTTGCAAAGTCCTTATCCATGTCTTTTCCTCCTCGGACCTCCAGCGCAGAGCAAGCACTGCCAGGTGGCTGCAGAGGAGCTGATCTGTCAGACGCTCTGACTATGCCCTGGGCTTGGGTGGGAGGGCCCATGCACACCCCTGTGACCTGAAGCGTGGCTGTTCAGCAGGAGAGAAAAGAGTACAGCCTTGGGCAATGAAACCTAATTTCACTCCAAGGAGTTCTAGTTAATGGGAACTCAGAGAAAGCAGGATTATGCTACAGTGGCTGTTTCCAATGAAGTACAAAACGCCTGCATCTCCCGTGGTCCAGTCACTGCATAGCCTCTCCCGTGGGTGTTGGCCGAATTACAGTAAATTAAGATAAGGGGAGCTGGGTGGGTAATTAAGACTTTTATATGCGTGTTTTGAAACAGGATCGGGTAAATTCACAGCTAAAATTTTGAAAAAAATAGGGTAGGTTAAGCATTTTAAGTCCACCATGTTCTTACTTGCAAGATGCAAATCTTTTGAGCTCCTTCTGAAGCATCTCACTGGAAAAGGGGCTATAAATCATGAAATAACTTGACTTTTGTTGTTTGGGACACTACAAAAACTGGGGAAATGTGTTTAATGAACATTCTTCTTGTTCAAAGCATTTCAGTAGTTCGGCTCTGATATTGTTTCAAAACTGTTTTCTCAAGGCCCTCCAGCACATGGCGTTACGAAAAAAGTTGTCAGACTGGTTTTAACACATCTTTTCAGTACTGATAAGCAAAAGTTCACTGAAATAATTCTCAATGAGACACATGTGGAATATACCTTTCTTAAGGCTCTCTTGTTGAATTCAAACTTTGAGGAGACCTGTTGCACTGTAAACTTAAGCAGCCTCTTTCAAAGTTATTAGAAAAGTACAGGGATGTGTCACATACTGTGCTGAAGAGAGTCTATGTCACATCCTGTTAACCGTGTCTGCTTTTAAACCTGTTTTGTAAGTACAGTGAGTTGCTGACAGTCTCCAGCTGCAAACAGCTTTGAAACTACATGAGCGAGTTTCAAAAGAAAGCCAGACACTACTGTATTTTGGTTGCTAAAGGTAAAACACTCAACAGCATGTTTTTCTTAATGAAGTAAACGATTTAATCTTGAGGCTACTTTGCTTAACAATGCCATCATTAAAATGGTAATAGGCTTTGAGGTCCCTATTCAGCATGGTATGGCATCGTACCTTTGCTGCTATTCTTTCATCCTGTTTACACAGAAGTTTCTGCAATTCAGTCTGGTAAGAACAAGATATGAACCAAGGAAATAAATCTCCAAAATAGCATGTGGTTAAATCTTTAAATCTATCTTAATAGGGCCCAATCTATCCTCTCCCTGAAGCCAGTCAGCCATTTTAGTAGGATGCAAAATAGTTCCCCTGTAAGGTGGAAACAAGATGACCTATAATTTTTTTTAATTATTATCTATGTTGGAAATGATGGTTTTAAAAGCCAAAACATGCTAAAATTAGTCAGAAAATAAGTATTTTACTAAACCATGCACTCTAGCCTGCTAACGTGATTTGGTAAAACTTTATAAATCTTTCTTCTCTCTAATAACCAGGGGACTTGATTGAACACAGCTAGAAAAAGCCCTATTTAAATAGGTTATTTTTTCCTCCTAATTTTCCAGTGTACAAGTTAAAGCAAAAACAAAGCAAAAATACTTTTGCAGATGGGCTCCAGTATCAGACCTGGAACTTTTCCATGTTTCCTTTTCCATACTTTTGCATTAACTAGCCTCTCACTGCAGACTAGGCCCATGCCCAAAGCTCGGCAGTAAAGGACTAGTCTGGGATGCCACAATCAACTTCTGTTCAAAGCAGCCACGGGTTGTAGGTCTAATTCTCCATTATACCTAAGCTGTGCTTTGTGCCTTGTCATATTACCTGGTCCTTATGGGGACCTCTAAGGCATCGATACAGATTTAGAGCGGCATCAAGGTCCCTGCCATTTACCCTTGAATAGAAAGGCCTTTGCCAGAGCCAAGAATAACTAGAAAGCAGCAACTTTCTGGCCACACCTCCTTCCTCACATCATCCCTACAGAAAGGGGCGGGGGGAATAGATAGGAAGCACCATGACGAGCACAGGAGGATTTTGTCATGACTGTTTCCATGAAGCTCAACATGCCCGGTGCTTGTCCAGAGGGGCGTAAAAAGGACTGAGCCTAACAATGAAATCAGACCCTCCCTGCCAGTAAGTGAAGGAATGGTTGCTAACACAAGTGCTTTTTCTCCGTAACATTTAGTTTTCCCAGCTCACTGGGTTGCCACAACACATGTGGAAATATGCTGATAATAGCTGGGCCCGTCAAGACTTTCTGTGGCAGCCCTGGAAAAGGAAGCTTTCTGACCTGGCATTTTCACCTGATGATGAGAGAGACTTGTGGGATCCCACTGCCCAGATCTGGAGGACTGCACGGCAGCAAAGGCCCGTGCAAGCAGATGGCATGAAAGACTGTGTCCACTGACTGTTCTGCATTGCCAGGAGGGTTCACAAAACCAAGTAATGTTGTTCCGCATAAAATAAGCATGATATACCTAAGCGATTATTGATCTTAAAACTGGATAAAGACTGTCTAAATATTTTCCGTGACTGGAGGCAATGGGCTACATTCATCTATGAGGTAACACCCAGGCCCTCTGCTGAGTTCTTTTTAAGAAAAGCTTTGTGGCTCACAGCACTTTAACCATTATTGGTGTCTACTTTTTTCTTAAAACAGGAGTAATGGTACAATAGATTAGTTACATTTCACCACAATTTGCTTACATCCTTGTAAGTTTTATTATTAAATTTAGCTTTTAGTAGCAAATGATTTGGGAAATCAACTTGACAAATTATCTCGCATAAAAACTAGAAACAGTAACATTCATTGTGCATCCTTGAATGTCCTTGAGTTAAAGGGCATGGATGCTTTTAAACACTGAGTAGCTTTCAGAGATGAAAGAAGCTAAGGGATGTTTATTTATAACAATACCTCTTTGACAAATAATTCAGAGGAGTAAAAGGAATAGTTGCACAGTTCGCTCCAGTGACTTTTGTTCTCTTAATGAAATGTACACGCATACCCTCATCCATCGACTGGATGCATACCTGTCTGCCGTGTGACCTGCACTCGATGTGTCCCCACACTCCTAATATATCTGTGAGCCTGACAGCTCAGTTCTCTATCAATCCTCAGGCTGGGAGCAGAATCAGTCCCATGTACAGCAACTGTTTGGGTTTTGTTTTTTTTTTTCCAGAATGCCAGTGCTTTAGAAAAAACACGACTCTGGAAGAAAACTAAAGAAGAAACAGCTATATCATGGTATCTCTCTTCTGTGTTTTTTTTCAGTTCTTCATTCTTACTCTGAAAAGCGATTCCACACCCCTGTGAATAAAGATCTATTTCTCTATATGAGGAAGATGGAAATCAAACGATAAGAACTGGAGAGAATAGGGAGAAATGATGCATCACTGGGCCTCAAGTTGAATATTTTTTGCTTGTTCTTTTAGTTTGTTTTCCACTTTGAAAGTATTCAGTTTGGGGATTTCCTATAGAAAGCAGGGTTGATGAGTTCTCTCTTTTAATGTAAGTAACAATATCGAAAATTGTTAATCTAAAGTAACAATGCTGAAAAGAAGATGGATGCAAACTTAAGGTTTTGAGTCAGCATTCCCCTTCTTTCACACCCCTTAACTTTCAAAAATTCGGACCATCAAACAAATGCAAAAAAGGGCTGCACAGGGCTACTGCAGTCTTGTGGGTGAGCTCTGCACCTCATACTACATCAGTAAGGCAGTTTATTTCTATCTCTGTTTTCTTAGTAGTTTACGATACATAGGGGATAAATTCTGAGAGTTTTATTGCATCAGGAAACGTAAAGTCGTGTACTTAACTAATACACTTTGTTGGGACGTTTTTTAATCGTTTCCTGACCTGACTGCAAGAGTTATCCAGCCTATACAGTTTCAGCTTCCTCCTCCTCCATTAGCAAGGCTCACCTATGATATTTACTGCATCATTGCATCCAAGCCAAACTTGGTTACTGCGGCAACTAAGTTTTTCTTCTCAAAGGGTCACAGGGAAACACATCCTTCAGGATCCCCTAGTAACCGTCAGCTGGTACGACTGGGGAACATCAACAGTGAAATGCCTGCTTTCCATCGCTAAGGCAAGCGCCGCCTGTGCCTGCAACAAGGGGGGCAGAGTCTAGTTACATTCCTGACCCACTTTCACATCCCTCCCTCCTCCTCCTCCATCTCCTCCTCCCTCCCTGAGCACAGCAGCAACCAGCAGCGCAACAGGAGCCTCCATTTAGCAAGCCTCGCACACCCGCAGCCACCACGCTGTGTGCTGTCTCCTAGCAAGCAGCCGAAGCGCAGGTTTCCCCAGCAGCGTGCGGGGAATGGGAGGGGGAACCGCAAACCTCCTGGGAAGGACATCTCCTCTCTCGCCACCCTGTATGCGCAGCGATGGTGTTTCTCTCTTTTGTCCAGCCCTTTCACGCACCCGCATCGAAGCATGCACCCACACCAAATGCAGCGTGAGGCTGTCCCCCTTCCCTCCACTCCCCAGCTGGCCAGCCATGCTTGGACAAGCGTTTAGTCCCCTCTCCCAACACCCTTTCTGCCATCCCCTCGCCTCCGATTTGCCTGGATGCACGCACCTGACTGTCCTGCTCCCCTTCTCGCCCACCCCCTTTATGTAACCCCACCATTCCTCTCCCACTTTCACCCTCCCGGGGCTCGTCCCTTTCCCCAGATATTGCAAAACCTCCTCCCGCCTCCCCGCGCGGCGGCGGGCAGGTCGGTGAGTAAGAGGAGGGAGCTCCTGGCTGGTTTTGCGTCGCTCACAGCACCCATCTGTTAGTCTGCGAGGGGCACTGCCTTCCCCTCGGGCAGCTGAGAGGGATTTCACCCCACGCTGGGGGCAGACGTTAACCCCCATGCCTCACCTCACCTCACCTCACCTCGCCACCGGGCCTGCCCACAGATCCCCGGCCCTGCACCATGGCCACCCACGGAAATCACCGGGCCGCGGGAGGCCACGGCTGCTCGGGAGGGGACACACAGACAAGCCTGGGGGGGCCCTGCTGCTTGGGGGGTGCGGACACGGCCTGGGGGTGCACGTGCCACCCTGGGGGCACCAACATTTGGAGTGTGGATGGGCCTCGCGAGGCCCAGGGGGGCGGCTGCCACCCCGGGGGCGGACGAGGCCTGGCTCTGGGCTTCGGCCTTGCCTGTCTCCCCTCAGGGCACGGGGCCACCCCTGAGGCGAGGAGAGGGGAAGGTGGCCCCCAGCAATGCCCCCACCCCGGTCCCTGAGCAGGTGGGGGCTTTCAGAGCTCCCTCCTCTGTGGGACCAGAGCTCCCCAGAGCGGCAGGTGTGCTGGGCCCCGAGGCCATGGGCAGGGGGAACACCTCCTGGTGCCATGGGGGAGCCCTGCTGCTGGGACACACACCAGCCCACCACCGTGGCTGCGAGAGATGTTAATGGCAGCTGGGGTTTTTTTAGTTGTTTTTTTTTTGTTTGTTTTGTTTTTTTTTTAGTTCTGTTATTGCAAAATACCAGCTATGACCACAAGCAGGCTGCATCCCAGCCGTGCTGCAGAGCCCACCCTGTGAGGGCGCCCTGGGACGTTGGTGCAGGATGGGGTTCGCATGGAGGAGGTGCTCCCATCCCATGGCGGCGTTAGATGCTCGCCGGCCTGGGACAGGAGCTGCCACTGGCCCAGCAGTCCCTGGGGGAAAAAAAAAGGCAAAAAAAGTGGTTCCCCCCCTTGCCCATGGTGGGAAGAAGCCCCAGTTTTAAAATTACAACTTAGATTTCATTTTCAAGCCCACGGGTGGGTTTTTTTTTTGGTAGTGAAAATGGGAATAAAAATATCTGTTTAACTTCTGAACGCAAAAAGCGGCTGCTTAAAAATTGTTCACTGTTCTTCGTGCTTGTATAACTTAAAACCACCTGTTTTCAAGTTTGGGCTTGATACATATTTCTGCTCCGTTCCTGTAAGCACTTCAGCACATGTTACACACATGCTTATGTCTGCGGAGTCAGGGGCCTGAATCTTCAATGTCACCCTAAATCTTTAGTGCTGTACCACATTTACAAAACTAGTTGAGTAATAGATTAATAATAATTCAAAATAACATAACACACAAGCAGTATATTATTTCCATCACCACAGAAAAGGTGGGTTTCCAGATTCTCTCTCTCTAAATGTGCACATAGCAGAGTTTCAGGTACTGAGTATGTAGTAGATTTGTATTTTTAATTATTAAATTTGAACTAAATGTCCATACTTCTCATTTAACCTAATGTGTTATACATAAAAGGACCCTAAACCACTTAAGTATTATTTACGTAAGCTTTAAATTAGCATGCACTGTCCTGCGTGCTGCCGGTACTAAGCTGGTAGCAGTACCTCAAGCATCTTTAAACCTTCCTCAGGTATTTTTGCACAACAGTGAGTTGACACCTGTAGCTAGCCATGCACTAGGGAAGAGTTACACACCTGCAAGGGTGTTTGTAAGGACACAAGAGTGTACACAGATTATTTCACTCCCTGGTAGTGTTTTTTAGGTCGAGTGAACACACTGGGCTTCCCTGTATCTGTTGAGACCACGACAGTGACCACGCGCTGTGAAGCGCGCTTGTCACTGACAGACATTTAAGTTGAAATGAGTGAAGAAAAATTAGTAAAAAAATGGGAGAAGCCACCAAGAAAATAATAAATGCAGAACGACAACAGCAATAGATGTAAAAACTATTAAACTAATTTTGAGTGCAGTATTTTTCACTGAGATAACTAAATCTCATGGTTGAGATAAAACACGCTTCTGAATAGGCAGCAGTAGCTGTGCTGCAAATGCATTTTTCACCTCTTCACAGCTTTTGAAAAAATTAAAGAACAGCGACTATTTGCAATACTGTTTGACAGCTTATTATTAAAATAGTATCATCCCCATTCCTAATGTCAGAAGACACGACTGAAAAAAACTGCTGGGCTGTTTAATGAATGATGGTCCATAAGCAGCATATATCTTTTTCTATAAAGGATTTTTACTTACTAGGCTCGCAAAAATCCTATCCAAATCAGCAACTGCAAGATATTTCCAAGAAGAGCTGTAGATAAGAATGTATTGTCTGGATTTATTGCATAAAATATTGCTTTGCGGTACTTTATAGTGAAGACTTATTAATTAAGCAGCTTGTTTTGGGAGCTTTTTGTGCTGGTTCCTAGAGGTAGTAGAGAAAGGGAGGTGAAATTGTATGGTGCAAGTTGGTACAGACACTGAGCCTAGCTGCAGTTGCTGAAGTTTAAAGGTGCTTTGCATGGGTGTATTTTCTGTATTGCAAGACAAGTTTTAAGGTAAAATCTTTACCATACCTGCTGCAGTAAAGATGATGGTCGTAATACCCTGGTCAAGCACTCTCCTTTGGTGAGTTCATGTTACGGATAAAGAGGGGGTTTGCTACAGACCAGATACTGAAATATGGTGAGCAAAGTGATAAAGCAGATGGATATGCAGGAGGTTTCGAAAGGCTAGGAGGGGCACGGTGGGGAGGCTGTCCTAGGCTGTCCTGGGCTGTCCTGGGCCACTGGGATGGCATGAGGGAGCGCGCTGAGGGCAGGAGCCAGCGAGCAGCCTGAGACAGTTACTTAAGATGGCCTTTTATTTCAGGCACCTACTGCAGCCATAAAAATAGGCGTGTGAGGTAATATCCTGGGAGAGCCTTTCCCAAACAGCAAGGCGCGCCTCGAGGCGCACCGCCATGAGGGCTGAGCTGCGGAGGGGCTCTGCTCTAATGGGAGGCGCATGGAGGATCCCGAGGATGGCGTGGAGCAGGAGGAGCAGGAACGGCTCTCCCTGTCTCTCCCCACTTCCCCATGGCCCTCAGCCACGCTGCCGGCCATGGGGCGAATGCCGGGGGCTTGGGGGTGAGAGAGTCCGTCAGACATAGCAACGTTGAGGGGTATGGAAGGGAGAGGGAGAACAAGAGGCAAATAACCCCAAACAACCCCCTTTTTATACCCTTTATTTCAAAACAGACATTAGGGCCTGTCTTTCCTGCTCTTGAGGATTTTTTTAGTTTATTTTTATTTTATTTAAACCTTGCTGTAGCTGCTGCTGCTGCGGTAAAGTAGGCGAGGCCAGCAGCAAACCCCCATTTGGGGCTGACCTTGCCTGGTTTGCCTTGCAGGGAGGCTTCACTGCTTTTTTACCTTGGGATCAGTCAGAAACATCACCCCGAGGTAAAAAAACTGCACCTCTTTGCACGGCGGAGGCAAGGCTTCCCATAGCTCTGCCTCAGCCATCTCTCTCTCGGTAATTGGAATTTCAGCAAGTACCTGCCCCTAAGATGAATGTTGTGCGGCATTCCCAGGCATGCCCCACCTTAAACGCCGGCCCGATCTTCCTCCGGGCCCCAGCACAGCATCAACAGCCTTTTCCTGCCTGGAGCAACGCGCGCCGGCTGCGGAGCAAGGCTCCCTGCTCCCCGTGAGCTACTGATTCATGATGGGAGCATCAGCAAGCAGGGAGATGTCTGCCCCATCTTGGGGACCTGGGTGTGAGTCGTTACCCTGGTGAAGTTCGTGCTTGGAAAGAAGGTCTTTTTCTTGCTCCACCGGCCCCGTTCTTGAAGATTTATATGACCGATTTATAAACTCTGCTTAATTGTAGAGATAATGTATTTAAAACATATGTGCTTCCCGTAGTGCTGCGTGCACTTTGAATGCTGTCTGCCTCTTGCCCTGTCTACGTTCACAGAAGGTACTCGTGCATATGGAAACAATCAGGCTACCCAAAAGACAACACACTTGATACTGCTAATTACACGGAGTAAACGCCGCTGGGACTATAACCGGTCTCGAGATCTGAGTCAGTGTTTTGCTGCCGAGCTGAAGAAGAAGGTCCATTATGTGCACTCGTATTATAGCCAGTCCAGTCCCTGCTGCACATATTGCTGATTTCTGTACATGCTACATGGCAAAGAGCCAAGGAATTGTAGCACAAACAGGATTTTATAGCCAGTGTTATTTAAGGATGGGCAAACTGTGAAGCTCCAAAAGTTAATGATTCTAGCGCACTTTCAATTAATTTTTATTGTCAAGCTATATTTCAGGGTACTAAAGACCTCTTGCGATGACAAGGAGTGTGTGGGAACAGGCGGGAATAGAGTATGCATTGTTATTCTCTCTGATTTATAGATCAGTGAATAACCTATCTGGATAACAAGTTACTTCTTTCCTCTCATGTTTGATGGAATTCACCTCTGTGTTGAGCTCCCCCCAGAAAAGGCTTTTTAGCAATATAAATACAGTACCAGGCATCATATTGCACAAATGGTATGTTTGAGCCCTTGCACAGAATTAAATATCACCCTTTCTGCACTACGGATATCTGTAATACTTGTGTTGTTAAGACAATCAATCCTACAATAGCCTGATACTCAAATCAACAAATGGAGTTAGAAGTACTAACTACATCTTAATGACTTACAGAAGGACCTTCTGACAGGATACTGTATTTTAAAACACAAGTACATACTGAAGTCTACATGCCATAAGTTTCAAAGTCTGGATTAAAGCAGGCTGTGCACGCGCAATCCAAGTGCTAAAGCCTGGCCTCATATGATGAGCATCAGGTTCACCACCTCAGCTCCCTCCCTGGCCCTCTGAAACCATAGGCCAGTGTCGCGTGTTGGCTAACCGGCAGCACTGGCTGGCAGCCGGGTTTGGCCTGCCTTTCTCCTTGCGGAAGACACGAGTTTGGGCTTCAACCCAGACACCGGCTGATTTAGAGAGACATGCTATGTTTGAGACTCTTTCAGATTTGACTGAAATTGGACAGAAGATTGGAAAGGGATTACAGGAAGACCGAGGGACAGAGCTATTGCATAAGCCCCATTTCCTTAGGAAACGTAAGGAAAAAAAGCCCTAATCCAAACCAAAACACACACTTTGGAAAGTATTGGTAGAGCTGGGCTGCAGTCAGGCATCCTGCTTTAGCTTGCAGCAGAGCAAGGCGGCTGATCCAGTCGGCTCCTCCATTGCCCCAGGTTACTACTTCATCGGCTGTGCTGATTCAGCTGTTTGTCTAGCTGCCCTTTAAGCCAGTTCTGTGAAATGATCCACTTAAAAGAAAAGACGTGCTTTTCAGGGAGGATGTTTGGTTGTTTTTTTTTTTAACCCAAAGGTCCTTAAAAAAATCTTCAGAGCTCAGCTACACAAACACTTGGTTTGGTGTCGTGGGACGGCAGGTGTAAGTGTCTCTGTGCGCGTGTGAGGGATGAGGGGGAGCTGCACCATGGGGCTCTGCTTCAGTCTGAACAGATGTATGTCCATAACCCGAAGTGGCAAAAACAGTGTTACATCTGTTCTGGTGTTCCTACTCTTTTCAAGTCTGACAAGACCATAAAATGGCCTTACGCCTGCCTCTGCAGTGTATGCACCTACTGGGTGGTCATTCTGTGGTCGGCTGCCATCCTCACCACTGCAGAACGATGTCTTCCTTTGGACCCACCAGTTCTGGCAGACCTAGCCTACATTGATTTTTGCCAGTTAAGCTATATCGTACCAATCTGAGAACTTAAATAATGGCAAAGGTATGCCCACACCATTTAAAATGTTAGCCAAGCCTAATGCATCAGCACCGGCCTCATCTCCATTTGAAAGCTGGCATGTGACAAGGCAGAGCATGAACTTCTTGGACACTGTCACCCTGCACGTAGGCCGTGGATGTTCATGTAGGCTGTGGCAGAAGTCACCATATCCAGCTCTTCCCTGGCGCTGGGAGTTCCTGCTGCTTCAGATCCAAGGAGCAGGCTGTGGGGTGACCACTTCCCATCTTGCATTAGGTGGCAGCTTATAATGTTGAAATACAAGTCCTCTGCTAACCTATCTCATTCAGACTGAAAAAATGTGAGAAGCATTCAAGCAGCGTTCAGCAAAGGAGACCTGAGGGATGGTAACCACAGGCTGGGAGAACAGACCTTTTCCACCAGCACTTTAGCTTGGGAGGATGTGCATCTGCAGCCCAGCCCCCTGCGTGGATGTTGTTAGATTAACTCTAGAGAGTTTATTGCAGAGAGACCTGCTGCTTATTTCTAGCATGAAACCACACAGCTCCTCCTTTGGGCTGGCATCACGCTCCAGTTAATGGGGGCAACTATTCAGATCATCTGTGTCTGCTTAAAAGGGGCAGACTTTGTGTATGCTAAGTGGGAGGTAGCTCAGCCCTCTTTGAAATGCAGGTAAGCTACTTCATTGCTGATTGCAAACCAGGAGCATCTTCATGGGGAAGCTTTCTGCTGAAACCAAAGCGAAACTTTACCCTTGGCTTTCTTATTGCTACCTCCTGAGTCACCACATCCTTCTCTTGTCACCATCACCTTTCAGTTTAGAAAGTGGCAACAAGCTATGGTATTCAGCAGTAAGTGAGAAGTGGGTCTCTCTGTGTTTGTGGGGGAGGGATGAATTTATGGAGGGGTTAAAATCTGCTCTTTGAATGCAGTGAACACTGAAGGGTCCACCTGGGGAGAACGTTTCTGGCGTGCTGCAATTTTACGTTGCTTCCCTACGTTTCTTGTGGAGACAAGCCCTAAGGAATCTGAAGACTTGGCTTATTTTCCTGATCCTGCAACAGATTTCCTGTCTTGCCCAGCCATGGGCAAGTCCTTTGGCTTCACATTTTCAAGCATGGGCTTTAATTTTAGCCCTGTAGCTTGAGATACCCAGAATCTGTCTTGCACATGCATTAATCACTTACAGCTCTAGCCAAAATTAACAGAAGCTGCCTGTACACAGAAGTGCACTGAAAATTAGATGCTACTTAGAAAAAACAGGGCCAGCTCTGTCTTACTCAGCTTGCTCATATGTTCAGTGGAGATGATAACACCTGTCCAGCTGGGGAGATATCAGGCTATATTAATTAATGTTTGTGAAGCATGTGAAGCAATTAATTTTTTTTTTGGTAGCATTATTTGAAAATGTAAAGGAGAAGAGCTCTTTGAGCATTGTTTCTCTTGTTTTGCTGTTTTTATTGGATTTAAATAAAGATGAACATTACCACCATCAACAGCAAGCTTGCTGCCCATAAAGATTTTGGTTTTGCTTGCAAGGATTAGGGCATGAGATTTTTGTTCCTCTCACTTGTTTATGAGCATGAATTTGCTACACATAAATCACTGCAGGTCAGAACATTGCTGTTCCCTTAGCACAAGGTAAGAGAGCACAGAATCACTCTTTAATGTTGTGCAATTGGACAGGATTTGGCTTGTCCTGATTTTGTGTTTGGAGAACTCAGGCTGCCCTTTGTGCTTGATGTTTTACCTCTTTTTCTCTTGAAGGTCCAGTGGAGAAATCTGACTAGGTGCGTTTGTATCACTCACTCGCTGCCTGCTCTTTGCCTGTGCTCAGTGTTTTGCTGAAATTAAAGCACAGCTTCCTTCTCTTTTGCTCTCTGTGGGATTTCCCAGTGTTTCACCAGGCTGCAGTTTGATGAACTCTTCAAGCTGGCACTGATGCTGAAAGAAGCAGTTGTATTTTCTTTATAACTGGTCCAGGGTGCACGTGGCTGTAAGATGGACCAGATCAGGGAAGCAATCTGGCTCAGAAAAGAACTGTTTCTGGTTTTTGATCGGCTTTGGTTTGTGTGGTTCAGTTCCACAATAGAGCTGAGCAGCAGGACAAGAGCAGGAGCTGCAGAGAGAGGGAGTCAAGGCCAATCCTTCAGGTGGCCTTGCACGGTGGTGTTTGCAGAAACTCGGTCTTACTATTTGCCACCCTGTGCCTCTTCATCTCTCTCAGTGCCACAATCTCTTGGTGGCGGGGGGTGGTGGCAATAAGTTAATGTTACTCAGTAGCCAGCAAGCAATGGGGATAAAGACCCATATTGTGCCTTTCTGATCCCAAGGCTATTCCCCTCCCCCTTTCCATTCTTTGGTTTACTCAGCAGAGCTACCCTGATTCACATAAGCTAACAATCTGTTTGAGAAGAAACAATTAGGCCCGCAGAAGTTGTTGACATCTTATTTTCATTTTTTTTTCAGTGGCATAACGGGTACTCTAGTCCAGCTTGTCCTTTTGTCTTCTCCATCCCAGGCATTCCTCCCAGATGCAAGGACACCATGAAGATGGGGACAGAACAGTGGCCCTCCCAGACGTTTTGAACCAAGAGGCTGCTAATGACACTTAACATTTCTCACAGACCATGATGTGGCTGCTGAGCAGGCCATTAATTGAAAACACTGCTCAAACTAGGCAGGCTCCCGGGGCCAGCTGTGGGCCGCTTCCCATGCCCTCTGAGCCCACAGTGCTGGCAATTGCCAGGACAAGCCATAGAGCCCAGGGAGGACGGACTGTGGTTGCAGGAGGCCATAAGAACAGCTCGGGTGTCTTTTCCAGGAACGCTCCCTGCTTCTTCTTTCTCTGTGGTCTTTTGGGAGTTCAGCGTAAATCAGATCCTGAAAACAGCATCCTGCTGCAGAAAAGCCAATGGTCGTAGAAACAGACTCCCACTTTAAAAAATCCTACAGGAGCCAGATGCCCCCGATCCTGACAGAGATTGATCAAGCGGCTGGTGGTATCACCTTACACTTCGCTTTGGCAAGGGGGGAAGCACGGAATGATGGAAAATTTTCAGGTGGAGTTGTATTTAAGGTTTTTTTTTTGGTTTTAAGTGGGAAAAATACATTCTACACAATGCAGTGCCAGCACAGACAGAAGGAAAGGAGGACCGTGGGTACCGAGGAGCAGCCATTCCTGAATGCGGCATGCTACAGATCCATGCTATGTGAGAGGTCGCATTAGACTGTTGCCGTGGAAAAGGAAATCTATTAAATGGAGATACAGGAGGCTCTGAGACAGGTCTCCCCAGGCAGGGTGAATCTTTGGGCAGAGAACCACTTTGGAGATGGGAGAAGGGAGAGAGAGAGAGAGAGATGCTCAGCCGCCCTGCCAGCCTTTGCGGAGCCTCCACGCCGAGCCTCCCTGCCCCTCTTTCTGCAGCTGCACCCCA
>VYZM01004606.1:130443-196313 GCA_013398915.1 Dromas ardeola | reverse complement strand
GGGGGGGTTGGTGGTGGGGGAAACGTCGAGGCGGCGGATGCGGCGGTCGTGGCATCTCGGGGATGTGCGTGTCGGGAATGACGTCCGCCGGCTGTTCGGGAGGATGGATTGATGAACTTCGCGCTCCTCGGTGGAGTCACCAGGCATCGCTTAGGAGAAGAGGTTTAAGACAAAAGCAGGGAGGGCATTAGTCTGGGAATGGCATCCCTTTGCTAATCTATCTCCTGTGCTCCACAGCGTTTGGCCGTTCTTCCTCGCCCCATCGGCTGCTCGCCCGTGTCCCACGGAACCTTCCTTATAAAGACATCTCTTGGCACAAAGGCGGTCCCTGGGAGCAGGATCATAGGTTGAAACGACGCCTTCTTGGAATAAGTAAATACCAGGTTTTATTTCTTACTGAGCTAGCAGACAGTTTGTTCATTTTGCTGCAGTTTGCAGCATCTGACCAGATAACGGGTGGATACTTCTTGTCTTCCTTCCTCTTTATATTTCCAGTCTGGGAAACAGCAAAAAAAAAAAGTTAGTGAAAAGGGTAACATCTGTGAGAGAGGGAGAAAAGGATGAGGCGGGCTGGCCAGGCAGCCAGCCTCAGGAGATGGTAACACAGAAGAGCTATTCATTCGGAGAGCCAGTTGCTCCTCGCCCTGCTAGATTATAAATTGGACACCTTATTAAGAGCTGATCCTCCAGCAGCCCCACCCAGGGCTGTGCTCATGCTCTAAACTGGTGGAACGTAATCCCATTTCACTATTGATGCCTGTTACTGGATAAGCATATGTGCAAGCAGGGCAGAGGATACTAGGCAGAAAGAAGCAGAATCCTGGCTGTTTTCTGAATGGTCAGCTTAAGAAGGCAGAGTTTTGAGAGAGAATGGGGAGGAGGATGGTTTGCACTAAAATTTGGGCACTTTTATGGTGATGCCTGCCAAATACCTATGATGCCGCCTTACCAAATAACTAAACCATATTTTTTTTTCCTTGTTTTCTCAGTTGTAACTTAAAAATGCTGACTCACTGGCACGGTGTCCCAACCCAAATGTTGCTGCGGGAATCAATCAGTGGAAGAGCCCACGGCATAGGCTTCAAGTGGGCATCTTTGGTGATTCCAGCTTTCTCTTCTGATGGTTTGCTTGGTCACTTATTTCGTGTCACATTAGCCCAAAGGTCTGGACAGATTTAGGCAGATGTCAAGTTGAATGGGTGTTGCTGTGAAAATTTCATGGGAACGTAAGTTTAACAAATTCAGCAAAGTTTTATCATCCTTGGCAAGACAGCCAAGCTTTCTGACCTTCATGCACCTTTCAATCATTTGAAAAGTTCTTCGACTGGCATTTGAAATGCACAAAGTTATTGCCAGTTGTTGTCAGAAATAAATACCTGACATGTATTCTTCAGGGCTTATTTTTGTGCTGAAGAAAACAGGATGGAGTATTATAAACCTGTTTCAGTGTCTCTGAACAGTATCCTTGATCATTCATACATGTTTTTCCTTCCAGGCAAAAAGCAGCTGGGGAGTTCATGCAGTGGTAGATGCATTGTGAGGATTCTGCATCATCAGAGCATTTATTCTGAATAGTGTATGGATGCATGGCTTGTTGGTTCCCCTGTTGAGGTGCTCTGTTTTACTTTCCTTGGAAGGCAATTTAAACATAGATATATTGCAACTGAGTGGTGGTCAGGAAATGCAAAAGTAACATGGAAAGGCAACCCTAAAACAAGGCCCTCTCCCAGTGTAGCAGTGAGTTATGGACATAGATTTAGGTGTATTCTGATGATAGGATATGATGAAAGTCTCCTGGACTTTTTGACTTGTTTTTCATCTCATATAATTGAAAAGCTGCTTTTATGTTTGTTTCCGGAGTAAATAAATTTCTTTCAGATCTGATGATCATTAGTGACTCATTCGTCATTTGAAAATGTTTGTGTGATTCTCTCCAGGTTCTGAGTGCCTGACTATCACTGGTGTGTTGGAAAGCAATGACTCCTCAGATGTTCCTGGATACCTTTATGTATCTGCCTCCAATTACTTTACGAGCTCATGAAAATGTACACAAGGCATTGTCGACATTTCTCTCTCTTTTTTCTTCTCCTAGTTTTTACATAGGGCACTTTTGCCGGTAACTGTTTCCTAGTAAAACTATGCCCTACCTCCCCAAAAGTGTGGGCCTGTTGGTCAGTTAACTCGGCAAAAGAATACAGATCTGAAAGTGAGGTTCCTATAAGGTTAAAAGAGCGAGGCAGATGGGTACACGAGAGAGCCTGTTTGTGCTGGCAGCATCATGGTGCTGTCAGCTCAGCTCACCTTTTATCAGGCACCAGGGAACTCCCACTGGAATGTGCCCTTGGACATCAGACTTCATCCTGTCTGTCTGTCATCGACTATTTGTTCATACTGGTGGTTTTGGTATGGTTAGAATAGAGAGGCTGGGCTGAAAAAGTGGAGTTTCTCTTTTTTTCTGCGCTTTTGAGATTTATGGTCACCTCCTGCAGGTGATCCGGAGTCCATAGTTGTATCCTCGGCACTGGGGAATCTCTGGTGCACAGAGCTTCAAATTGGGCATTTATTTTGTTACAGAGCAATATAACCGTCAGGTTTCAATGCAATATTAGAAGCGTCCATGTCCTTAAACCATTTTTTGCTAAGCTCATGAAGGCTTTGAAAATAAGGGCAAAGCCTTGAATATAAGCTGGGACTGAGTGGTCAGCAGAGCAAAGAACAGAGCTCAAGCCTCTTTGTTGGTCTTGTGCGGCTGAGAAAATGGACTGAAGCATTCTTGTATGGGGCATCATTTCTAAACCTGACAGGTTGCAGATATCAAGCATGAGGGCCAAGTTCAATCTAGCAAGTCATCTGATCAGAAACAGTGCTGAAGAATTGAAGTTTTTGCAGCAACAGTTGTTGGGGTTTCTGGGATGAATGAGTTCAGATGAACATTAAATCTTCCATTAGTCTTAATGCCAGTGATGGAGAATGGATGACATTATGGAAATGTAAAATACTTTCCTGTACCATCGTCAGCCCAGGCTCTTGCGACGATTCAGCTTCTGCCAGCTTCTCTTCATTCATTTGCTGATCTCAGCCAAGCCCTTGAAGAGCTGGGTAATGGTGTTATTTGCATGGGAGGTGAAGATGATGTAGAGATGGGTGTCATATGTGTACTGCTGACAAGTCACTCCATGGTGTGCCACCGAATCTTCTCTAGAGGCTTTATATAGATATTGAAGAGGCTGGGTAAGGGGAAAGAATCTTGTGTTATTCAGCAGGTGGAAAAGGTTTTGGAGGTTAAGGAAAGAGCAAGTGTTTATCATAAATCTCTTGGGTGTACAAGAGATTTATGTAAGGGATGTCTGAAGAGGTACCAGCTCAGTTCCATGAGGCTGCGGACAGACATTTATTTTCAAACAGCTGAGCTGGTTGGAGAGCCAACAGCCGTTCCAGATGCTTGCTACCAATCCTCTGCTGATGGCGCCTGTACCACTTGCTCTGCTATTAGAAAAGGTGGTTTGAGGTCTTCCTAATTTATAAGGTGAAGCCTCTCAGATAAAGTGCTGACAAAGGTGGTGCCAGTTAACTCAGCTGACAGTGCTTTACCTTTAAGAGAGAGCTGTTTACTAGCACAGCCCTACCCTCAGTTTTAGAAAGGAGGGAGAGGAGAGGAGAGAAGAGAAGGTGGCTGTAGTGTTTCCCGCAGACTCAGACAGTTCCCGCATTGCCTCCTACAGGTCTGAAGATGGGTAAGGCATGTATGTGGGACTGGATACACATACTGGAACAGACCATGTTACTCCTGTTTTGGTGAACATGTAGTTGGATATTTTGTGCCAAGCATGTGTGTAAAATATGTATGAAGTACTTGTTTGTTACACGAGGCAACTAAAATGGTGTATTTGGAGCTGTGTCAGCTTCTTGTGTAAACAAGAGCTGTAGGATGGGTACATAGTGTGGTAGAAGCCCGGGTAACAAAGAAATCATTAGTATCCAAATTTACTAACAGAGTATTTACAAGAAGTTTGTAGTAATTATGATGTTAGTACCACCATGGTAAAAGCTGAACCAACAAGTTATAATAAAATGTTTAAGAATATCCAGTTAGGGGCAAAGAAGAAAGCTCCTGTGCTCAAAGGATCATTCAGAAATAGGAGGAAGCAGGAAGAAAACATGCAAGTGGTTTTTAAGAGATCCTGGACTTCTTACAGGGTTTCCAGATCCAAAAATACAGAACTGTTGAAGAATCCTTGATGCGTGCACAAGCAAAATGGAGCAAGCTACAATACTGTGTGTGGCCCAGTTGTAAATGTGTCTATGTGCTGCTAGTGCTTTAACATGGAGAGCTGATGGTATATGATACCCACTACTGTGATTTTCAGGGAGTGAAACATGCTCTCCATTATCAAATGGTCCCCTCTGAAGTCTGGTGAGACTCAGGAGTCTTCCCAGCATCCCAGAAACAACCTGCAGCCTTTCTGAAACATGGAAATGAGCACACATTTTTAAAATTCTCCCTTCATCAAGAAACAAACACCCCCTTTCATGTAAAGCTGCTGATTTATTGCATGACACAAACCTGCAAAAATGGGCCACCCTCGTGTCTGAGTCTTGCCCTAAATGAGTAACTTAACTTACTGTTCATCCTGTTTCCGAACTGAGCCAGAATGGAGCATCCTACCTTAACAACAGTCTGAAACTCTAGTGGAATTTGGACTCGGATCCAAACTCAAGGCACAGGCTCTTCTCTAAATAAAAATAACTAGATCACAAGCTATTTTGAGGTGGTGACTTTTAGACAAGAAACATAGGGCTTACATAGGTTTTTACTCCTGTCAGATACATCTGGACGCTATCTTCCTTCCAGCCAATATTCTGAAAACGCTTTCATCAGCTCAGAGGCAAATTACTCCAACTGGAAGGTGGAAACTGTAGTACAACTGACATTATTCATGGTAAACACCAATGGTTTTTTTGGGTTGGTTTTTTTTTTTTTTCCCTTTTTCCACACAGAGTATTCTGCTACTCTGGTTGCTGCTGATGCTGATATAATTTCTGTCACGGCCTGTGATGAACAGCATGTGCAATGCTGGGTCAAGATAGGAGCCAACAGCATGTTGGAAAGCCTGCTCTAAATATGAATCCCCATGGTTCTGGCTTTCTTGACAGGGAGGTGGTTAGCAAAATTGGCACTCCTGGTACCATTTACATAGCTGCCGAAGATGCTGATTGCCATTACCTCTTCCCTTTCCTTCCCCCAGCCCCCACTAGAAAAATCTTATTTTTTTCCTGTTTACTTGGCTATATAATGGTATGAATAATTTCCATTCACGAAGAATGTGGTGGGATATAGCTGATTATAAGGGATGGGAGGCAAAGGAGGAAGTGGTATGATGGGACCTTATTGTCAATGGCACTAAGTAGCAAGCACTAAAGCATGTTTTACATCAGTGGGCCCTGGCTGTGTGTGGTACCCTACCAGGAGTGTTCCCTCCTGCAGATGGAGGGCAGGAGAGTTTTGTTGCAGTTTTAAGGTAAGAGCACTTTTCACCTTGGGAGCTCCAAGCAGTCTACGAACTTCAGTTAATGTAAAGCTCTGGACTGTGTAAATTATTATCCTGTTGTATCGAGGAGTAAACTGGCTAGCTTAAGATATCACAGGAAGTTTCCACCTTTGCCAAGGGTATAAACTAGGTCTTCTGACTCATAGGTCCGGGCTACAATCGAAGCAGTTTTCTTCCTCTTAACATAGCTGGCCTACCTTCTCTGATATTATCCCATCTTCCCCTAGTCACTGGGCGACATCTGATCTCTGTGACTTCTGTACAGCATCCAAGATCTATTGCATTTGGTCCAAGATCTTGCCTTTCATTTCTGTCTGTTTTAATTCCATTTCAGTCCCTGGTGATTCCAGGAGGCTCATCCCAAGCACAGCTGCCAAGCCCTTGGAAAGCAGGGCGCACCTTGGAAATCAGGGTGTGCCTTGGTGGTGTATCTCGCCACGGCACGGAGATTTCCCTGGACCAGCCACAGGAAAGGTCGCAGTGTCCTCCACTAAACTGAAGCGTGGAGGATGGCTATTGCCACCCACATGCTTCCTGCAATTTCTGCTTAAACACGGTGTTCTTTACTTGCTGCCTGCGGTTGGTATGTAAAGCTGCTTTCTGTAGTTGTGAAGCTGCTGCCCCCTCCAAAGTGGCTTTAATTTAGTGTTCAGTTCAGTGATTTCAACAGAGTGCTTATTAGCCGGTTTCTAAGGTTTTCTTTAGGGTCAAGTTAACATATAGCATTGCTTTTGTCAACATTATTATTTTTCTTTTGTCTGTAATCTCACTAATTGTCTTAGGGCTATTGTCTCTTTTCCCCCCTCTCCTTTAAGGATTTGCAGTCGCTCTTTTGGGCTATGGATGTCATGGACCAAATCCTGGCCTAATTTACACCTGTAAAACCGATGGAGCTGCATATGCGCACATGAGGGCACAGTTAATAGGATGTCAAAGTTGTTTCCCTGTTTTGAAATATCATATAGTCTAGAAGATTGATGCTGGGAAATGTCATTTAGGAATTATATAATTCCTAAATCTTTAAATCCTGGTGTACAGATAGCTTCTTCCCTGGCTGTATGCTTGTATCGGTGATAAAATATATATATATATATATTTTTAAAATTTTAGATGCTGTACTGGTAGAACCCCTTACTGGAGTTATAAAACTTTTATAACAGCTTTTTACACAATACAGCACTTTTCCCATCCTACCTAGTACTAAAGGCTTATCTACACCAGGAGATTTCCCAGATAGAGTCTTGTATTCGAATAAGTTTAACATTGGAACAGAGGGTGAAAACTGAGATTTAGGTTTGGTTTTGTAAGGATTTTTACTTTTCAGAATTTGATTTGGCAAGTCTTAACATCTTCTGCTTTTTTACTCCCAGCTACTTGGTTTTTTGGTGGTTGTTGTTGTTTTGGATCAACTGGAAGCTTTGATTTTGAGTTTTGCAGCTTACCCAATGCAATACAAACAGACACAAAATTAAAATGAAAGTAGTTTTGAAATTTAAAAAAAAAAAAAAAAAGCAGCTATGTTGCATTTCAAACATGCTGAAAAATGATTCAACACCGCTGGAACTCCTGGTTTTCCTGACTTTCTTCTTAAGGGAAATCCTGGCAAAATCAGCTGGACTTTGTGATGTGTTTTGATTCCAGCAGAACAGGATTCCAGCAGAGATTTTTTTTTCCTGATGGATGGAGAAGAGCTGGACCAGCAGAGCTCCCTGTGCAGAGGGTGTTATTCCAGAAGAAGAGCACTCCCTCACCCGCGGAGAGGAGCGATCCAATATGCCTTCTGTCCGGGGGAAGGAGGGAGGAGAGGGGGAGTAAGGATGCTTCCTTCCCAGTACTCGGGGCTGCCGGCCAAGAATGTAAGTCTAAATTCAAGCCCGGCGAGTGCTGTGCCAGATCCAGAGAGTTTGGAGTCCCTTTGTCCAGAAGCTTGCAATATTTGAGGGAGTTGCCAAATGGGATGTGTGGCATCTATGTAATGTATCTGATGCATGAAAACTGGTTTCTACTGAGCTTACCGTGGTGCCTGAGGCAAAAGTACTTCTGATGCCCTACATGATGCAGCCATCACCAGAGCAGTGCTGTTCTCCGGCTACAGTGGCAGTTCAGGACAACCTCCCGCCTCGGGTCAGGCTGGGGCAGATGGCACGCACAGGGAGAGGAGAGGTGGTGCTGCCTTTGAGCCCGCTCTCCCTCTCTGGGAAGGGAGGACCCAATGCCGTTTGCATTTCTCCCTAGGCTGAACAATTAAGTGTGATGACAGAAATGAACCTTTCCACCTGGACACGGGCCAAAAAACTTTTTTTTTCTTTCCCTTCCCCTCCTGTCTCTTTCATAACCGACATTTTCACATATCTCTGGAACATATCACGTACTACTGTCATGTGTTGTAGGTGCGCTCCCTTTTTTTCTTCAGCTACGTCCTGCTTCCCATCTGCCAGATAAGAGCCTCTCCTTGTATGGCTGATGCTTGTTTGCCACAGGTGACAGGGTGGACCGAAGCCATTGCTTCTGCCCCAGGGGAGAACCTCCGCATCTAGGAGAGAGGGAAATCTGCTCTGGAAACACCACCTAGCAGCCTCCGTGTCAACAGGGCTGTTGCAATTCCTGTGGGATGAGAGTGCCTAGGTTCCTCTGCCTCGTCGGAAAGTTCAGCCAGTTGTGCTTGTGCAAACGCCTCTGAGGTTGAGCAGGTGTCAGCGAGGACATAGCCTGGGTTGCAGAACTCCTACGACAGGCTGTGCTGGACAGAGAGGAAACTTCTCTTGGTAGGAATTGTTGTTGTGTTTTATAGGGATGCCGATGGAGGACACTAGGCAGGGGGAATACTGTGATGACGCTTCCCAAGCCAGTAGTACCCAAGGTGTGTTTCCCATTTCTGTACTAATGGTGTTCACATCAAATGCCAAAGGGCTGCTGACGGCTGCCCGTGGAGCAACTCTGGTACAGGGCATGCCATTGCAGAGCCCTGCGCAAGGGCATCGGTTCAGCCAGAGGTGGAGCAGAAGCAATGTGGTTTGCTGTGACGTGGTTCTCTTCGGCTTGAATTCCCACTAATCCAGGTCTGAAAGGGCCCACTTGGATGTGTGGCAATAGTTTTGTAACCCAATCCATACCTGTGTCCAGGCCATTGCTAGAGAGACTAAAGGAGATGCGATCCCTCCATCCCTCATCCTCTTGACATCAGTCATGATCCTGGCATGCATTCCTCCAGCTTTCTGGGGCTTCTTGTCAAAGCCGTACTGAGAGCAAGAGCTCTGGACCAGAAAATGAGAGCTAAAGCTTTTTCTTGGGGCTATCCCAGCTTGGGCAGCTGTGCTGTCTCCTGGGCCACAGCTCAGCTGCTCCAGCTCCACAGGCAGCAGCTCTTCTTGTCCCCTGCAGCAAGTGCCAGGAGGTGGGTTTCAGCTGTGAAACGGAGCCTGGTCTCTCCTGCTCTCCCTGGGTCGGGCTCCAGAGAGTCTACCCTTTCCCTGGCATCTCACCTGCTCCTTCATCTTCTCCTCCGTTCACATTGGCGCTGCTTTTTCCCCTCCGAGCACAGCGAGCAATCCCCTGCTTTCTGCCCCGTGCTGGCCGGGAGCGAGGATTTCTGTGTCAGCCTCCCAGGCAGCGTGACTTGTTTCCAGCACGCTACAGGCAGGCCTCTATCCGGGTGAATGTCCCTGTTAAATATGTATGAATCCGATTGACTTCGACTTCCTATTTGCCCAGGTTTTATTCCTTTTTATTCATTCATGGATGCCTCCTGCTCAACAGGGAGTTGTGAGTTTTGACTTGTTTGAGAGGGTGCCCTCAGTCTCTCGTCTTTAAAGCTTCCTCCCCTCCTCCTCCGCTCCATCTCCCTCTGGCTCGTTCCCGCCCCCCCCTCCTCTCTCTCTGCAGCTGCTGGACAGCTTTGTGACCACCAGTTAGGATGGCTGTTTGCCACTCTCCCATGATTGCTGCCATGTGCTGTTTTCCTTATGCCTGTTCCCTGTTTTCTTCCCCGGTCAAAGAAGAATTCTCCTCCGCAGAGAGTGAAGCAGGCGCAGTTGTCTCTGGGCTGAAGTGGGAGCTCCTGCTTAGCTCTTACTCCATGGAAAGCCTAGCATTTTTTATTTTTTTTTTTTTTATGGCGACCAGTGATTTTTGCCTTGTGCTTTTCAGTACACCGTGAGGTTTTTATTTGTGTTCAAACGGCTGATCCTTTGGCTTTCTACCTGAGCTTTGTGTTTATGTACCGGTGTGAGGGCTTTGACTCATGCGCCCTTGGTGGCGGGCGGAGGCTTGCTCAACCCAGCTGTTCACCACCTCTCTGCCACAGGCTACCAGCCATCAGGCCAGCAAAACGCGTGCTGGCACCTCAACCGGAGGAGCTGCTTTGGGGTGGAATGGCTTTTTGTCCCACCGGCTCCCAACTCGTCGAGGCTGCGAGCGCTGGTGGTGGAACTGGAACAGGAAGCTGGTGCTTTATAAATAGACTTATTGTTGCGAATGGGGCAAAAGTCCTAATGAGAGGGGTGCCTGTGCAGGGGCAGGTGAGCTTGTATAACCTGCCTGTACTGGGCCTGAGGACTTTGGATGGGATTTTTGGTGGTACCAAAGGAACTCCAGCACCTGACTCCTGCTGAGGTTTTCCCTTTTAAGCTTTTGGGACATTGTCGCTTCCCTTCCACTCCAGCCACTAGCGAATCCTCCGAGACAGGCCACGCTTGTGGTGATGTGAAATAACAGCAAATTACGGCAGAGAGGTCTCCAAGTGCGTGTACTGGCCCACAAGCTGCAGTGCCACCTGCTGAAGCCGTGGGTGGTCAGAAACACCACCTAAGCCTGGATGAAATCAAGGGCTTGTAAATTTTGCAGCCTGCCCCTGCTGCACCTGTCCTACCAGTGCTTTTTGGGGAAGCTGGTGAGCCAGCTGATGCCTTAGACATTGTGGGCCCAGGAAAGAGAACATCTCCTGCACCCTGTTGTGTTCCCTGGAGATTTCACGCTGGGTGGCAGTCCCCCGCAGGGACCTGCACTTGCCGCCTGGCTGGGCAGGTGATGTCAGGTCTCCTCGTCCTGCCTAATCCGGGAGGGTGTGAACTGAAGAAGGATGGGCTTTCCCCTCCTCCGCCGCACAAATCCGCTCCTGTGTTTTCCTGGGAGCACCCGCGGCACTGGCTCTGCCGGGAAGCCTGCTGTGGCCAGCGAGCAGCTCCAGCCTTTGACCGGGGCGTCAGGTTCCTGTTGAATTCCGTCCAGAGCCATCTGTGAAATGGCGGCGTGAATCAGGCTGAGCTGGCACCTGGGAACACTTCACCTCCTTGGCCACTGGCGGGTGGCAGCCAGCTGCCCCACTGTCTGTTGAGTGGTGCTCCTCCAGGGATAAAGCCCTCTGAGACCCACCTTTGTCCTTCCATGAGCTGGGATGGGAGTCTGCTGCTGAGCAGGAGCCAGTGAGAAAGTGGCTACTTCTCCTTCCCCCTCCCCACCACATTTCATTTTACATTTAAAACATATTTATTTTATTTTACTTCATCCTATTCTATTTATTTATTTTTTATTTGCTCTATTTATTTTTACTTTGTTCTTTTTTATTTCACTTTGCCTGGCTCTATCTTATTTAATTCCCCCCCACCCCTGAGAGCTTTTCAGGCTGACAGTCCCTCTCACCCCGCTCTCTGTACCTCCCTCCCTCCCTGCTCAGCGGGAAGGTTGTTCCTCGGGTGCTGGAGCTTGTCCCTGCACGTAGTCCATCACCCGGTTTAGGAGCAGGGGAGGGCTGTTCCGCCGCCCCAGCTGGGTGGCAGTGCCCACGCCAGGCTGCTCCTCACCATGTGCGACTCGAGTGTCCCACATGCTCAATGACCTTTTCCTGCCAGGTCTGAGATGGGGCCACAGGCTACCTCTCCCACACCCCTGTCCCTCTTTAAAGATACAATATAATTCCTTTATCTCCTGGCGCCAGGCAAGCCTGGGATGCTCAGAGGTGCAGATAACGCTGCCGCTGTGCATGCCGGGCAGGCGAGCAGGGACCCCTCCTCTCCCCCAGTGCTCAGCAGATGACTGCCTGGTCATCTCCCTGCCCTTGTTTTTATTTCTGGCGGGCACAGATGGATCCAGCTGCCGTTTCCTCCCCGTTAACAAACTGTGGTGTGTCTCTTCCAGGTGCAGGGTGGCTGGGCAAGGCTCTCGGGGAAGGGGCAGCAGGCAGGAGCGAGCGGGCAGTGGTGGCCGGCTGCTGCCCTGCTGGGAGCTGCAGGGCTCGGCGGGGCAGTGGCAGCCTTCTGGGGAATGGATGGGTTCAGGCTGCAGTGCAAAAGCTGGCGGGGAAACCAGGCCATGCACAAAAAAGCAGTTTATGGCTTGGCCAAGGGAGTTAGGGAGAAACTTGATCTCTCTCTGTACCGCAAGTGGGTATTGGGAGTTCTTGTCTTTTTGTGTCTGCTTGTCCAGGGGCACAGTGTATCTTGCCCTATGGGTGCTTATAAAGATCCAGTTGCTTATGTGCTGATGCATAAATTCAAAGATGCTTTTCGTAAAAACACAGAAGAAAGAGCAAAATTTTAGTCACCGTTAGCACAGAATACCAGTGATGCTCCCATCCAATACCACAGTTCATTTTCCTACGATACGTTAAGGTGAGAATATAAAGCCTGGCATCTTGCAGTTTTGTAACTGAAACATGTTTACAATGACAGAAATATCTGGGAATTCAATATTGTCCAGGTCATTGGATTAAAAGCCTGTCTATCAACTTACTTACCCCTCCACCTATGGCTTTTACTGCACCTGTTTCCACAAGTGTTGGAGCATTTGTGTTTTGTCTGTCTTTTCTGTGGCCAGATGAAATCATCTTGGAGCCTGGGTGTGGTGGTGAAAGACGCACGTAGTGGATTTACATCTCTGGGATAAAGGGAGAAGCCAAAGAAAGATTCCCCTGTAAGCTGGCTCTTATCGTCAGTGCAAGCGTCTTAGTCAGTGCAAGCCCGAACTGCCAAAACTGTGCAGCCAGGTGCTGTCAGGGCTACAGCCTCTGCAGCTTCATGGTTCCCTGGATCAGCCAAGGATGAAGGCTCCAGGAGCTGGTGCTCCTCTGACAGGAACTGCTGAGCCCAGGTCAGGCGAGTGGCAGGCGTCTGAAACTTGGCGTGTGACCCTGCTCCTCTGGAATTTGGGAACAACAGTCTCCCATTTGATTTTAACACATCATCCCGAGGCTAGTTCCTATAGCACATTGAACATCTGTAGCCACTGGCTAGATCTGGGAGGCTGGAGAAGAAACCTAACGTTTTTGACAATTGCCTCCCTGATACAGACATGGTACTCAAATGGGATATTGCGTGTCAAGTTTCCAGGAAGCAAGGATGTGCAGATACTCTGACTCACTGTAAGAAAAATGACTTCTGATGACTCAAAGGCTTGGGCGCTGTTGTTTCCTAGTTAATCACCGTGCTCCACCGTGGGGCCAAAATCCTCTTTTGAGGACCAGAGAAAGTTTGCGGCCTTGAGGATCCTTCCTGCTCTGGTGCAGCTCTCTGGGTGGAGAGATTAACCTCTTGCTGCCCATCAGTACTGTCTGCAGGCCTAATTAATTTCTGGGCCATTACCACAAATGACCTGATAGGCTCTGAAACTCTGACGGCGTCAGCTTTGCCTAAAAGGTGGACTTTGTGGGGGTGCAGGACACTTGGACTTTGCTGGTGTTACCATGTGATTTGAGGAGTCGCCACAAAGGTATACTGCAGGTTTGGCAGCGATCTCATGATCCGTGGACGCAGGGGGTGCATGAACGCATGGGCAGTCATTGCCGGGAAGAGGCAGATCCAGCGGTGCACTAGAGCTGGGGAACCCCAGGGAACCCCACAACTCTGCCCTCCTTTTGCAAGAGGACAGTAGGAGAATCCACCCTGTGCCTTGGTGCGGCTGGTCGACCAGAAAACCGTTCCCACTGGGTAAAAGGTGAAATTTATATCCTTCGTAGCTTTGTGTTTGATTTTTGCGTCCTGTGGTTATTTTGTGCCAAATGGTACAAAACCTGAGTACTATGCATTGAGTCTCCACGTAGCTCATCTCCTCTGCCCTAAGACCAGAGCGTATGCTGCTGTCAGCACAGGAAAATAGTTTGTCCACAGATGAGAGCAAAGAATATTTCTTTTCAAAAAGTTTGTGATAATTTTGCTCTTAATTGGTATGTGAGAAACCTGGCAAATCATAATCAAAAACTGAGTTTTCCTTTTCCTAAAACTAGGTCTTAAAATGTAACTTGCCTTAAATAGCTGAGACAAAAAGGCAAGCTTTTGAAAGAGATGAAGCATGCCCTCATGTGGCAATATTTTTTCCTTATAATACCTGTTTGTTTTGGTTTTAATCCCCAAATAATCTATTACAGCAAGTTACGTCATTACATCAGAACTGGCGTACAGAGTGGGTGTTGTGATACAAAGCTGGTGTACACACAGAATGTTTGGAAATAATTATATGTGCCCTAACTCTCCTGTTCCTTGAGTCCCTGCATGAGTGCTTTTATTCTAAAATAAGAATAGCCCCACACAGGAATTCTCAAATAAACCAGGGTGTGATTTAAAACTTGTCCTGTTCTCTGCTTTGTGGGAAAGTTGCTTTCCATGACCAAAAGCAAAGTTTCAAATTGTTACAAAACCCTGGGTGGACAACTTTGAAACCAGAATAATCGATCTTGAAGTCAATTTTAAGCTAAACCAAACCAAACTGAAAATTAAATACATGTTCCCAGAGCTGGCCTGAAAAACTAATTTTAAAAATCATGTTATTTGTTGAGCTGGTAGAACTTCCTCATGTCTACATAAGGCTTGCAACTGCATGGATAAACCTTTGGAAACCTGGCTTTGCTGTAAATTTTACATTTTTGACATGTAGAGATTGGGTTTTAAAATGCCAGATGACACTGCTCTGATAAATTGGGAAGTTCTTGTCTTGCCTGATAAAGCTTTTTCTGCGTTTACTGTAGATTGATTTTCTTTTTTTCTTCCCTGAATTTAAACAGTAAATGTGATTTATAGCAATTACTGCGTCCTAGCAGCTTATCGGGACTTTTTATAGCATTTTTTTTGTGTGTGTGATTACAGATGGATTGATATTTTTCACCCAGAGCACTGTAGGGAGAGTAAAGATATAAATGGATGAGGATCATGGGATGCCTGATTTGGAGGTGTGTGATGGTTGCCATCAAGTTTTAAAAGGCAGGGAAGCGTTTGAAATCCCAGGGTTTCCAGTCTGCTGCCCGGTTGCCTTTTCCATTGGCTCACTCTTTACTGGATTGCTGGGAATACAGAGGCAAGGAAAATGCGCTGCAATCCACAGCTTCAGCTCCCTCTGATGCGTGATTTCTCTTCTGAGGGACCTGCCAAGGGCAAGACTCATTCGTGTGGGGGACCCTCTGTGGCAGCTTTTCACCACCATCACCAGGCAATCACCTGTGCCGCAGGTTCCCCAAGGTTCATCCTCTTCCTTGCAGGGCCTTGCAAAGCTGCGTTGGCTCACAGGGTGGTCAGGTGAGCTGAAGAGCATTTGCTTTCTCCTCTTGACTTCTTGTCCAGCCCAAGCTCTTTGCTCGTGCACGCAGCTCCCTGAGCTGAGGGTAGTTTCCATGAGGTGAGGAAACAAAAGAAGCAGAGAAATGGGAAGCTCGTGATCCACCGGGCTCCCTGTGACTCTGCTGGGGGGTGCCTGAACATGCATGAGAGCTGTGGGTGGTCTGAATTTTGGGTGCTTGATCTGGAGGCTTTGGATATCAGTGTGGATATCCAAGTTTCTCTGAAAAGATTTCAGGCTGAATGAAAAGTGGCTTCCTTAAATCTCTCCCCTAGGGTCTCATTGACTTCAGTGGCGGCGAAATCCTTCCTCAGACATAACTCAGCAATCTTCATTCATCGCATCCTCGGCAACACTCTGCTATCGAGTTGCCTTTGAAAAGGTTTTTGTGCTGTAATCTGCTGGCTGGTTATTTAACTGGTGCTGCTTACAAACCTCCACTAGCTGTTGCACTCTTGTCATTTTTAAGGGTTTATTTCAGCTCCTTTGCAAGCATAAGGAAATGGATGATTAGCAAAATTCTTCCCAGTATTTTAGAAGCATTAGTAAATATTGAGTAAAGGGCAATCACACTGTTGTTTTCACAGGAACTGTGAAAGAAACTGTGAGTGCTAGATTAGATGTAAACCTGATCTTACAGTCATAACTCTTTCTTATACATTGGGTTTTTTGCACTTTGGTGCAAAACTTGTGTGTGAGAACGTGTGCTTGTAATGTGCCAAGTTAACTCAGCACCACAGGAATCCCACCATCTTCGTCTCTGAGCCAGTAATGAACTCAGGCCTGGACACGTCCACCCAATTTTTTTGCTTGCAGAAACCATCTTGCACTATTTACAGTCAACGACAGCAGCGTCCTTCAAATGTTGGCTTTTGATGCAGTATGCAGAAGTGCCACTTCTGCTTTGCTGCTTCTTCTTGCTGTGGCCTAGGCTGGTTGTAGCTGTGCTCTGCTTTCTGTTACCAGGCCAGAGGCGCCCCGCGTCTGGAAGAGGGCGAGCGGGGCGGCTCTGTTGGAGAACCGGAGTCAATTAGTCTGTCTGGTTAGTCTGTCCCTGTGCCTTGCTGCCCCTTTGCAAGGCCTCAGTACCTGAGTCAGTGCGTTTCTGGCTGGCCGGGGTGATGTCCCTGCAGCAACTGCACGCAGGACCAGAGCGGTGCGGTTGAGGCGGAGATGCTTGCTGACGTAGCTGACTAGATGAACTGGTTGACTGGTTAAATATTGGTGGCAAGAGAACTTGCAAAGCTGCTTTGAAGAAGTGGGTGGGTCTCGGCCACGTTCTCAACGGCTTTTGTGTTGCACCCTCAAGCCTGATTTCCGTTTTCTGGACACCCTTTGCTTCCTGCTTTTCTGCTTGTTTCGCAGGAGATGCTGGCCAGTGGGTTGTGGCAGGCTGTCAGAAGTGGACGGAGACCTCCATTGGATGAATGAAACTTATCTGTTTTCTGCTCAGCCCGAAAACCTTGCAGAAGGCATGGGATGCCCAGTCACGGTCCTGTCACTTGACTTCAATCTGCAGGAGATGAGTGACGGTGATACCCCAGGTACCTGGAGGCATCGCTGTTAGACTTATAGCAGTGTGACCTGGGGGTCGGATGGTGGCTTTCAGATGCAGAGCACTTAAGGCTGTGGATTTGAGCCCTCTAAACTCCTTTTATTCCCAGGCCCTTCAGCCTTTTTTAACGCTTTCTGTTCAGATAAATCTGAAATGGGTATTACAGCTGCTCTCCTCCAACAAGACTGGGGGTGCGGGGCAGGTAGTCACCTCCTCCCTGATGGGCTTCACCCAAAAGTGCTCCCTGTGTTGTGAGGGGGGCCAGGCCATTTGTCAGAGGTGGCATGGGGACTGATTTTGCTTCTCGCCATACACCCATGAACCCTGGCTGCTTTCCCGTTGACGTGGCCCGCCAGGCCAGCGGGATGTCGAGGTGGCGGGGAGACAGCAGCTGCCAGGGATGGGGGGAACAGCTGGCTGCTGCCCTAGCCCCGCTGCATGGGGGAGATGCTGGCCAGAAAGGTTGGGGGCAGGAGGGGAGAAGTGCCTCCAAGAAGGAGCTGAGCCACCATGCTCGCCTTCCTCCGAGCCCATCTGCCCCTGCTTGTCAAAGGCGATGTCTGCATGGCTGCCCGAGGCTTTGACACACGTAGGCAGATGCCAGCGAGGTTTAATCCAGCTGGCTCGGGCGCTGGTGGGCAGGGAAGTGCTGCCCCAGACTTTAATCACCTGAGCAAGTACCACGTGCGCCTGAGAAGCTCAGGCTGAAAATGGCAGCCTTGCAGCAAAAGGCAGAAGTTTTCTCCAGCACTGGTCCTGGCTGATGGCTCCCGCTCCAGGGACAGGCTGCACTGTGGATGGTCCTCCAGACTGCTTAGGCCACCTCCGAGGGCAAGGTCCTGATCTCTGAGGGGCTCCATCCCTGCCTTGCAGGAAGATGACCCAGGAGAAATCCTGAGGGCCTTGAAGAATATGGCCAGGTCTGTTCCTCTTCCAGAAGGTCCTACAACAACAGGAATATTGTACAAGGAGGTGACTTAGGCAGGACCGTGGGCTTTAGCAGCACACGGGCCCCCAACCCCAACTGCAAAGCTGTGCAAAGGCCTTTCCATGTAAAGAGGTTTTCCTCAATGAGACCAAAATAGCACAAGAGTCAGGGAGGGATGTTTATGAGAAAGGCAGGTCTGCTATGCTGGGACCTCGTGTGAGAAATTGGTCTAGTACCGTCCACTAAAGTTAGATCATGAATTTGGAAAGGCCTAGTTGAGGAAGCTCCTTAGCGCAGCTGGATTGACCTTGATGTTTTTAACCTGGCAAAGTCACTTCATGCCAAGAAGCAGCTTCTGTGGCTGTGGCAGAGAGAAGCCCAGGAGGCCCCATAGCACGTCTTCAGGACACCACCGTGCTAGCCTAATGGGCCAGAGAGATGTCCACCTGGTATAAAGAGGTGTGCTGTTGAAAACTGTAACCCCAAAACCAAAGAGCCACCTTCTTTTTGAGGAGGAGTTTGATGAGGTGGGGAGGAGGCAGGGGAGAAATGAGTTCGTTTAGAGTTATCCTCTTAGAGTCTTCTCCCCTAGTAGGTGTCAGAGTGTTTCCCAGGGGACACTGTTATTGTTACCCTGGCTTTACTCGTGGGGAAACTGAGGCACGCAGCAGTAAGGTGACTGATCTGTGGTCAGTGCAAAGCCCAGAGAAGGACCTTGCTCTCTTGGGTTCTAGCCAGGTACTCGCTACGAGTTAAGTTATAAGTGGTACAAAAAGAGCCATTCTACTCTCTTTATTTAGAAATCTCCATTTCCATTGGGAAGCAGGTAGAGGGGGAACTGGTACGCCCTGCTGCTTTTCCGTACTTGCCTGCCTATCAGTTCCCTTTTACCATTTTACATATGGTCACTTGATACCGGCAGCTGCTTTGGGACATCTCTATTTGTCACATCCTTCTTTTTATTTCAGTGTCCAAAAGCTTCGGTGTTCCACAAAAAAAAAAAAAAAAAAAAAAAAAAAGAAGGCATTAAAACCCCCATCCCTGGTAGCTGAATTTCCTCACAGGCTCGGTTCTAAACATGTCACTTTAATGATGTCTAAACTACGCAGCACTTGATGAGCAAAACATTACTATCTTCTAGCCACATTTGTTTTCCCTGTCTCCCAGAGCATTATAGTCACCCAGGGAGAACTGCGTGTTCTACTTCGCTGCTGTAAAGCTATTATGGGTATGAAAAGTTCCCATTAATCTGCTCCACACATGGATGTTTCTGGATAAAGTTCAGTAGCCAGATCCCTCTTTCTTTGTGTGCATCAAACGAAGCAGAAAAATGCCTCCAATTTAAAGACACCAAATGAATAACCAAATAGATGAGATTAATTTTTGTTTAATCCACGTGGGCAGTGAAGCCAATGGCCAGTGTTTGTATGTGGACTTCTCCTGGGAGTTCATTACCAGCCGAGTCTGTAATAAGTTAATGCAGAGATTCCATGGAAATAGGGGGTTAATTATATGCAGAGGATGTTGGCCAATGTACAGCTTTGAACAACAAAAATAGCCCAAAGTCTTGTGTTTTGTATGTGGAATCAATTAACGAGGTCCACGACATGTACCAGAATTTGTTAAGATAGTTGTTGTACTATAAGGATGCTTTATTTTTTTATTTTTTTTTCCAAAAAGCTAAGAAAATAAGTGGATAATGGAAGGCGAGGGACAGAAAGACATGAGACTGGTAATAAAACACTGGACTTTGGCCTGGGGCCAAAGCAAGCTTTTCAATGGGTTTGAAGTTTGGACGACAGCAGAGTTTGAACCGGTTTTCACTAACTGTCCAAAAGGTTATACCGTAATAGATGGAGAGAAGAGGTTGCTTTTAGTTTACCAACTCCCTTCTTTCTGCTGGCAGGAGCGTTATGCTGCTAATACGCCGCAGTCATTAGACTGACGGGTATCAGCATGTGGCGCGGCGTGCTGCAGATTCAACTCCGAAGCCGAAACATAAAAAATTCTCCTCGATGCTGGTTGGCACAAACCTAATTTTTTCCCCCTTTCCACATCTGGTTCTAATATAAAATGTGTCTTTCTGCATTTTTTTTTTTTCTTTCTCCTTGTCACAGTTTTAGAAATGACTTCTTTAAAAAAATAGAGTGTCCCCCCTCTTCCCCTATATTTCTAGGTTTTAGAATTAATTGTATGTATGTGTGGTAGTTTCATAGTGCAGCTTGGGTGCTGAATAGAGCACAGCACTGAGGCTTTGCAAAGGGATGTTGTTTCACAAAAAAGCGCAGAGAAAGATGAGATTACTTCTACTTCCCTTTCAGTGTTCAGAGCTGTGAAACACACTTTTGGCTGTTACAAGTTTTCAAGGAGTCCCTTAAACAGGTAGAATACAAATTTAAAAGAAAAAGATATGACCCATTTTCACCCCCTTTCATTTTAGCACAAGCTCTGGGAATGCACCAGGCATTTTGTAAGTCACCCAGCTCCCACTGCTTTTTTTCTCACCCCCTTCCCCCAGCTTGGTCCCTACAGCCATTAGTTTGTTCCTAGAAATTATCTACTTGTTTGTTGTGTTGTGTTTGGTTTATTTTTTGTTTTGCACACAGAAATCCGCAGGCCAAAGCAAACAACACTTCAGAAAAATGTTGCAAGACAACCCAGTTTTGAACCAAGTGCCCCTGATAACTTCTCAGCACCTTTGCTGAAGCAGTGGAGGACACTCAGTCTCCATAGAAATCACAGCAGGTAAGATTTGTTTAACTAATTAGTGGCAATCCTGAGCAACTCTGTGGGCTGTAATTTATGGGCTTTCCTCCAGGTTCTGTGTTCAGCTCCCCATGAAGAGGGTGGGCCCCTGGCCGTTTTAGCATGTGGGCTGCTGGAGACTGTCTGGCAAGGTCTGGAGATCTCAGAGGAGCTACCCGGGGTGCAGGGACGTGGCTTGGGCTCGAGTGCCCCTGCAGCCCTCCTGCCTCTCCTGGTGGGCCAGCCCCATCACTGGCTGTTTTCTGGAAGGTAGTTGTGGGGCATCTGGGATGCAGGCAGGGACAAGGGCAGGATGGACACCGTCGGGGTTTACAACAGTGTGAGGAGGCCGACTGTAGGAGGGACCTTGGAGGGTCACGCTGGAGAAAGGACTCAGTCAGCAGAGGCAATGCAGGGACCACCCTGACCTCTCCTCTGCCCGGCTGGCTGCTCGGAGTTAAAGTGTTACCAGCAAAGGTGGCTGCAGCCTTTACACGGCAGCTCTGGTGTGCCCGTCGCCTCCCAGGGGCACCTGGGGACAAGGTCAGAGCAGCGGGGAGGGGAAGGTTATTTCTGTGGCAACTCTTTAGATAGATGGGAAAGAGGAGGCAGGGGAGGTCAGGCAGGAGGAGGATGCAATAGCTGAGCTGAGGTGACCAGCCTCAGGCCATCAGGTCGATGAGGAGACACAGAAGCTTGTTAGTCAGGGTCCCAGCCTGCCAAAGCAGCCGACATAACGAGTATGGTTTCCTATATGTTGCACGAAAGTGGGCAATGTTTTTATTTTGCCTGTAATACCGGGGATGGCTTCAGGCACTGTGTTACAGATGCACTAACAATGAGTGCTGGCATGCAACTCCCCCATGCCCCCCAGTACCCACCAGGTGTTAGAGAGGGAGCAGGCTACATCCGCGCTCTGGCTTGACTGGAAAAGGTGTATCCCAAGTACCAGAGCACCACTCAACTCCCTCGTTTATACCCTGCAACTGGTTCAATTAGGGTCATAACCAAGTGAAATGGGAACGTCCATCACCTTTCATGCTGTACGTGTAAAAAAAACAGTGTACTTTTTGTTTTCTGAACAATCTGGGGAGCGTCATAAGAGATGGAGTCTTTACTGTCTCTGTATCTGTTGTTTTTAGTTCTTCCTTGTCTGGGAGTGCTTTAGGATGGGGCGACCTGCTGCTGACACAGCTGAGCAGTGCCGTGTCCTGTGCCTTCAACTCAGCTGAAACTCTTCACAGAACAAGAATGGATGATGGCAGCCTAATTCCTCTGTAACCAATCTGAGCAAGGAAGTATAATTACGATAGTTATCACTGGGGGATGTTTCAAAGGGAATGCATGCTAGATACTCTGACTAAGCACTTAATTTTTTTTCCGTCAAATTGCTTCCAGCCCAGCAGCTAGCTCTATGTACATAATAGCTCTGTTGGCTTCAATGAGGTCCTCCAGCTAAGGTCAGCTGAGCACCTGCCCCACGAGAGCAGGCCACAGAGCAGATGCAAGATGCTGTGGTGTCACCTCATCCACTTCTTTTCCCCTCCTGCTGCAGACCCTCTGCCCACTGGCTACTTTTCACCATTTTGCCTTGTATAGTTTTAAATGAATCAGGCTCCATCTGATTTTACTTTTAAACCACTCGATCATTTCCCTTTTAAAATTCAGATTTTTGTTCACACTCAAATAAAAATACATAGCAATATTTTATAATTTCTGCAGTGTATCCCCAGGCACAAATTATATTGTAATAATAAACTAGCTAGCTTGTTTTAATAGTTCCTGGCTTTTGGCTTTATGTAACACTGCAGGTGTGATTCTAGTAGCAATACTGTAGGTGTGAATTATTATGTTAACGTAATAGGCTGTACTTTATTGTGCTTTATTGCTTAATTGGCTTCTTCCATAAGGATTCTGCAGTTGTTACTGGGAAATAATGCCAAGCTTTTCTATGAAAAGTGTGATAATCTTTTTTTTGGTGTTTACTAAGATCAGCCTGATTTCAGTGCTTGAATGGGTGTGGGAAATGAAGAAAAGATGTCATTAAATGAATTAAGAAAGCGCTTACTAAGTCCTTTAATAAAAAGCAGAGCAGGCTAAAAGATGCTCCTGTTATGCGTAGATACTTGTAGCCCCAAAGAGCCCTTTGGGAAAACAGCTGGCTGAGCTTTCTGGCAAAGGAAGCCCTCTCCCGTGTTCGGGGGATTCCCAGGTGGTGGGTGATACCTCTGGCTGCTCACACGCTCTGTGATCTCCTCTGTCCTTCCCACCACCTTACTTTTGCCAGAGGATGGAAGAAGATCAAAGTCATCCTCGCAGCAGCACGCAGGCCCGGATACCCTTGGCAGCGTATCCCTACAGGAGCGCACACCTGAGCTGCCCCTCGCTGCGGCACCTGCCTCCCCTGGCCACATTGACCAGCCCCAAGAAGCAGGGATGCAGGCAGCCCTTTGGAACAGTGCAGGGACCCCATGTGTGGGTCCTGCTGCGTTGCCTGGGAATCAAAGGGGCAGGGAGAGGTCCTGGGGGTGCCCAGGTGCCCCATGGTCGCCTCTGCCACTTGGAACCTGAGGCACCTCCAGTACGTGCAGCCACAGGGTGGTGTGGGGACCAAGGGTGTTTTCCAATGGTTGGAAATAGTGAAACTCCTGTGAGTCACTCAAATTCCCACCACGTCCTCTTGCTAAATTATTTCCACCTCTGCTACTCTCTTCTCAGCAGTGTGCCTACTCATGCTGCTGAAGTTCATTGTTGGCCTCCCTACTTCATTTAAGCCTTTTTACATTTGTCTGGAACTACAAGTTTAGCAGAGGGATCTATATTTGCTTTCATCTGGGTGAAATTTTTATGCCTGGCTTGTTGTTTGCGGGGACAGTGGGGTAGGTGATTTCCTAAGTGGGACCTTCGTCATGCAGAATAGGAAACTTTTGATTTGCCCTTCTTCCTGTAATTTCTTCCTGTATTTTCCAAAACTAGTAATGAAAAGCAGGGCTGGGCAAGAACCACAAAACATAGATGCAGATCTAGATGTTGAAGGTGCAGGGTTTTGCTTGGTTCCCCCAAATGGTGAGGCTCTATGTGTGCTGAACGCTATCTTGTCTTACCAGGGATCAAACTGAAAATCTGCTGAGCTGAAAGCCCAGTGGATGCACCATTAATGATCGGGTTAATTGAAGTTAGCCATGCAACAGATTGTCCTTGTCTATGGCTGAGGCCCCAAAAGTGTAGTACCCGTGTCTTCCTTTTTCCAGATGTCACCAGGTCTGAACCACAGCAGATGAGCATGTTTGAGCTGTGTTTGCTCTCTCTGCCCAGGAAGAGAGGCCTCGTTTCAGCCACAAAGGTCTCAGTGGGGTTTGTGCTGAAGTGGGTTTCCACCATCTGGGATCTACCCAAGAGCTACATCATACTCTCTTAGAGACAGGAAAACTTCATGAAGAGAAGACTTTGAATTAGGAGCCCGCTGTGCATTGCAGCATTTCTCATCATGATTCACAAAGTGTGAAACGATTCTGTCTCTTATCTTTGGGGAAATCCAACGTGCTCCAACCCTGCTGACTCTGAAAGCCAGCTCTGCCCTGTTTTGGTCCACATAAATTGGAAAAGCTCAACAAACCTCAACAGCATAATTGACCCTATTAATTTTGAAGTACTTTGGGAAGCCTTCAGTATTTTTTCTTTTCTTTTCACCTTATGCAGCTCCATAGAAACACTTGGAGTTCTGCAGGTACATACCAAGTTATGAAGGAGCTGGAGGCACTTAGAGAGCTGGAACATGATTAATAACTGTCAAATTACAGGGAACACTTTAAGATCCCTTAAAGCCCTTCAGTCTCTCCCCTCCCCTACCTTGTCCTAGGAGCTAGGACATGAGCCTTTAGCTCATTCCTGTCCCTTCATTTGTGACTGGAGAGGACTTGAAGCCACGGGCAAGGCGTTCAGAAACTTTGAGGCAAAGTCCTGACATGGAAAAAAAGGGAGACCGGGTGAGCTGCAGCCCAGAGGATCATACCAGGAAGTAGCTGGTATGTGCATGCCAGCGCCAGAGTCCTCAGACTCTTTCATCACGGGAACCACAGCCTGGCTGCCAGATAAACCACCTCCTTTTGTATTCACAATTGCAAAATATCTCTGCAGCAGCTCTAGCAATTTCTCAGAGAGAAAAGAAATAGAAAAAACTTTTCTTGCATCCTTAGCATAACAAGCGTTTTCACAAAAAAAAAAAAATTAATTGTGCAATTTCATTTGGCCCTTTGCTATATCTCCGCTCTGTGTCTGAAGTGTTTTCTTTGCCAGGAGACAAGCAGAGGCAGCCAACTCTTTGCAGGCCCCTGACAGTGTTTTTAGGTTTATCAATTTTACGGTTGTTTTGTTGTATAGATTTCAGTATTGTTTTTTGTTTCAGATTGCATGGAGTAACTGTATTTATTTTTGCTGCTGTGCCATATTTTGCAGAAAAATTTAAGAACTAAGTTTATATTTCTCATTCTCATGTGCTGTGGAGGCCTCAGACTCAGAGTAAATTGCAGGAGAAACCCAGAAACAGTTAATCGAATGTTGAGCAAAACGAACGAGGCTTGTATAGTGCCCTGAAGGTCATTAGACTCAAGGTCTGAGCGGCTGCCAAGGGGAGTGAGCTCCAGGGTGGGAGCACTCATCTGAGAAATCCCCGTTGCTGGGCATGGAGGGGTCGAATCTGGGAGCTGGCTGCGGGCTGAGCTCAGCTGCCATGGCTGGACGTGGGGTAGGACCTCATCCCTTCTCATACTCCTGGCCCAAAGAACTCTGCAAGGGGATGTGAGGGCAAGTCCTATCCCATGGGAGGGCAACAGGGACTTGCCCATCCCTCCAGCCCGCTGGCTGCTTCCTTCACTAGCTGTGGAGCGAGCAGGTAGCTCTAAAATCATAAAGACAGACAGCTACTGGAAGTTAGGGCTGATGAACAGGACTGTGGTCAGCTATGTGTCCTCTGAGCTGCTCCCCATCCCACCCACGTCTTTCTCTCCCCATCAGAGTGACTCTGCAGAGGGGCTGCTGGTTTATCTTCTGCTTCAGTCCTGTCTCTTTCCAGCTTGGGGGTGGAAGTGAAACCACGGGATAGGGATGCAAGATGGAAACAGAGAGGCAGAGCGTTGTGATGTCCATTGTGATGTCTTCCAGTGCCTCTTTCTCCTTTAGAGAAGAATTTTAACTAAATAAAGTCATTAAGCGAAAACTATTATTAGCAGGGATGAAGATGTATCCAGGTACCCGTGCCCTGTTATTCGTGAATGTTAAGCAGCATGTTAAACCTTCCTATAGATCAGTTTGTCTATCTGTGGGGCAGTCTTGATATTTTATTCCTCATTCATGCCATAATTGCAGGAATCCTTTATGCCAGTGTAAACACTGATCTCACTACATGTTGGAATTACAAAGTATATAAGATGAGGAGCGCTGGAATAACAAGAATGTGTATTTTCCGAAAAAGTAGAAGGTTTCTGGAGGAGGAGTTTTCCCAAAGGGAGCTAAGTTTACAGATCTAACTCGTTCAGGCCTTTTTGCTCCTGAAGCTGACACACACATGCACAAACACACACGGTCCAGTATCTATTTCATGGACGCATTCTTCCCATCTCAGCGCGTAAAGGTCTTGAAAGCAATAGCTACTGGCAGTACCCCAATTCAACATATCTAATAGGTCCTTTCCCGTTACAAAATCACTAAGGACACATGCCCAAGTGAAAGCGGGGCTTAAACTACCTTGCTGTCAGAAGCAATGAAACAAGTTGCTTGTCCTTGTGGGCTTGATTTGTGGGTCTTTTGTTTTTTTTTAGTCTTGGCTTGCTGACTCCATCTCAAGAATTGTGTTGCTAGGGCGACTTCGCTAACCTAACTCCTGCAAGTAACTCCAACGGTTTCCAGGACTTCTCAAAATCTAATAATAAACTGTAATGGGTTTTCATTGTTTTCCAAATTTTATGGATTAATAGGCTGCAGGTGGAAGGAAGAAGGGTAGATTTGATTCTTTGCAAACTATCGCTGACTTAGTGGATCTGCTCAGATTTTAGAGGACATGCCCTGCCCACATACTTAAAGCAGATATTTTGGATCAGCATCAAATGGCCTAACTCTACTGACTTAAACGTAGCATTTCCAGTTTACATCATCTCAGTGTTTGAACCTGATGTTACGTGTGCAGACATGTAATCAGAGGAGTGACACTGCCTCCCTTCAGCTCAACATTTGCCCTGCTCTGTGTTTGTGTGTTTATATGCATTTGTGAGGCCAAAGATATGGAAGTACATATATGAACACAAAATATCTATGCTTTACCATGTTTTCCTTCTGCTTAGGTGGGAAATCTTAGCTACCGGAACTGTCGGAGAAAACTTTTTGATGCAAACAATCATCAGAGAAAACAAATGCCTTGGAAGTGATCCACCTGGTAAGGACATCCTGAATCTCCAGGCTAACACGAACAGAGTTCCTTACAGGCTGACATGCATTTTCCAGGCCTAAATTTCTGTTAGGAGTTGTTTGGTTTTTTTTTACATTGGCATCCATCCTAGCAATTGTCATGCTGCCTATTCATACTTCTCAGCCTAGAGGAGCCCTGGCCAGGCTTTATCTTAGTGGTCTGTATTCCTACGGTCACCAAACAGTTCAGGCTTATTCTTTTGAACAAAATTAATTATCGTTAGGTTATCTAGGAGTTTGACTCAGACACTGTGTTTCACTAATAAGCATCGTTTTGAAGAGCTTGTGTTTAAAAAGAATTGTTATCTAATGCTTACTGGCAGGTTTTGAATCTTACATCCCTGATTTCCTGTACATGCCTAATTACTGATGACACAGTAAGATATAAGCTAAAGAGCTATCTTGCAACTGCAAAAAAAAAGCTTTAAGCCAAGTTCCCTTTGGCTTAAACAGAAGGAGTCTTATTGTTCTTTCATTTAGTAAAGTCACCATGGAAGGATCCTCCTCCGAGAACTTGCAGCAATATAAAGAGTGTGTACAAAACAAGTCCAGACATCAAACAGGGCAACTCCCAAAATGTCTCTGCATTTGTAAACATGCTTCACATCTGCTCAGCTTTGCAGTAAGCATGAAACATAAAACTTGGGATATCTGTCTTATTCATTTGAATGGATGCTAATTCAGGCTGCAGCTTGATGAGATGGAGGCTGCAGCTGGAGCTGGCTAGAGAAACTGTTTCAAGAAAACAGCCCCCACCCTCTAAAATTAAAGATATTTTTATTAAAAAAAGAAAAAGAAGCATCAGTTGCCTATCAGTTGCCTGATTTGATTTGCAGTGAAGCCCTATGAAGAGTTGTTGGAGCAACTGCCTAAGCAGTGCAGTCACTGATAGCCTTTACCTGGGATCAAAGGACAATCTTTGATCTGAAGGAAGTTCACTGATGATGAGAACGTGGAGGGAGGGAGAAAAGCTTCTGCTTCATTGAGATACGTGTCCTTTATTCCAGAGTATGCGTGAAAATGGCTAGGGAGCCTTTATTGGGATGTATATTGAAGTTTTGTGTAACCACCGCACCTGTGGAGTGGCCTGCTTCAGCAGGCGTCCTTTTCCAAATGCCTAGTAGAAATTCCTGCAGTGAGAATGGGAGTGTAGTAGTTTATATGGATGTAGAGTGGCACGGCTTATCCCCAAATTAGAAAGATAATATACTTCATCAGTAAAAAGCAGTTTTATGCCAGCATAGGTACCTGCACAGCAGGGATAGCACTCTTAGAGACCACATAAATTAAAAAAATATATAGAGAGCATCCACCTATATTTGGTACATAATTATAACCTGTGGAGTGTGTATGGAGAACAGGTCTGAGATACAAGTGCTGTAAAGTGAGTGGCATGAGATGACCTTCGTTCATGGCCAGGCACTAAATGAGACACTTTGTTTTAAATGTTAGTGAATATTGTAGGCACTACACTACCAGTTAATATATCTTCTGGACCCAGCTGCTGGAAGGAGTTTTTGCCCCCAGTTGCTTATCACTGTCCCTTCTCTGCAAGTTACATCTGTAAGATTTACTGGCAGAGCTGGTGACCTGATTTGACTCGTGTACTTCAGTCAAAATATCTACCAGTACACCTGACTGAATGTCTGTCCATAGCCTGAGGCTTTTGGCTTGAGGCAAACCGTATCGAGTACAAGAATGAGTGGACCAAAACTGATCTGGACTTTTCAAGAGTTTGAGGATCTGAAATTAAAAGAGCGGTGTCTAACAGTTTTACAAACTTTTATGCTATTTGAATCCATAAATACAAGCACCACTAATCATGCCCTCGTTGGACTACTTTCACGCACTGGTTAGTGCAACTATTTTCTCTGTCCCTTCATGCCAATTTCTGGTCAGATATGCCAGCCGGGCACATTCGTTTTCATGGGAAATGCTCTTCTTTGTGTAAAGAATTTACACAATTTTCAACGTAGAGACAGTAAATCTGACACCAGTTAAACATGTTAAGCACAGTTTCAGGGGTGCCACGCAGTGAGAAATCTGTGGGTATGTTGGTGGGGGAGAAATGGGAAAGTAAGGCACATCCTAACAGGTAAGGTGATGTCTGCTGCTTAAGGACTCTAGAAATGGCTTGACCTTCTGTCTTTGGCAAAACTTCACTTTATCCATGTTCTGTCGCTTGTGTCACGTGGCTACATCCCAGCCGTAACTCTAGTGTGACTACATTTCAGCAATGCGGTGTGTGTAAGTGTTGTGAATTATTATTTATATGACAAGCAGTACCTGGAGGCTTGAGCGAGGACTGTAACCCATTGCATTAGGCACAGAAGAAATACACTGTGAGAGGCAGTCTCACTCTGAAGATCTCATGGTCTAAAAAGACCAGCAAAGGAGCAGGAAGGGGAAGAGAAACAGAATGCTGAAAAAATGCATCCAGGGTCACCCAGCATGGAAACAAGGCACCAGAGGTTCCTGCTAATGGGTGGTGGCTGTTTTTGTGCCATCCCAACACACAGCGTTGCATCACTTAATGCTGCAGAAGGTAACTTTTGGGTCAGATCTACGCCGCAGGGCAGCTCTGGTGGCTTTTCCTGCTGTGACAATTTAAGAGCATCCTGTATGACTGCTGTGTGACTGTCCTAAAGCCTTAGCCAATGAATAAAGGTATATGTGCCTATGCAGTGGTCCTCCTAGAGCAAAGTCCAGCCTTTGAGTTTCAAACTGCTTGTATGCAGCAGATCATTTGTATTGCTGGAGGTGGACCTTAAGTACCTGGACTCCTAATGCCCACTAGCCTCCACCATATGCTTTGGGCTAAAAAGTGCTGTGCAAAGGATGCATAATGTTGTTAATACAGTCACTTTTGCGAGGGAGCTGTGTGTGAGAGGGTTTTTTTATTCTTTGTTGTGTTCCTAACTCACAAAAAAATGTCCAGTGTTCTCCAGAGTACAATGGACTTCATCCACACTGCTAATACTTATTTCTATTCACCTCCTTAATAGGAGTGAGGGAGCAGTGACTGGTAACCTGCCTGCAATGTCACAACCCTGAACTTTTTGAGTGACTAGGCTGGTAGGAAATGACGGCAGACTGCTGACGATATTAGCACTTCTTGATCTTCGTAGTGTAAAAAAACCCCAGGACTAACTCATTCTTCAAGCTCCTCAGTGACTAATAGGTGTTTTATCATCCTTTCAATTAGAAAGCATTTATCAGCAATCTTTGCTAGCTCACTGCATGAATTGACCTGTCATTCAGTCTCAGCCCTTGGAACTGGTAATTAAGTTTAGCAATCTGCCTCAGCAGCTCTGATTGAGATATGTGGTATGTTACCATGTGAGTAGGCAGATACTCTGGGTTTTCCTTCCCAAAAGGAAAGATCTTCAAGAATAGTGAATGAAGGGTCCCAGCAGATGTCTGCTTATGATAGAATCACAGAATGGTTTAGGTTGGAAGGGACCTTAAAGATCATCTAGTTCCAACCCCCCTGCCATGGGCAGGGACACCTCCCACTAGACCAGGTGGCCCAAAGCCCCATCCAGCCTGGCCTTGAACATCTCCAGGGATGGGGCATCCACACCTTCCCTGGCCAGCCTCTTCCTGTGTCTTCACCACCCTCCCAGTAAAGAATTTCTTCCTAATATCTAATATAATCGCCCCTCTTCCAGTTTGAAGCCATCACCCCTCGTCCTATCACTACACTCCCTCATAAAGAGTCCCACTGCCCCTTAGGTCAGGTATTTGCAGCCATCAAAGCCTTGCAAGCAGAGTGCAGCGAGAGTCACGGAGCAGCTCCAGCATGGCCGGGGTGTGCTGCGGTGGCATGGACCGGGGCCGACCTGACTACCTGTGGCCCCAGGACTGGAGCAGCTTTACTTTGACTTTCTCGACATTAGCTGGGACCAACGCACGGTGCTCTCTAGCCAAGTACCTGCTTCATCCCCAAACTTTCCAAGTTGCCTGCTTTTGGGGCTGTAAAGGAGATCCATGCTTCATTCTTGACGTTTAGGTATGTCTGCCTTGAAATTTAGGCACGGATATGAAACTCTGAAGTCCGGGTACCTCTTTGTGTTGAGCAAGGGGTAAAGCAAAGCAATTGCAGTGAAGCATGTTATGTGTGACGAAATCCGGAGATAAAGTACACTGACACAGGTCCTGCGTCCTCTCTGGTACATTTCTCCTGAATGCCAGCAGACGATATGTTTTATTGACAATGTAAACAACAATTTGTCTCCTGCTGAAGGAAGTTATTTAAGGAGTTAGACCCTACGGAAAAGTGGCTGAACTGCAGTGTTACCCCATGATTCGCTGTGTTAACTTGAGGGTATTGCTAACAATGTCACAGGTATTGCCGGCACGGAGGCTGCATGTCTGTTGTTATCTTTTGCCTGTCCAGCTATCATTTTCTTTTTAAGATGAGAGGAAATTTGCGGATCGCTTACACTGAGACCATACTTCTAGTAAAGGAGCTCTTTCCCCTCCTTGTCTAAATCTTTGGTTGACATGAATTGATAGAGGCTGATTTGGAGTAGTTAGCCCACTGTTTTTTTAAGCAAATTTTGCTCTGAAAAAACAGACATCTTAAAAAAACCTTCTTCACAGCTGCCAAGGGGTACAGAAATGCCGGCGTCCCCAGTACTCGCCCCAAAATCAGGTTCAAGTTGCCTGGTTTGGGGTTCTGGAGGAAACGCACAATTTGCAGAGTTCACTGAACCTCAAGGAAGATTTGGATTTGAATTTGCCTGAGCTGCCCTGAAATATTCTTTACCATTCCTGAAATATTCCTTACTCTCTTTTACCACAGGAAACATCCTGAGAGCATTTTTCTGCTGCTTCTTTTTTCCCCCTTTCACTACAACAGGCTCGTCTCCGTGCTGTCTTAAGGAGACCACCTACAATTTAAAGAAATAAAGACCTCCGTGAAAAAGTACAGGCAAACCTGATATTTAAGGGTCAGTTCCCCACAATATTTATCTAGTTGTCTGAGCTGGTCTAACCACAGAGGGGAAAAGAAAAAGCATTTTCATGTGATGGCTGCGAGGGTAACCTCGGTTGAAAAACAACAACAAAAACAAAACCCAGCAACCTAAAAGCCATGGGAAAAGTGCCAAGGAGAGGAAAGGAAAAGGACTCTGATATTTATGAGGTATAGCAAATAATAGCACTGGGAGGTAGCACTGCTTACAAAGTATGTGCTTGGTGAAGGTAAAGCAGCAGACATACTTCTTTAATTTTGGAGCAGAGAGAACGGGCCCTGCCTAATATAATTTATTTAAGAGGTTTCTCTGTGTTTCTAAGGGGAGAAAGGGGTCCTGGACATGGAAAAAAAAAGAAATGGATGGAGTTTGGGGAACCAAATATGCTGCTTCTTTGAAACCACCCAGAGGTTCCTTACAGCCTCCTGCTCCCTGAAGATCACATGTGTTAACTTCAGACCAAAAAAAAAAAAAAAAGAGAAGAAATTTGGAGCAAAGGCTGGCTTTCCTCACTGAGGCACTAACCAGGGACATAAATTACAGGGTATCTGTTTCAGGCCCCTTTCAATATACGGCTCCTATAAGAGCTCCGGAGTAAGATAATCCTCTGGAGATGAGAGGCAGCATGTTATTAGCAGAAGCTCATAGGTTACACTTACTGGTGCCTTGGGTACCTTTATGATGAAGTGTTAGTTTCAGCTAGAGAGCACATAATCTTTCTCCCGAGTCTAATTATACATTCATTGCGCAGGCAACAGAATATTCATATGCATTTAATTAGTAAAAAGATTATACCTTAAACCCACAAAAGCAAGGCAGTAAGAAGTAAGGATGAAAAGTCAAATAGCCCTTAAATTGGTCTTTTATCTAATGGCATCGCTGACTGCCTGGGAGCCCCTAAGCCCCAGTGTGAAAGATACTGTAAAAACATTTAAATATGAAGCTATAGTTGAATAAACTACAGCCAGAGTGAAAACCTGGGTCTCTGGTACACTTAATGACCAGTTGAATTCTTCCTGATTTACACCAGTTCATAGGGAAGTGGAAATGTGTACAGTTTGTGTCTGCTCAGCCCCTCAGTTGGATCACCTGTAATGTTTGTGGTGTGGGCGAAATGCCTTCTGCTGTTTGTAAAAGCAGTTTGTTATCTTCTTTGGAAATTTCTCATTTACATTATCCCATTACAGAATATTAGGTAAAGTTCTCAAGGATTTGCATTGAAGTTAGGTTAATAGCTTAAATAGGGGTTTATATTTAAATATGAACCTTAAAGGTTTCACTGTTGAAAATAATGCTATTGTTTTATCTTCTCATCTGAAGTATTTTTTTTTTTTTTTTTTTTGTGTGGTAAGTTAACTTGATTTTGCAGGGGTTTNNNNTTTTGTGTGTGGTAAGTTAACTGGATTTTGCAGGTGCTTTCTGAAATCTAGTGGCGACGTAATTGTTCTATGAAGTTGCAGCAGTTAAGTTTTTACCCCAGAGCCTGTGGCAAAAGAAGAGATCTGGGAATGGGGCGAACGGTGGCACCATTTGTGCTTCTGCCGTTCGCTCTCTGCCTGGCCCTGGGCAAGCTCGTTCAGCTGAGATTTTCGGGAGCGGTCACTCAACCTATTGGCGTGGCATTATGTTTTTAACCCGTTGCTGAGTATCAACAGCCCCAAAGGAGACGGTGCGTCTCTGGCCAGGTGATGTCCCCCCAGTCAGCATCTCCAGGCTCCCAGGGGTGCCCCAGCCGTGCTCTGGGTCAGCCCAGCTTCACGCAGCTTTGGCTCTACTTCTCCCTGTTCAAGCAGTATAATGCCTTCATCTCAGAGACATTTCGGTTGGAAAGGACCTCTGGAGGGACACCTTCAAAGCAGGGACATTGTCAAAGTTAGATCAGCTTTTCCCCTGGCCAGGACAGGGACTTGCTGATACAAGTTTTCCCAAGGTACACTCTGCGGTATGTGACTTAGGGCAAAGAGCGTGCAAGACTGAAAGGAAAAAAACCCGTGAAGTGAGCTGAAAATCCAGCTCCTACAATTAGAGGAGTTAAGGGGATTCGGTTCTGCCTTAACAGAGTTCAGACAATTAAAATAAGCCATTGCTATCGAGGATTTATCGGCTCATTTGGGATGGGTGATAACGAATGCCCTTCAGTGGGCTGTGACTGTGCTGATGTTGCATCCACAGCCCGTCTCTTGGAAGCTGCAGACTTTCCCCAAAGAAAGGTGTCAGAATAAATCTGCTCAGTATCCCCAAACTGAAAATTTATGAAGGTTTCATCCTGGAAAGATAGGACCTCAGTGAAAGCAGAGTGCAAAATAGAGGGCCTCTTCATGCTAAGCCCTATCACACAATATAGCTATTGTTTCATTTCATACATCTAGGCTGGGAGCGTCGTGCCATGTGCAGAGCATGAATTGGGGTACAGTGAATTTATTCCTTTAGCAGCTTTTAAAACCATCACATGTCTGTGTGTGCAGCGTGTGGAATCCGTCATGCAAGGACCTCTGTTGTTTTTAAACACCCTTGTAAAGGGCTTGAAAGGGATCTCAAAGAATGCAAGATATTGAGGGACTGATTGCAGATCTCTACGTAGAGCATGGGACCAGGAGACATGGCTCCTGAGCTGTGGTCACTTGCTCTTGCTACAGGCACTAAGCGTGGGGAGTGTAGATGGCCATACCTCCCCACAGTCTCCTCCCAGCTCTGCAAGTAAATGCTAGGTAATTTTTCGGCTAGCTGGGCAAACCTGGGTTCTTCGGAAGTATTTGGATACCTTGGTCTTGATACTTTGGTGCAAGTAAATGTCCACCTGCGCTGACTCTTTAATAGAGGAGATCTGTTCAAGCCCAACTCCCTTCCTCTTTACCCCCCTGCAACTCCCACCATTCGGAGGTGTAGCTGGGGGCAGAGTTCATGCCAGTGTGTCTTTTGAGGAACAGCTTGGGTTGCTATTCATTTTTTTTTTTTTTAATGTGTGATGACCAGGCTGTGGAAAAGGTGTTCAGAGGGCTGGAGCCACTGCGGCACGGCTGATCTCTTCCTACCTGGAGCTGGTGGGATATTCAGGAGGAAGGAGCGGGACTGCAGTTGTTATTCAGAGCACCAAACCTGGCCCTAAATTTGATCAATTGGATGTTTTCTTGTCCTGAAGCACCATCTCCTTGTTCCTGTTTATATTGCACGCCAACCAGGCAAGTCCGTGCTACTGGGCCACCCGTGGTCACAGCCAGAACGCGGTCAATCTCGGGAACCAGGTGTGCCCAAAATGACTCCTGAGCACTGACAAACCAAAGCAGGCAGAGGTGGGGAAACACTGACGTGGTTTCAATGCCCTGCCTGTTTTAGGCGCGCTTCTGCAGCTTAGGGGCTCAGGCTTTAGGCTTTATTATCTCTCTTTTAAGAATGGGGGAAAAGCAAGGGTCTAAGCAGGCTCTGAGAGGGTTACGTCGAGCCCCGGGTGTGTGGCCCGACTTTCCGGAGCCTTAAGCACTCCTCACCAAACTTTCCAGCTTGGGAGGAAGGTCGCCTCCGTCTTCACAGCACTTCAGGCTGAATTAACAGAAAACTGCCAGTGGTTCTGGGTACTTCGAATGTTTATGCCACTTATCTGGTACCTAAAGATGGAGGTTTTGACGACACTTTTTTATTTTTTTCTTTCAGCTGCTAATCTTAAAGTGGCAGGAGCCTGCACTCTTGGGAAAGTTGCACCAAGTTACCTCGAGGGGTTTTAAATTTTAGTGAGTGTTGTGGGATGCCTTTTGCATCACGTTAGCAGAGCTGAGGTTCAATTGGTGCATCTCTCTCATAAAGATAACAAAGTGTTATCTTGATGAGGAAATGAAAAATAATGCTTTATGATAAATAAAAAGGAAAAAAAAGAAAAAAGAGGAAAGCCTGTGAACCGGGAGGACAGCGTTACAAGTGAAGTGCGACCTTGCAGCTTCCTGCCATGCTCTTTCACTTCGCTTTTCCAGCGGGTCACGAGAGCTGGAGCAGAGGGCGGCTGCCGCCTCTCCCCATCTCACATCGCCCTTGCAGGGTGGGTGCTATCCCTGGTGTGAATTTTGCTCCCCGACAGGCACGTGTGAGCACTGGTGGTGGCCCAGGCAGCGGACCCGCTGCTGGATGGGCTAGGCGGCTGACTCAAAAAAGCCGTGTTTCCGCCCTGCCGGCAGGCAGCAAAAGCAAGCAGCGATGCTGCCGGTCCTCCGCAGGGTGATGTGAGCCTCCCCGAGGCAGCCCTTCATCCCTTGGTGGGAGGATGAGGATGAGGTGTAATTTACGGCCGGGTTTCCACACGGTAACCTGCAGGCCTTTACTTCTGCACAATGTCTCGCAACTGGCACGGCGGGCCGAGAGACGGCTTTTGTGCTCATACTTGTTTTCCCACCCAGGCTGGCTCGGTCCTTCACAGAAGTCAGTGGGCAGCAGGTCTCTTGGGTAACCACTGCTCGGTGAAACAGCATGAGGGAAAAAAAAAGAATTGGAAGAGATGGGCTGTTGGGTTTTGCCTTGCTCATCCTTAAGGGCTGCATGCAGGTGTGAAGCACCAAAGCTGAAAATCTCAGCTTATGCCATTGACTTCAGCTTTCATCCCCTTAATTTTTTTATTTCCACCGTTACTGGATAGGATGGGTTCGGTCTGTGGACACCCGTATCCCACTGTTCTTTTACAGGATGCTTCCCACCGTCTTTGTTGGGCTGAGGATGAGGGCTTCCTACGGAAACCAGGTGTGGCTCAGCCCGCGGGACTCGTTACCACCTCTGGCATCGTTAGCGTGCCGAGGGATGAGCGAGGAGGCTCTTGCAGGAGGAGCGCTCGCGGCTTGCAACTGCAAAAATCCCAAAGCAAAACAGCGGAAAGCTGGCTGGATAAATGCGGAAAGCGCTTGGAAAGAAACACCCCCACAGAGGCACAGCCAACCTTTTCCAAATCGGTTTAAAGCAACTGGCGACTGAGTCCTCCTCCAGGTGGGTTGAACCAGGGTTGGGGGCTGGCGTCCCCTGCGAGGTGTGCCGGGGGGCACAGCGGGTCCCTCTCCCAGCTGGGAACCCCCCCTGGGGCTGTCACGTGGAGACGTGACGTGGTACCCGCCAGCCAGCTGGTTGTGCTGGTGGCCAAAAGCCTCTCTTCCCGGGGGCTGGAGCAAAGTTGAGGGCGTTGAGCAAGATGGGGGGCTGAACCCGGTGTCCCCCCCGCCGATGGCAGGCGGGGGCACAGTGGGGTTGTGCGAGATCTCGTCCTGCGTGCGTCTGCCTCGCAACGCCTTTAAAGTGCTAACATGTTTTACGACGCGGTGCAAGCGAAACAAAATAGTGGCTCCTGGCTCCTCGTAACTTGTGTAAATTCCAGATGTGACAATCCTTTTACTGGCAAACGGAGCTGTTTATCCCCGCGCTCTCCTCGCGTTGAATTAGCTCCTGCTAGGAAGAGCTCGCTGAAAATGTGCCCGTCTTGCTACTAAGCGGCTGCATAATTGTCCCTCTGCCCCTTCCCGGAGCTGCACATAAAAAGTGCAATCCAAATTCCTGGGCAAACCATGCAGGGCCCTGGAGAGCACTTCCCCCCTCCCCTTCAGGAATTGAACGTCATTCCTAAAGGATAATGCGGGATTAGGGCAAGGGGAAAACGAGTGGCTTAAACAGATCTGAACTGCAGTGAGGCTCAGCAAAACGTGTCCTTCTTCCCACCCCTGGCCCTCTCTGTTGGTTTTTTTTGTTTTTTTTTTTTGTTTTGTTTTTTTTTTTAAGTGAAATTTTTCTTTCTTGCAAGGGGAAGGAGGAAAGAGGGCCTCCAGATTGTGAAACGTGCAGAAGAGGAACAGCGTTAGTTCCCCGAAAGCCCCCAGCCCCGCCGGCAGGGCAGACCTGCCCGCTGCCACATGGCAATCCGCATGGGAAACCCTTCCCGGCCCTTCCCCACTCATCCTCCCCCACCGCCTCCTCTCCCTGAACACACAGGCGCTAGTTATTAGGGATTAGGTGGAACAGATGCATGTAAGATGCTTACGGCCTTTTCCAGACACAAGGCCACTTTCCAATCAGCTCAGAGGAAACAGGGTAATTAGATGGAGTCTTGGGCAGGGAGCAGGGGGGAATTAGCCTGTTACCCAACCAGGGACTGTAAGCCCCCCTCTTTCACCCACCCTGGCTTTTTTCCCCCCATTCCTCTGCTCATTCTGTCATTTCAAAGCTTTTTTTTCCCTTTTCTTTCCCTTTTCCAGGAGGCAGCTGATGCTGGCTGGCTGCTGCCAAACAGGTCAGACCTCTGCAGCTGAAGCTGCCCGTGATGCTGAAGCGGGACCATGCGTCGGCCGTGTCCTTTAGAAAAGCATCCTCTCTTGGACGTGCTGCTGGGGCATTGTGTCCCCCCACCTCTCTGTGACTGTCCTCAGAGCTGCCGGCCAGTGACAGTGGGTGGGTTGATGAATTTAGGTTAACTCTTCCCCCTCCCCCTCATAAACCAGCTTCACCTGCTGGTGAAGTTATTGCCCCTTAAGCTGATGATAGCAGTTACAGATGCCTGAGAGGAGGAGGAGGAGGAGGAGTGCTGGGCTTTGAAGGGAAAGATGCTTTCCTTGTCATTTGCCTGCCTTTAAAAGCATATTAAGGCAGCTTTGGCTTGAATGCCCTGCAGGCAGAAATTCTGCATGGGGACAGACTGGTCCCAAAAAAGCCTCCTCTCTTGGGGTTGCTGCCCCCCACCCACTGGAGTGCAACCGCTGCAGTCTGGAGGCTGCTGTTCCCGGGTTGCATAGTGCCTGATGGCTCTGTGATAGAGCAGGGGATTTGTCTTTTCCATTTTAAAAAAGAAGTTACCCGGCTGTGATTACACTTCAGCGCATGTTCATTCTTGGAGACATTTTGCTGGGTGAAGTCCTCCAAACCTGGAGAGCCGTCCCGTCACCACAAAGCACAGGGCAGCTGTGACAAGGTAATGGTGATCAGGCATTAGGGGCGGTGATTAAGAAGCTGGCTGTTGCATTTATTACCATCTCCTCCCACAAATGCCTGCCTTGCTTGTTTAGCTTCTGTGGCCTGTCTGTACTGCTGTTTACTGGGAGAGAGATGCTCTTCTCTGAGATGTTTAGCTTTAAAACCATCAAGATGTCCCCAGGGCATTTGAAAGGGGACACGCTGTGTCATGAAAGGCAGTGTTCTGCATGGAAGGTTTTCTTTTTTTCCAAGTGACAGGTCAGTTGGGCAGTAAACATATGAAGGAGGATCACCATCCCAGCTGTAATCGAGCAGAGGGGAGCTGGCCCAGTTTTGAGGCAAAGAAACAGGGTAGTGTCTGAATTTCTCCAATCGAAGGTGCTGCTCCTCGCTGGTGGTACCCTTTTGCATGTCCTGTAGATAATTTTCTGAGGTTGGCATTAACCTCTTCTCATAAGTATGCATGAATACCAAGTGTTGAAATCCACTCAAGAGCTGGATGGAAAATTTGTGACAACGGTTTGCTGTCAGGAAATGCTGGTTCAGCAAGAGGAAAAGCTGTCAACTTCAACAGTAAAAAAAGGATCAGAAAGAAGCAGGAAAAAAATAAATGATACTATTGAAGATACTCCCCTGAGGGGTTTTTTGAAGCAGTGGGTTTTATTTTTCAGTGCTCTGTTTTTGTTGTTCATTGGCATGTGGGATGGACACAGAGAGAGCAGAGGCTGCACCATCTCTTTCCCCGTGGTTGTGCTCGGTACACGGCAGGTAACAGCTTCTGCACACCCAACACATCCTTCCCAGTGCTTGCAATATCGGAGACTTTAACAGTGCGGATGGAGGGAGAGGAACTCTCTTTGGTGTCTCTTCTTCCTTAAGGGAGAGCAAAGTGCTTCTGTGGAGTATGAAAGTCCTGCGAATGCGTGCTGGGGTCTGTCCTGGAGCCGGCTTATCTCCTTCACTGACACCCTGCGCTCCCGGCTGTGTGGGTTAGCTGATGACTTAGGAAAGCCATCATCTCCCCCCAGGTCTCAGCATACTGCTCGGTTATGTACCTCCAGTTCCTTAGGTCTGGTAATTCCGAACCCAGCATCTTTCCTGAGCATCCAAGTCCTCGCAGGAGTACAAAAATAAATACCCAGGACAGGAGCTACACATGGGTGCCCTGGAAGAAGAAACCCGTGTTATGTGGTAAATGTGTGTAGCATTGGCTACTGCTCTGCATTTTTTTTTTTCTGTCTGCCAAATACATGACATTGAAAAGCCAACAGACAAAAATATATATGTTGAAGTAAAAACCTAAGCAAAGCAGTAGCCTAGGGCAGTTCTGGAAAAAGCCAACCAAAAAAATTCCCCAAAATACATGGCTTTGCTACACAGGGCGGTTGTTTGGGTCAGGACCACCCCAATTAGAGTTAAAAATGGACTGTGGTGCTATGCGCATTTTAGCATACATTGCATAAATAGATTATTACTGTAGATGGTGATTAAAATGATTGACTAGTCTAATCTATGCCCTGGTGTAGTGCCAGGTATTGGAGCACTGGTTTATGTGCTTCCCCCTCTTCCCCATGTTCTTTCTGAAACAGGACAGCGTTTGCGGGGAAGCCTGGCAGCACTTGGGATGGGACTTCTCTTGCCGGCATTGGGCCACTGGTGCCCCAAATTCCCCTCCGGGAAGTGGGATGGTGAGAGGAGAAGGGGCCTGGTACTTCCTATCCCTGACGGTGAATGTGGCCAGGCTTGTGTTGGACTGCGGGTGAATGCACCAGCCCAGATGCTCACACATAGCCCCATGCCTGCTTGTTCCTAGGAAGGAAAGCTAGAAGTTTTCTGAGGTTTTCTTTGGTATTTTGCGTTATGATGAGGTTCCTGTCTCAGAAGTGATGCTTGTATTTTACTCTCCTTTTTCAGTGCTGCTCCCTAAGGTGGAGGATACAGGAGGGGAGCATCATTTTTATGACAACAAGGACGCGTCCTCTGAGATTGTGACTCCTCTCGGCTGGCATACAGGATGCTGTCACTGCCTGCTGTGTTTTCTGTCTTTCTCTGGGACTGCTGAAGTGAATACCACAGTGCTAACATGTGACAGATAGCTTCGTGATGGAAGCTGACGGACGTACTGGCAGAACCAACATGTTTTACAGAGGTTAATATGAGTTTTGTAGCTATTATTTATTACCAGGACAGAGACTGCCTACATGTGTCCCTATGTCTTATTGCAGTAGCAGCGTTTGTCTTGAAAACCTGCTCATCTGCTTTCCCCCAGGCACTTGTCTGCTTTCCACCTCTTTACAGTTTCTCCAGGCCATGCTGCCGGTTTAGCATTTCCCTGAGCTACAGGGGACAGACTGAGCGTCTGGGAATGTGTGCACACCTCAGATGACCCGAAACAGCCTACTTCTTTTTTTTTTTTTTCTTCCTGTTACTGGATCACTCAGGTGCTCTTGCTTTGAATCTCCCTCTTTGTTACCCACCGGGGCATTTTTAGCTGGAAGCGTGTCAGGACAGAGACAGTTTGACACAAGTGTGTACGGCACGGAGGAGCAGTCTGACCTGCTTGCTTACAGGCTCCATGCGCTGCTGCTCCAACGACGACGGTGATTTTTCATGTGTGTTATTGGGAGAAGAAAGTAACTGTTTGCAGTAAGCCACGTATTAATCGGGAGCTGGATTTTTGGGGGCCTTTTGCCTGTTTGCGTTCCTCCCCGAGTGACTTGCCTCTATGTGGGACGCTTTGCAGCCCTGAGCCTTTGTCAGCCCAGCCGGGGTCTGGCATTTGTCAGTCACTTGCAAGATGGGAGCTCAAAGCGAGAGCTTTTCCCAGTTGCCAAACGTGGTCCATATTTAGGGAGGCTTTGGGTCCCAACCGCGGAAGAGCTGTTGGTGTTCTTGCCGCTGGGCGATGCTCCTGCCAGCCTGGGGCTGAAAGAGGAGAGATGGGGATGTCCAAGGCACTCAGCTAGATAACGCCTGGATTTCACCTCCAGCACGTGATGCAGCTGTTGTGCAGCTTGTGCATGCAAACGCTGTTGAAAAACGAAGGGGCATGGGAGAAGAGGAAGAAACATTTAGTTTCTTCTCTCCCCTCCTCTGCCTGTTCTTGTCATGCTGCTGTTCTCCCCCTCCTGCCCCGCTCCTCAGCTATTTGGCAGAATCTCTGCCATTGCAAATGTACGTGACTAATCTGTTACTTGAGGAACGGGGAGGCAGATTCACAGGCACGAATGACCCAGGCTGTCAGGAAGCTGATGGGATTCTCCGCTGGGAAAAGTTTTTTTCTTTTCAGAGGGCTGCTCCCCTTCTTAAATGATGGGAGAGATACTCATCTGACTATTAGATGGGATGGATGGGGTTTCTGTTGAAGAGGTGGCCGTCGTCTTCTCAGCCCCGGAGGCAGATGTGCTGCAGCAGGACGGCACGTCCCCCTCCTTTCCCCCCAGACATGTGGATGCCGTTCCCTTGCGGTGGCACAGTGCCATGAGCCGCGGCGTGCTCGCTTGAGGAGGGAGCGCAGAGGCTCTGGAAGGTCTGGGTGTGAGATCAGGGCAGATCCTTACTCGTTCATCTCCTAACCAGCTCACACAGAGGCCTGAGGCTGCGGGACCCGAATGCTCTGACCTGAATACGGCCAGGTGCCTGCGCTGCGAGCCTGGTCCTCGCCTCCCTCCACCACTTTGCCTTGCTCTGTTTCAGCTGTGCATCCTTAAGTGATTCAGGGGCTCAGGGCCAGAGGGCTCTCTGCCTCGCCGAGCTGATCCCGAAGAGAAGGGGTGATGTGCCAGGAGGTCTGGGAGGCGAATGTCATTTCATCACTGTTCTCCTGGGAGAGGTAGAGGGATCCAGCATGGGAACGACGGGGGTGGGGGGCAGGGGTTAATGAGGAGAAATGGGATAAATTAAAGCAAGGAAAATGTAGGTTAAGTATTGGGGAAAAACATATGTTTTATAATAAATATTACATGTTTAAGTGCTTGCAAGCCAAGAATTATTTGCTCAAAAAAAGAAAATAAGTAAATTCCAGAGAATGACTAAATTATTGGACACAGTTCCTAACTAGGTACCTAGAAAATGTGTTGAATCAGGCTGTCAGTGTGAATTACTAGCCCAGCTCTGGAAAATATACCCTAGGGAGCACCCGCTTTCCTGGTTTTCCACTGATCATGATGCCAAAGTGAAATCTCCTGAGGCAAAGGGCTTGCGCATTAACAAAGTTACAGTGCCATCTAGCCCCGTCTGAGACATAAGACGTGTATGAGTGGTTGCTAATTTTGTTCCTGTAACCGGGAGGCTGAGTCACTTTAGTTCGAACCCACCTCTTAGGTCATGTGCTTGTGGATGTAAGTGTATCTCGGAGTACAACCGTACGTTCACTGGGATGTATTTTTAAAGACTCGGCCACGAGTCACAAACGTAAATGCCTGACGGGGAGCCATCCCAGCTGGACAAATCCTACGTGTTTTCAGGGCCAGTTGATGTGGGGAGGGCAGCTCAGTGTTGCTGAAGCCTGCCTGACGCTTCCCATTGACAAAAACCTTACTTTGGGTGGCTTAGAAATTTGCCAGCCTGCGACTGCTTGGGCTGGGAGGGTTGGGTGCTGGGTGCTCGCTGCAGGCTATTTCGAGGAAGCTTCCCCCAGAGCAGTGTTTGTGCTGTTCCCGAGGGTGGGCTATGGACCGATGCCTGGGTTTGCTTGTTCTGGGAAAAAAAAAAAAAAAAAGGCAAATACAAAAGTGATAGCGCCGCTGTTACCGTTCATCTCGCAAAACACGGTGGGGGAAGAGGGCGGTGGCTCTGGTTCCCACTGCCCACGGTGTCCTGTGGCCGCATCCCTGTGCCCTTCACCGCCCCCACTGCAGATGCATCCTCCCCTGAGAGATGGGGCCATGGGGCAAGCTCTGGTGACCAGCCAAAGGCCAGCGGATGGAGAAAGATGCCACGGGCTCCCCTGTGCAAGGGTTCATCCCCCTGAGGTCTGGAAGAGTCCTGAAGTCGGCTCTTTGGGCATCTGCTTTTTGCTCATGTGGGTTCCAGAGGGTGTCAGGGGGCCTGTGGGTTTGGTGCAATGATGTCGTGTATTTTGAGTCTGCTAAGCTGGTGTCAGCCTTTCTTTTCTGCCTTGCAAAAGACTAAAGCAGGGAAGCTGCCAGGCTGCCAAAGGTAGCAAAGTAACCTTTTCCTATAGAGGAAAACACCAGTTATCCTAACTGGGCTTGAATTACAAGAGAGTTGTTTTGTACTTTCTCCTTTATGTTTCCTTTTTTTTTTTTTTTTCTTTTCCTTGTGTGCTTGCAGTAATGGCCGTAGCCAGACACATGCTCAGGGCCTGGAATGAAGTCGACTGCAATTACATCCTAAGGGAGTCACTCAACGGGGGTTTCGTGAAGGCAGGACGCAGGCTTTGGTGGAGCCTGTCGCTGCTGCACATGTGCCGCTAGACCTCCAAGTGCACTCACCCTGCCTTCAGCTTTGTGGGAACGAGGAGCAGAAGGCTCAGAGATACAGCCAGTCTGGTGCACATCTGGAGGCAGTAACGTGAGGCAAAGTACACACCTCCTGTACTCGGATGAGGTGTTTTCTTGCATTAGCAATTTCAGCGCGTTGGCACCGAGGTGCTGCCTTTTAAATGCACTCGCCCCGCGTCCCCCGTGCTCCGTGCCCGTCCCAAGCTTCTCCAAGCATAAAGATGCTTGGAGCTGGGTTGCAGGGTCAGGCCTCTCTCTGCGGTGCTTTCGCCTTACTTCCTTTATCTCCCAAAGCAGCAAGAAGCACATGCTGCGGCAACGTAACCATTTAATCCAGGCCGGTGAAACCTGTTCTCCAGATGAACAACTGACAGATCATTTGCTCCGTAGCTCTGCATATGAATGCAATGTTTGTTGGGGCGGCTGGATGTCGGTGCCAGCTTTCCACTCTTGTTTCCAGCAGAGCCAAACAGCAGCCTGACCGTGAATCTGCTTCCAGCTCCTTCCTCCGCTCCCTGCAACACACTCGCTTGCAGCCGCCTTTGGTCCCGGGGCTGTCCCTCCTCGGCCGCTCGCTGCTGTTGCGGATGCTGTAGGTGTACAGGTACCTGCCAGGCGAAAGCAGACCTTGGAGGAGCGCAGCAGCCTTGTGGAGCTTGGGATGGGAACGTGTTTGCCTGAGGAGGCAGGTGATCCCTGAAAGGGTGCAGCCAAAACTAACAAAGGTGTGTTCACAGGTAGATAGGGTTTGATCTTTAGCCCCTGATACAAGCCTTGCTTTGGCTGGGGAGGCTGCTCTGCCAAGCCCGTTCGTAAGGGCGTAGCAGCCTGGCAGAGTGTGGGGATGGACGTGCCAGCCGTGGGTCGGAGCTGGGGGGGCATTTGCGGTGGTCCCCCTTGCAATTGCTGTGAGTTCGCAGGGGCAGGAGAGATGTGCGTCCCCTGTTTTAGGCCTTGGAAAGTCCTTGCATCTGAGTGCTGGATGCGAGGGGCTGGTACATGTGTCCAGAGCCCGGGGTTCGTTGCGCATCGTGCAAATGGGTGCGCTCACGTAGGTTTTCTGAGTGCCCAGCACTGAAAATCTGTCTTCTCCCAAGCGCCAGAGTTAATCCTGGTGGGCAGCCTGTCCTGCTCTGCTGCGGGAGGCTGCTAGCCCTTGTCTGCATCTTCTCTGGTTTCAGCTTCCATCTCCCTTCCAGATTTTGTAATGCGAGTAGCCTGGGCTGCTAAGTAACAGCTGACAATCTCACGGCCCAGCCGATGGCGCGGTGGTGGCACGCTACCAGGGAGAGGACTCTGGTGTGCTCCTGGTGGCAGCCACCGCTCCGGCAAACAGTGTTAGAAACTTTCCAGGGGAATATGCGATGGTTTTGCTGCCGTCTCCTTTCTTTATGGCTTAAGGAACAAGCCCAGACGTTGGGCTGAGGCTCTTCCAGGGCCAGTTTATGCCCCTTGAACTGCTTGATCTGCTTGCATTGCCTCTGAGGATGGAGGGTGGAAAGACGCTGCTTGCACTCAGATTTGCAATCCAGATTTCTTTAAAATGCCTTTTTCAAGAAGGGCACGTGTTAAATATTTTCAGGGCCACCACTGTGGGGCTGGCTCAGCCTCCAGAAACACTTTCCAAAGCTTGTCCAGAATAGTGTGCTCTAAAATGTGTTGCATCCCCCTGCACTAGGTGGCCCAACCTCCTACTGTGGCTGTACAACAGGGTTTTTCTTTCAGCTCAGATGACAGTGGTCTCCTGCAGATGGCTGCAGAAGACCCCCCTTGCAAGAGCAGCTGTCCGTCCAAGCTTGGTTGTCTTGGCATTGCCTGAACTGTGTGAGTCAAGGAGCTTTGAGGCCTCTTGCTCCAACTTTATGGTAGCCCTGTTTGCCCTCAGTTTCGGTCTGTCTCTCCTCAGTAGCTCTGGCTGGTGTAGATGGTTTTTAATGGACACATTTTATCGCTCACAGATGATGTCAGATTAACAAGCTTGGACATGTGAAGTAACCTGGTCACCTACCAACTGGCAGTGGGTGGGAGAACAAGCACCCTTCTCCCACCCACTGGCTTTGCCAGCGTGGCTGTCCTGGAGCAATCATCTCTGTAGATAAATCAGTGTTCAGTTCAGGGTTTGCCCCATCAGCTGGGACTCTACAATCTGTTCCTGCTGCCTTCATACTTACTACTGGTTTTACTGTTTTCAGCTGAAGTGTAATAAAGGCATTGGAAACCCTCATTGATTGATTTGCACGCACCTAGGATCCAGATCATTTTATCACCCTGAGATCCATATTAGGATCTGTGTCTGTTGCACATTGGGGAGTTCAGCTGCTTTTTCTTTCTTGCTCCCTCTTACGCACCTCTGGTGCCTGGCTCCGTGCTAGACGAAAGCCCGTGGGGCATTCAGGGAGTGCAGGTCTGGGCCGTGTATCACCCTGTCGCCAGGACGGAGCTGGGAGAGGTCAGTACATGTGCACGGCTCAGAGCAACATGTGCTCGGGAGTGGGGATGGGGAGTTTAAAAAGGATCGCTGGTATTTTATCTGCAGTTGAGCATGGCTCAGGTTTGTCAGCAAGGCACCGCAGTCCTGAAATTTCGAGCCTGAGGTGGAGCTGGGAAGGAAATCCTGGAGCTCCCGGGTCTCTGTCTCGGCGGTTGGACACAGCTTCAGTCAAAGAGATGCTGAAGCGTGATGGTTGCATTTGTTATGTGGAGTCCTTCGGATCTATTCACCCCCCTGCCTTTGTGACACTTTTTTGGGAAAACATTAACTTAATAAGGAAGTGAATAAATTTTGCTTGAAGTTTTTTTGTTTTTTTTTCTTGCTACCCCGTCCCACCCCCAAGCTCCCCATGGCAGGTGCTAAAGAGGCGAAAGTCAGCGCTCCTGCAGAGCGCAATTAGCAGCGCACAAAGTGATCTCTTTCCTCCTCCTGCACCTCAGAGCCCGGAAACACCCCCATCTCCCCAGCCTTGCAGCCCAGCTGTCCCAAACCTCAGACAGCAGGGATGGAGAGCAGCAGGCTGCTCCCTGCACGGCAGCCCAGGCGATGGAGAAGATAATGGGAGGGATTTCTTGGTACAAGTATGAGCATGAATCCTCTGAAGAAATATTAAGTCTGGTTGCAGTGGAAAGAAAAGAAAAATAAAGCAAGCGCAAACACACACACACACACGACCTCAGCCTCATGTGGCACTGGAGGGTTTGGTTGTATCTGAGTGTTTTTTCTCAGCTGCTGGTCCTTGGACTCCTTCTGACACGGCTCCACCGCTGGAGCAACAGCTGGAGTGCCGAGGTGCACCGCGGCGCTGCCAGCTCTCCTCGCTGCAGATCAGACCTTGCACCGCGATACTCGGGGATTTCCTTGAAGCCCTTGTGCCTCTCTGCCCGCATGCTGAGATCGCCTGACAATCTTGGCTTTCAGCATAAGAAAAAGAGGGTGGGGGAAGAAGCTAATTAAGAAAAAAAGGTTTCTAGCACTCATGATTTTGTAGGGAAATTTAAAAATGGGAAATGAGTTTGACCTATATTAAAATAATAATCAAAAGTGTATTCTACCTTTTTTTGCCCCAAGCAAAGGGGCTGTGTGAATTGTTCAGATGATGGGGGTTAGAAAACAGAGCCTTGCTCACCGCTGCAGCCCTGTTGCCACTGCAAAAGGAAGAGCAGTGAAAACTTATGTTGCCACTTTGGATGCTAAGTTATGACACCCGGTGGCTTTAGTGATGGTGAAGGACTTGGTTGTTGCTTCCTGCTCCTGGCTGCTCCCTTTTTCCAAAGTTTACTGCAGTGGTAGTGGTGGTCATGGTGATGGCCCAAGGAAGGGTATGGTGGTCCATCACAGATTAACCTCTGAAGAAATATTAAGTCTGGTTGCAGCGGAAAGAAAAGTAAAATGAAGCAAACGCAAACACACACATACACACGACCTCAGCCTCATGTGTCGCTGGAGGGTGTTTTGCTAAGTGAGGTGCTAGTCCAGTCTGTGGAAATGTCTTGAATTTTTTTTTAAAATGTTAGACCCTGCCTGCAAAGATGAAGTTTTTCCTGGCCTCCCTTTTCAGTATTGCTGCTATTCTTTCCACCCTCTATCTTCATTGCTTCCACCGTGGGTAGAGACACACCAGTTTTCAATACCTGCAGGTTTCCATCCTGTTTGTTGGCAGCGCTCTGCGCGAAAGGGAGCATGAGAAGTTGGAGATGCTACAGGCAAGCGTCTGAGAAGTAATTCTCGCTTCCTCAGTGAGGCAGTGTGTTTTGCATGGTTAGGGCGGTGGAAACAGGACTCATGAGTGACAGAGCAAAAAATCAGTGATTACTCTTTGGCAGGAGATACTTAAACTTTGTCAAGCTAGGCAAGTATCTCCATTGTGGTCTCTGACTCACAATTCAAATATGCTGGGAACATTTGAGGGGGCTGGGTCAGTTCTTTAAGCAGTGGGAAAAACAAGGCTTTAATACACCACGGCGTAGCTTTGGGTCTCTGCTCTACTGTTCTGCTTTTCTTTGAGGAAACTGGTGTGGCTGGCAGTGGGGAGAGGGAGGTGTTGTGAAACCACACACACACACACACACACACACATGTGATTTTGATCCCTCCTAAAGTGGTTCAGACTCATTTGACTACGGTGGCTGAGCTGAACCGCTTCTGACTTGCCCTCCTTAAGGTGAAGGGAGGATGAGGCTGTGCGCGGTGGCTGGTGACAGCTCGGTCCCCACCTCGGCTGCAGCAGCCTGGCCTGAGGTATGTGAGGCAGAGGAGCTCAGCAGCTCCTTCCAGCTGCTCTGTACCACTCCGTGGACACAAGAGTGTCATAAACTGGCCAGTGAAACCAGGTTTGGAGCCGGTCATGATGGTGGCAAAAAGCAGCTGGGCTGTTCTGGTGAATGAGGCTGTGGGGGTGAGAAGACGTGCTGGCAGCTCAGCTCTCCCCGTTCCTTGCACCAGTGCAAGATAAAGCCGTGCAGCCGCCTGGGGCGGGGGGGGGATGCACTTACGCCCTTAATGAAGGTGCTTTCTGCTGATACGGCACGTTCCTGCGCACGGAGGGGAAGGCAGATATGGCCAGACATCCTCTCCCAGATCCTGTTGTGCGGGTGAGAGCGGCTGCTGGTGGTGGGCTCGCTCCTCCAGCTGGAGGCAACCACCCGCTCGGGGGATGCTTCCCAGCAAATACAATTGCAAAGCGGGCAGATGCTTTCAGCCCTTGGCTCTGCACCTTCTGCTCCTGGCAGGGGCTGGAGGGAGAACCGGGAAACGGCGCTGGAGGAGTGTGGCCAAAAATGAGCAAGACCAGGCGAGGAGCGGCCATATGGCAGACGAGCTGTTGGCTCCGTAATTAAGCCAAGTGCTGGGGATGCGAGAGGCTCGGCCGTGCTCGGTTCAGAGCCCGGCTTCCTGTGTGTTCCTCCCTGCTATGATTTTGACCAGAAATTCCATTTTTGACCCGAAAAATCTTCCAGATGAAAATTTAATTACAAAAGTGATGTATTCCCACAAGAAAATTCAGTGTCAGCAAATAAGCATTTTTTTTTTATGAAAAACTCTTTTATTCACACACACAAAAACCTGGCTCCCATTGATTCCATGCTAGAGCATTACCCTGGTAAAACCTCTAGTGTTTTGTTTAATAAAAAATGATTATGATTTGCAATTAGCATCCATTAGGCATACAAGTCACAAAGAATTGATACCGACACTGCAGTCCTCCCGTGCTGGATACAGTTTGTCAGCGAGTTATTAAATCATGGCCCATGCTTTGCCTGTGATTTATAAAAGGATACTGGCGGTGGAGAAGTGGGATGAATGAGACGTGGGAGTGTTAACCCAGAGAACAAGATTTTCTTTCCTTTTTTGCAACAGATCTCCTGCTTTCTGCACAGCAAAGGTGCAAGCGTTTTCCTCCAGCTGATGTGATTTGTAACACGGACTTAGTAAATATTTTCCGTATGCAAAGGTCTTCGCTGGCGGTTGTTATTGGTTCCATATTTACTTGGGATCTTCGCATGCAGAGGATGGCTTTTGGCTTGTGAAGAGGAACTGCTCTGAGGCTGGACCGTTTCCCCTCGCACAACGAGTCTCTTCAGGATTGTGTGTAATGCGCAGAAAGCCTGCTAGGGGCAAGGGGCTTTTCGGCATAACAGAAAACTTTGCAAGCTCATTAATAAAGGCCAAATAAAATAAAGCTTAGAAAGTCGACATGTTTGAAAAGATATGCCTTTCTGGGAAAGAAGCGGAGATGGGGTGTGTATTTATGTGAACAAAAGAAGTCTGAACTGTAAACTATAATATATCTTTTAGCTCATTAATGCGTCTGATGCTGACTAATTCCAGGGGTGTTCCTGCTGCCCGGCAGCAAAAGTGCAAATAAATGGACAGCTGTGATTTAGTGCCAAACATTTAAATGCATCGTGACAATTCAGGCCACCCACACTCTTAAGTAAATACAACTTCTGGAGAGTCATGGCAGACTGGACTGAAGCGTAGAGCAGCCACTTTCACGTGCATCTAGGCCAAATGGTCTTCAAGTATTTGGGGCCAAACTTTGCCCTCTGTTACACCCTGGGAGCCCCCATTCAACCCACAGAGTTTGCGCTATGTAGCTGAGGACAGAGCTGACTCTTGATGCTAATCTGACTTTTTCTAGCTCAGTAAGTACGATTTTGCATGTAAATGTGAATGTGGAACAGATCTGGACTCGATTAGCTCCTGAGTCCTTGACAAAAAGCCATAATTGTTTATCCAGATGATTTTTCTTTGTCTCTCTTTTATTTTCTCTACACTTTAAACTCAAGGTTTTAATGGGCTTGTAAAATAAATACATGAGTGTAGATTACAGTGGTAAAAAAGGTGTGAGGACAGCCCTTCTCTTTTCCTCAGCAGGAGTAAATGCTCGCTTGGTGCAGGCTTAAGTTACAGTCTCCAGAGCCTTGGGCAAGGGTGGCTGTGGATCCGACAGTAGAGGGGAGGGTATTTCCAAGACAACGCTTAGCCTGGGGCTGCCATTACAGATGTGAAGGACCTGCGATACATATCTTTTTTTTCCTGGTAGGCAGCGAAATCTATGCTAGTGGCAATATCTGGGGCACAGGGTTGTTAGGGGAGGGGTAAAGCAAGGGAATACGAAAAAATACTATATTTATCAGGGTAATCTAGTCTAGGAGCACAAGTACTAAAACATTTTAATCACAGTCATATGGTTATGTGTCACTGCAGGGCAGAATTAAGGCTATTTGTATGCCTTGGTTGCACATTGCCACACTTCAACAAGTTTGAATTTATTTTAAGCATAACTTTAACTCTGAATTCCCTGGGTTTGTAATGCCTGATCTGGACAAAAAGTGCAACCTCTTTATATTGTACTTTACTTTTAAATTAGGCTTTCCACTTTAGCTCCATTTCTGTTGGCTCGGCAATAGCATGGGCTGTCATTTCCTGCCCTGCCGGCTTTGCTGTTTAAATGGAGAAGGCGGTGTCTCCAAATAAAGGAATACAGTAAAAGTGAGGATGAGAGATGGATGGCACATGCAATAGGCACTTCCAGGGCTGCTGTGTGCACAGCCTGGTTATTGCTTTAAGTGTCTGTGCCCGGCTATCTCCTGCGTGAATGTGTGGATACCCTTGGTGCACAGATGCTTTTGTTGGGGTAGAAGCCCACATGAGTTTGGAGGTTGAAATTCAATTCCATGCTTGTGGAGGTGACGCCGTGATGCCCACTCCCAATAAGGCCACTGGGTTTGGTGGGATGATGCTCAGCTCACACCAGGGTACCTGCGAGCGCAGCCAACAGCTCTGGGGCTATGTGCTGTAGCTCTCTGTGTGCCATGATGGAGAGGCTCCACCTCGCCTGGCTGGGCGCAGCCAGACAAGCGGCATGCCCAGGGACAGGGGCACAGGGACAGTCCCCTCCAAGGGAAATAACTCCGTTTGCCTCCCCCCAGGGGAAATCGCCTCCTGCCTCGTGTGACGGGGAGGGCTGGTGGCTCAGTGAGCTCTGGGGACAGAGTCAGTGCCCCAGCTATTTTTAACCCAGGTTTCTTCAGACAAGGCTCCTTCTTAATAGGAGGGAAACAGCATCATCCCTGGAGCTCCTCTGCTTCTGCCTTGGCTTCTGCCTGCAGCCGTCGCCTCCTCCCCACAGTCCCGAGCCCCATCCTGCTGGGCTTCTTGCTGCAGACCCAGAGGCATGGTGCGTATGTCCCCTCTCTCTCCCTTGCTCTCACATGCGCGACCCCTTGCTCTCTCCCTCATTTCCCTCCCCTCGCATCCATGCCCTACCCCCTGACTAAAGCAAAATTGCCCTGTTTTTTTGGCAGCTGGCCTTCCCAGGGGCCCAGACTAACAGAAGCCTGAGCCCTGACTCTGCCTGTGCCTTGGCCAGAGCAGAGCAGCTCCTCACCGACAGATATCGTTGCCTTAAAGGAGAAGGTTTTTTTTTATTTCCCTATTTCCCCATCTCTCACACCCATTTGTTTCCCAGCTCCCGTGGGGAGGGGGATGCTCGTGGCAGGGACCTGCCGCCACCCTGTCACCTACTGGGAGTTCCCCTCTTCCCTGCAGGCTCGTTCCTGGCTGCGGAGTTCGTCTCTGAGCCAAGCCTCCCGTAATTAATGCAAGCCTCACTGTTGACTTTCAGCAAGCTTTGGATAAGGCCTTTCCAGGACTTGCAGCTTTCCTCCAGCTTGGTCCTCGCACGCCAAGTGATGAAGCTTCCAGGGCTTCTCCCGCGGGATGGCTTCAGTGCATGCATCTCACTGTCAGGAAGCTTTTCCTGTCGTTCGGCCTAAATTTTCTCCTTTTCAAATGTCAATCCGGCACTCCTACTTAGCATGCGCTTTCTGTGCTTCTCACTCCCTCCAAGCAGGCTGATGCTTTTCCCTCTCTGCTGCCCGGGCTCTTCTGGTGCTTGCTGGCTGTCACCTGCTTGTCTCAAACCCGCCTCAGCTTAGACAGTCCAGGCACGTTATCTTACAGCTTATTTCCCTTCATAAATCAAACCTCCCAGAATTTATTTTTTTCTATTTTTTTTTTCCTTTTCCCTCCTCCTCATGACATGGGACTGGTTTTTGGGTGTCTGCCCTACAGTGCGGAACATTTTTCTCTCGTGTTTGGGCTGACAAGGTTTTTAGTGTAAAGTGCTGACATGTCTTTGTCGCTGTGGGCAGCCAGCGCTCTGGCTAATGAAAGGCTGGGGATGGGCAAATACACAACCACCTTCCGGCTGGAGGTTCTGATCAGCCGGTGCCGCTCTCGTGCAGACTTTCTGATGTCAAATACGGGCTGAGCTCCTGCTGTCACCTTCCCCTCTGTGGAGGCATGATTGCTCGCCCCTGTTTGTCCTTCATCCTGTGGATTTCACGGATCTGAGGGTACTAACTCTGCTCAGTTTGGTCTGAGTGGGCAATGGCCTCAAGTTCAGGGGAGACTGGGAGGGAAGAGGGGCAGGCTCTGCCCCACGCTGCGCACACATGAAATGACTGCACACACCGCATTTCTTTATCAAGCCGAGCTGAACGTGCTTCTTTCTGCGGAATAAAGCAGCACCAGAATGCAAAAGAATAAGTGGCAGCTCGCTTTCCCAACTCCTTTGCTACTGCATGGACGCGGGTTTTGTTCGGGAGCAGGACCCGGGGCGAAAGGCTGAGCTGCCCCCCTGCTCGCACCGCCACCGGTTTTGTGTTCTCGCTTTGCCGTAGCCAGAAATTGAAGGTTTCGCCATGCAAAGCGGCAAACGCGAGCGTGGAGGTTGCCATGACAGCTCCGAGGAGAAACTGGGTCAGCCCTGCAGCCCGCGGAGGGGACCAGCCGTGGCTGCCTGGTGGTCACCCGTAAGCCCACAGGAGCAAACACGTCCCAGCACTTGTTATTGAGCTGACTGCGTTGCGTCTTTATTTCCCAGGTGGAAACAAGAGAGTTGTTAACTTGGTTACCATTTAAACTTAGTGTGGCTAAAATGGTTGGTTGTAACCCACACCACTGCCATGGCAACAGAGATAGATATATATATTTTTATTTTTTTTGAATGTGCAATGAGAATAACTTTTCTTGTCCATAAGTAACTCTTCAGAGGATAAGATTTTGAAAGAGTAAAATTTGAAATGAAATACTGAGGAAACTGGAGATACCAGGCCAGAAATGCTGAATACAGGATCATTTCAAAGTTAAAAAGAAAGCCAAGGGTGGATGCTGAGGCTGAGAACGTGCTTTGGCCAGTGAATTTCCTTAAATTATGGGAAGTGGCCTCCATGGGCTTAAGACCAATTTTAGAAATGCACTGTTGTTTTGATGTCAAAATAGGTTTTTCAAAAGACAAAACTGGGTGTTCATTGATTATTGACCCCTTTGGAGAATGTGGTCACAGGTGTTTCAGATGATCATGGCTGAGAGCTGTGGAAGAGCTATCCTTTTTTCCAGCCATTTACCCTCCTCACCTTCTATATCTTCCCCTCGGGGGTATTACAGTTAATTCCCTTTTTCTCCTCCTACTTGCCACTTTCTAGACAGATGACACCAGTGTCTGGATCTGGGTACCCTCCTTAGAGAAGAAGAGGCATGGGTGAGGCATGTCTACCACTGCCTGCGGTGGAAACCCAAGTCACCGCTGTTCCTTTCCTTTGGCATCACCCATAACTGTTGCCTGGTCTCTGTGCGAAGGGAAAGACAGACATCGATGGTGAACCTCCTTGCGAGTCGTGTATTATCAGTAGTTTCATAACAAAAGAGTTTTAGGCTTAACTCCGAGTCTACTTTCGTGTTGATATCACTGACGGGTAATAGTCTGGCCCATTTAACAGTGTGACTATACAATCTATGGTTATTACCATGTAAAAGGCACTACGTACTTTTGTAGGGACTGGGAGATTTTTTTAGAAAGTTGCATGTGTGAAATATAAATTAATGCATTGAACTGCATTTTGTTCACACACAGACACACACACACACACTCGTGGATCTAGGTGCAAGCTCTGCTCCATAAAAGTGGTGTTGATTTTAAAGATTTTGCTGCTGCCTTCTGCAGCCTCTTTCTTGTCACAGAGGGAAGGAGCACCAGAGGGTTTGTCCTGCAGGGTACCAACAGCTCGGCACTTTGAGTTCGTGGCTGGAGGGTCACTGAGCAGCAGAGTTGCTCTTCTGCTGCTAGCGACCTTGTAGCAGTGACCTGGACCTTAGGAGGAGGTGCCTCTGTTTCCATGTAGATAGCAAATATTGCACTGCTGGGATAGTGGTTCAGCAAGGACAGTGAAATGCTGGCCCTTGTTTGGGCTCGCTGAGCACTACCACTGTACAAGTAGTAGTTATTTAGGATCAAATGGAGCCCTGGCTGAGTCGGCTGGCGCAGAGGCTGGGCTGGGCGCAGGGTCTCTCAGCGTGGCGACGGAGCCCCTCTGAGGCATCAAAACATGCAAATCCTTCCTGCCAGCCTCCTCCCTGCCCAGTTTTCCTTTCTGTCTTGGACATCATCTCCACTCTGAGTTCATCTGGAAGCATTTCTTTCCAGAGTTTCTAGAATCCCAGAAGGGAGCTTAATCACTTCAGCTTCTTCCTCATGCAAAGCGTACCTGGGGTGCCGGATGGCTGAATAACCTCTCATGCTCTGAGAGCCATTAGCATTTGAATTAGTGACATGAGGATAACAGGCGATTATCCCATTTAACAGCTGTTGAGTGCTGTTAAAGGGACACCTTCAAGAAGAAGGAACAAAAATGTAGTGGATTTTTCTTTTTTAGAAAGGGCTTCCCTGTCTTGTATGAATACTGACATCCTCTTGTGTTTGAAAAGTGATGCAGTTTCCACGGGGACATCTTATAATTTTTAAACCTCTTCCCTGTAGAGTGCTGGAAACCTAAATACACCCACAGTGTGCCAGCAGATGAGGGTGAGAAAGTGGAAGCGTCCCCAAACAGAAAGGGAAGTGGTCCCGGGTATTTGGGAGCCAGCAAGCGTAAAGGGAAACAGTCATAAGAAAGCTGCACAAAGAAGCAAAAGTTAAAGCATCCCCCTCTGCTCTGGAGTGCTTTGGCCAAAAGGGACGTGTGTGGGATGGGCCTGAGTGCCATGAACCTTGGTGGAAACGTGGCTGTTTCAAGAGGCAGGATGAGCCAGGCACCAGTTAGAGCCCCTGGAGTGCTATAAAGGATGAACAAAATATCGTCTCCCTGAGGATTTGGCTAGATGCAAAGAAGTGCATTTTGAAAGTGTGGGGTCTATCATACTTATCTCATAAGAAAACATTTCTGTATGCAGGGCATTTTTTCAAAAGACGACTTAAGTGAGCAGGAATTATTACGGTTATTAGCATAGGTGATGCTGCAATACAGATAAATCTCTGTCATGGTCCATGACTTAATTTTTCTTGACAGTGTCTTAAGCAGAAGACAAAATACTGGTCCTCATTGTCTGGACTCCTGAGTCAAAGATGTTAAAACATAACTCCCCCTGTCTCCCACTTAGAGTCTCAAACATGACTCATTTTGAGGCTCTGCCTCTTACACTAAGCTGAACAAGCTGAGGATGCTGCACTTTCACAAGGATTCATCCTATGCCAGCTCCCACCGGGGTGCTGGTGGCTGTCCTCCTAGCCTTTCAGAAGGTCTGACCACTCATTCAGGCGCATTGCTGGTGCCCGACCCCCTTTCCGAAAGCTGGCTCAGACTGGTGCTCCGAGATGTTTGTGGAAAGTTGGCTTCCACTTCCCCCCAGACAGCAGCATCTCACAGAAAACAGAAATAAAACCCCCAGGCTTTCATATTCAGCAGAGGGTAAAGGGGCGCAGTGACGTGGGCAAAGTGAAGTGGCTTTTTGGTTCCCACGTGATGCTTTTGGGAGGGCAGAAGTGCCGTGCTGGATCAAGGCGGCTGTGCTGAGTACCCAGGGCTTTCGGGCCAAGGCAAAATGCTTCGCATGAGACAACTAAGGGTTAAGCTGTTTGTAGAGGGACCTTCTTCCCAACCGTCATTCAGTGACTAGCATCACTGAATGACACACACATCACATATTATGAAACCTGAGGGCTCATATCCTTCTCAAAGCTAACTGGCAAAGCTATGCAAGGCTCTGTGCGGAGCCCAAAGCCAGGCACGAGGTGTGCCTTGGGGCGGGTTAACTCTGCACGGTGAGAAAAATCAGTTTAAGATAGTGAGGCTGCCCCTGGGGCAGAAGCGATGAGAGTGGGCAAACAGAAATATTTCTCTAGCCTTTTCTGTGCAACTGGCTGGTTTGGCTTCCTCTAGGCTTGAGGGGGATAAACCTTTTCTAACAAGCCAGAGGAGCCTATGGGGTAAATGATTTTTCCACATATCTTTTCCATCTCTTTCAGTACCAATTTTGTCATCTCTCTCTGTAATCTTTTCTTTCTCTTTCAATAAACATCCTTTGAGGTGGGTGCAGTGGCAACACTTGAGCACAGGTGAGGATACAGAAACATTTATAATGTTAAATAACATCCTTCCTATTATTTCCTCCCTAATTATTTTTACCCTCTGTGATGACCACTTACGGTCTAACTAATCTAAGCGTTATTTCCATACAAAGTAGCGGTAGGAACAAAGTTGAAGATACCTGTTTTTAACGTTACTTGTTTCTAAGCAGGCCTTTTTCATACCATCCTTACCACTTATCTGACCATTAAATCTGCAAATACATGCAAACGGTATTTACTGTGTTGTTACATGCACCTCGAAGCAGATGGTGAGCCAGTACCAAAGCTCACATTTTTACACCTTTATGCAACATCTGGGGAGCTGGATTAAATTTCTGCCTGGCTTGGGGCTTCGCAGAGACCTCTGCCTCTGTGGCAAGCGCCTCACAACTGCTGCCAATCCTGACCGCGTTATTTCAGGGTATTTTTCTTCATACAGTATTAATAAAGGAATGTTGACAACACTTCCTCCACCGCCCTGTCCGTCCCCCCAACAAGTAATATTTCCAAAGTGGCATGCCAAGGTTTTGAGCCATCGCTGTGTGCGTTGCTCGCGTCTCAGTCACCTGGGTGTCCTCCTGCTTTTTCCATACGAGGTGGCCCGGTTGAGCTGATATTGCAGCATCCCCACGCATGGGGTGTACAGGGAGGCAGATGAGGGGAGCTGGGGGTGCCGCAGGGCCGAGCCCAGGGCAGGGTGTGAGCCACCTTTGCTCACCGACACGGGAAAAGGAGTGGGAAGCACTTCTCGCTGCTCTAGGATGTGAGACAAGCCGGTAGAAAGACTCGTTGTGACATTAAACCATCTGAAGGGCCGTTGTTAATCACCGTAAGGAGATCAGGCAGGCCTGTCCTGTAACCAGGGCTAGCAGCAGGCTGTGTGGGACTCGGGTGACACTGAGGACACCAGGAGCTGCTTTGAGTCATCCACACGCAGAGCAGGAAGGAGAGGGCGATGGCAGAAGGGCTTCCCAAGCCGGGGCCTGAACCACAGCCTGTTTGAGAGATGTCAAAGCCCGCTTGCCATGGCCACACAGGGGCAGTGCCTAATCCTGTGGGCATCCCTGCTGTGCCGTAGCCACTGGCAGGGCGAGGGTCCATGTCAGCCCACAGGTTGTGCTGCTGACCCTCGTGGTTTGTCCTGCAGGCTCACCCGCTGCTCCCAGACATAGCACTTGCTTGCCAGTCCTCTATGCATCCCCTGCTCAAAGCCTGTGGGGTTAAAATGTGTGAGATGGGTGTTGCCAGCAAAAGTGAAACCCACCTGTGGAGTTTCCTTGGGAGAATCCTCCCTGCTGACGAGTTCAGGAGCGAAGCAGCACTGAAACCTACTCATGTTTCCTTGGGCAACACCCAGGCCCGGGGAAAATCTCCCAGGAGATCACCCTCAAACACACACACGCAACCCTCATCCCAGAGCTCTGTCCTTCTGCTTGCCACCCAAGAGCAGAGGATTATTAGGCATAAAAGGATTCATTCACTGAAACCTGACCTGCGCAGTGTGGATGTCTTCTTCTGGCATCGTTACCGTAGGTCCCCTTTTCAGAGAGATGTACAATGTATCTGACATTTACTTTGCGACGAGGTGAATTGCACCTTCAATACATCTGTTTCTTGAATGGATCCGACATCTTTGTATGGCCAGATGAATTCCTTCACCCCACAAAGCCACCTTTCTTATCTCTACAGCCTTCGTTGCCATTCCTCCCCTGCAGCACCCACACTCATTTTCATCATCTTTCCTCTCTTTTTATCACTTTGTTTTCGGAGGCCTCAGTTATGACTCACTCCTTCCCACCCGTGTGGTCCTTCTTTCTCCTGCACAGTGCCTCATGGTGTCACTCTCCCCTATCCCCTCCTTGGAGCCTCTGCTTCTCCACGGTGCTGTGTCTTTCTGCCTGTTTTTCTTTGGCAAAATTGGGAATTGCAATTACCAATTTTCCTATGCACAGATCCTCACAGACTCTCCTCCCCATGTCCTCTCTTTAGCCCTTTCTTCCCCTGGGCAATAGCTTGCTGCCTCTTTGCTGAACTTGGTCCTTTGGGAAACACTGGTGTTAGTTCCCCCAAGCTCTGCCTGCACAGCAGGCTCCAGCGCAACGTGCCATTACCCAGGTTATCTCACAGCCAGCAGCCAAGCGCTGGTGGACAGATCTTCATGGGTAGAAGAAGGAACTTGACTGGAAAGATCCGTAGCTGATGTAACTTGTCATTTTAGAGGGGAAAGCAGGCTTTGGGATGCGCAGTCATGACACTCTGCAGTCAATACACCTCCCTGGGATTCACCAGGCTTCCTTCTCTCTACATTCCCCACCGTGGCCAAGGCCAGGCACAGGAATACCCGTTGCATGTCCCCGTGCCCTCGACCAACCACAGGACTCCTCAGGGCCCTTTATCCAGCAGCTGCTGAGTGCAGGGATCCATTTATAACCTTATATCCATCACAGAGGAGTCACACGGAAGGTAGGTAAACTGAAACCCTGCTCTGAAACCCTGGAGCGAGGTGCAGAGCTGTGAGCTCAGCTGGGAAGCTCAGCAAGCTTGGGGCCTGTTCTCCCATCTAGTGTTGGACTTGTTCAGCTGAGGGTGGACCTTCTTTTAAAGTAGTCCCTGGTCCCCAGCACCCCAATGAGCCTTTCTCTTCTGCTGCTTCAGAGCCAGCGATGGGAACTGCTGTGGAGAGAACAACTTCAGGCCACCGGCTGTTTTCCCTTGTGGCCGAGGAGATGCTGTGTTTATTACCTCTTTCCCTGAGAAAATACAATTCCCCAGGGTGACCGCCCTCCGACACTGTCCCACTGTTATAACAACGGCTGACAGACGCTCTTTCAGCTCTTGAGCAATATTCGGGCCATTTCGGTAGTGAGACACAACAGAGCAAGGAGCCACACAGGTCAAGGAGAGCTGTCTGGGGAAGACGGCAGTGTTTGGAAAGAGGGTGTTTCCCTAGGCGTCACCTCAGAAATGTCTGTCGTTTGTTTCAGATTTAATCAGGGTACCACTGGCAGCACCGATGCAGACCAAAAAATCCGTGTGACTCCACATAGGGCACCCAAGTTTGAACGCATGGACATCCGCTGGTTTACCTCCAGACCAGAAAGAGCAGTGCTTATTATTTCTTCCTGCCACGGGAGACATTGCGGAATTCTGCAAACAGCCTTTACATCGGTCCTGTGGCTCTCAGCATGGGGGTGGCAGCATGGCAGTGTTTCTGGAAGCGTGGCTCCACTTTGCACTGATTTACCGCTGCCCTGCTCTCGAACGCACACAGGCGTCTGCGGGAGAGGGGAGATACCCCTCCTGCGCAGGCATCAGCTGGATGATGGAGTGCGGTTGATCGGAGGAAAGGAATGCAGCATCTCCTGGTGACTGAGAAAGCCTGGGTGGTTGTGCACATAGGAAGCTCCTTTAAATGTGTTTCCTCCCACCACCTGGCCTTTTGTTTTTCAGCCATGCTTGATGCTGCCGTTGGAAAGCTGAACTCCCCAAAAGTGAACTTCCTCCCCTACTATAAACTGACCCTCGGGGGTTGCTATAGTGACTGCAGAGCGGCCAGCGAGCTGTGTAAACACTCCCTCCCGCTTCCCATCCCACTGCGCCCGAGAGGCCGAGCCACGGGATGTGCGCACAGCAACCTGGATTATGCAGGCAGTTGTGAAATGCAAACCCGGCAATTTCTCTGCTCCCTCCCCGCTCCCCCTGCGGGGAGGCAAACGCAGCAGGCTGGCAGCAGGCACGAACACGCCCGGCCCTGACGAATTTGGGTACCGCAGAAACCAAACCCAGACACTCACCTGGGGAGCTTGGGCAAGATGTGGAAATGCATGGTGCAACTGGATCCTCTGCAACATCTGATTCCCGTGGCCTCGCTAACTGTTGAGCTTCCAGCTGTGCGGGGGGAGCAGTTTGGTGCGCTCACTCTCACAGCTCCTTCAGTGTAATTAATTCAAACAATCAACCGAGCGTGAAATCCTTCGGTTTCTGGGTCCTCTGTTGCTCACTTTGATGTCAGCTCTTCGTCTTTAATTTTCTTCTTCCTTTCCTTAAAAATGCATTTCATTAAAGTCTGTAGCTGGCTCTCTGAGTCACTTCCCAAACGCCGATGCTTGTGTGTGACTGTATCCATCCCCGTAAAACCGGGTCAGATATTTCAGCAGCAATAGCCTGGGTGACACACCGAAGCACCCAGGGAGGTGTTTCCCAAGCAGAGCGGGATATGCATCCCCTAGGGCTACTGCGGGTGTTCTTCCAAAATGGCAGGTACTGCCTAGCCAGGGATTTTGTGAGAGGCGAGGGAAACCACCCTGCCAGGAGGAGTTAATCAGCTCTGCTCCTGCCATCCCAGATTTCCAGCACCACCAGACCTTCAGACTAACGCTGACACCCACCCCGATCCATTGATGAGGCCTCCCCTTCCCTGCTGTCCCCACGCCAGCCCCCTGCGGTGTGTGCTGCCCTGCCATCGCCCACGGCGCTGCCCGGCGGTGGCTCGCCTGGAACCTGCTCCCTCTCCCCAGCCTGCAGCCGGGGCTGGCATAGGCAGGCAGAAGGGTCCTGGCCCCAAGCCGCCGCGCTGAGATGCATCTTGCTGGGTTCATGGCGCGAGTGATGCCTTCAAGGGAAAAGGTTGCCGTCCCACCGCAACAGACGTGCGACTGCTTCAAAAAGTGCAAAGCACATCAGGGTTCGTAAAATGATGCCCCTGCTCTGTGCCGTCAGGAGGGTCCGTTCAGAAGTGCCAGGCATCCCGCAAAACACCCGCCTATGCCAACTGCCAGTACATACTTTTGTTTTACTAGTAAGAGACTTCCTGGCACGAGGAAGGATGGACATATGCCATCCCATCTTGATGTGCCTGAGTGTCACTGACCAAACTGATTGATAGGTACCTTTGATCAGACACCTGGCTACATAGTCGCAGGCTGTGCGGGAGTTCCATGAATTTCCATCCTTTCTGCCACATCCAAGACCATACACAACCTCTGTTAGCAAAGATACCGGCAGAGGTGGGACAGAAGGAGGTTTCTGGAAGAGTGTAATCCTAGACATGTCCCTGTAATCCCAGCCTGTGACTCAGAGCTGGAGGGATGCAGAGGGTCGGTGTTGCCCGATCATCCACCGCAGCGAGTCATTACGCCCCAAAGAGAAAAGGAGCCTTGAAGCCTCACTCTGATTGCTAGGAACGATGGCAATGGGACATGTTGCATGAAATACACTAAATCAAAGGCAATTCTGTTCTGCAATACGTTACAATACCCAGTCCCTATATTGTCTCACTTAACAGATAGCAGGAGCTGAGTCTGATTAAAACAGGGTTTTCTGAGCCACTCGCAGAGACAACCGAGAGGCAGACAGAGGTATAAAGCGACACACGGCTCGGAGCGCCTTCTAGATCTCAGTGGGTTTGCTCTTCTCCATTCATGCCGTGCCTGTCTCGATACGGCATTTAAAAATAAATCAGCTGAATTAATTGGCGTGAGTACGTGGTCTTTGCTGATCCTGTCAAAGGAGCTGCTGGACTATTCACTGCCAGCTCTGAGAGCATCCCTGCGTCGAGGAGTGCTGTGAGCCTGCCTGCACTCGATGCGGAAAATGTGGTGAAACCAGTAATGTGATAATGACACCGATGCTCCCTTTTTCCCTGGAATTAACGTCACAGAAATAAACAGCCTGCAAATCCCTTATTCACGTAGGGGCTTAGAAAGTGTGAATTCGGGGGCGGGGGTGGGCGGGAAGAGAGGCAGGAGGAAGGAGGACAGGCAAAGCAGATCTGTGTTGGCAACTCTGGGAGTTCAAAGATCGCTGGTCAGGTGAGCTTTTTTTTTTTTTCACAAGAAATCTTAAGCCAGCTTGTCCCTGATGAGGCATGGGACAGCCTCAAATGATGTGGCATCTGAATTATGTCCATAGAAGCAGTTAACAACCTGGATGCTTTACAAGTTATCGAAACCTCCGCAGACCTCAAGAGGCCAGGGCTCTTTTGTGCGATTTTTGGTAATTCTGCTTGGGAGGCCAAATCTGGGGGCCCCACAGAAAATGGCACCAGTTAGTTTTCCATGCCCAGCTCCCCAGTGCCAGGGCTGCATCTCAGCCCAACGCCTGGCGTGGCACGGGGGCACAAGTAGGGACCACCTGTGGTCATCTGTGATCTTGGTGTGAATGCTTAAGGAAGCCTGAAGGAAGGCAGTGCAAGGGAGATTTCAAGCTTTTCCTGCAGCTGGCTCTGATCCAGCTGCAAATGGTCCAGGGATGCCCTTTCCAGATGTGGACTGACACCGTGGCTGTCCAGGGAAGCTGGAAATTGCTGGGGGAGGGAAAGGGAGAGGAGGGGTTGTTAGCACGATTCAGCTTAAAAATGAAGGGAGGCTTCTGCAAGGTTTCCCTGCTGCAGGGAGCATGTTTTTAGAGGCGCCTCTGGCTGTGGATTGCGAGTGGCCGGTCGGCACTGCGGTCGGCTGCTGCTGCCTCCCAAAGCCGCAGCAGCATTGTCAAAGCTGCAGACGTGCAGAACAGCTCACACCAAGGCTGCGCGCTCGCAGGTGATCTTTCGGGCTGTACATTTTCCAGCGGAGCTGGCAGCTGCTCCTGCAGTGTGCATGCTTCGTTGGCTATCCAAAGAAGGAACTGGGCGGGCGTTGATCCAGTTGAGGCAGTTTCGAGGAGCGAAGGCAGGAAGGAAAATTACCAACTTTGACATATGTTGCTCCCTGCAGGTCTCTCTTATTATAGCCTGGCGGGATGTCAAGGTGCACAGACAGGACCCAGAGCTGTAATACTTGATGGCTGCTTCGCCTCCTGTCCCACCCCTTTCACACAGGCAGGAGTGGCAAAGCCATTTCTGGCATACCAGGAAATCCTGGTTCTCGCTATTATCAAGGAGGGACCGCGCAGTTATACAACCCCGAGCTGCCATCAGCGGGACCCGCGGGAGGGAGGGGGGGGAATAGTTCACTTGGAAAGGAATGCTGCAGTGTAGGGCAGTGGTTTTGACATGCTGGAGTGAAACTTGGCACAGGGGAACAGAGGGAATTCGTTTGCCCGGTAGACGTGGCACTTGAACAAGAGATTAAACGAAATGGCAGTGGAAATCTTGAGAGATCTTAAGAGGCAGCTAGTTAGCACAGGGGATGTGTCTGCAGCCCTTAATGCAGGTTTCACCATGCTGGGTGTCCGTAGCTTTCTAACAACTATTATTTATCTGACTCTCTAGTTCTTTTGTCCCTACAGCACACACGAGAAGCCAGCTGTGTGCATAGTCCTACCTGGGGTAGGGCCTCCAACTTGACAAGAAGAAATGAAGACCCAGGGTTCAGCAGCCTGAAGTGTTTGTCAGCTGTTTGCAATGATGGCAGAAATCTACTTACTTTTCCGAGAATATTTATCCACTCTAGTGTGCCAGGAATAATGTAGTGTGGCAAAGCAGCCATCCAGAACGATGGTAAATATTTGTTCCTGGTAAAAATCTTCTTGCCACATGTCTTAATTTGCAGCATATCTACTGTCTTGGAGCAGATGGGAGGGTCTGGGGTGTCCTTCTGCAATGCCACTCATTAAGGACTGAATCTTAAAGAAAGCACTTATGTGGAAAGGCTGGGAGAAATACACATGTGGGAGAAATACACAAGCATTAGGTGTGTGTTGGATTAACACCTTTCATCCTCTCTCCTGACAAGTCCCTGCTCAGGGCTTGACATCTAAACAGAACACATTAAACTTTCGTCTTCATAAATTCTTTCTTCTGGGGCAAGTTCGCCATCGCTCGCTTTCATGCTGTTCTTTCAGCCGTTGTTTTTGTAGTCTGTCAGCACAACCTTGAGAGAAAGGACTTTGGCTGCGAGATGAACACACAGTACCAGCTGTACTGATTTCCATCTCCTGGTATGAAGCAGTGGACTTTCACACTGTGCCTTCTTCGCCTCCCCCAGCTAGGCTGAAATCTCTCACCAAAGTTTCTGCTCTTCTGCGCAGCTGAATTGACTCGGCCACAAGAAGCAGCAGCTTCTTGCAGGTTTTGGCTCCTGCAGCCCCACTGTCAGGACAGGAGCCCCTTGGCACGGCGCAGGCAGCCACGTGGGGTGAGAGGTTGAAGGCATCAGAGGAATGTTGATGTTCCGACAAACTTTGGGATGAGCGAGGGAAGATGGAATGTATGAGCGGATCAGAGAAGAGGAGGAAGCGAGCGGAAAAGCGAGATACCGTGTGATAGATGGGAAGGAGAGCAGAAGGGCAGTGTGAAATCAAACAGGGGATGGGCAGGATTGAAGAATAAGGGCAATAAAAGATGAGGGAGTGTTATAAGTGCCTAACTCTCTGGGGAGCTGGT
>VYZM01004606.1:330-130435 GCA_013398915.1 Dromas ardeola | reverse complement strand
CTGTATTTTGAAAAGAAAAAAAAACCCAAACGATATTTTAGTTACTATCTTTTTTTGTGTGTGAAATAGTCAGGTTCTTGCACTATGATTTTTTCTTTGCATTCCTCGGTTATAGCAGTGAAGTAGATTAAAAAAAAAAAAGCACCATATTTTGCACTTTGTCATGTGCTTTTCTGCCGTGGCTTTTTCTCCTTTCTGTGACTCTGGCAAGGAGAGGTGCAAAGCACAGACTTCTCCTCCTTAGCAGGGGCTTTATGCCGACCTCGTCACCCGCGTAATGCAATGTTGTCACCTGGCAGTTATGATGCTCTTTAGCCTTAAACAAAGGTTCGTATGAAACACAGGCCCTTTGTGTGAATAGAGGGAAACAGGATGAAGAAATCAGGTAATGCCAGAATAGCAACGTGCCTGGAACAAAGGCTGCAAGGGTAATGTGGGAAGAGGGGAACACTCCAGCCTCCTCCTCAAACATTCTCCAGGCACTGTGACATGATCCGGAAAGTCCACATTGTCCTAGTGTCACTCAGTTGTAAGGTCTCTTCAAACCCATCACGTGGCCTGCAGATACCGGTGACCACCGACTCCTTTCACCTGCTTCCCCTTTGCATGCCTTGGAAAAGGGTGTAAAGCTTTATTTCTCTCCTGTCTCCTCTCTTGCTGCCGTTTGTCCTTCCGAAGCATACCTAGCACACCTATTTTCTCTGGCAGTGTGTTGATGAACTCTTATTTGTATCCCAGGAGACTTGTAAGAATTAGGGTCGGCTTGACATGAGTGGAGTACTGTACAGAGATATTTACAGCTGTTTGCAACGGTTGTGTTGAGCATGAGACCAGCAGCAATTAGGATCCAGGCCAGTGCCTTCAGTGAATAATGGTCTTGGTTACTTGGAAATATCAGATGGCTTCAGCTTTATGCAGTTGCTATGAGGAAAAAAAGTTAAGTAAACAAAGAAAAAGAATAAGAGGAGGGAGTGGTGTTTTTTTATTGGCATAGTCAAGAAGGGCAGTCAAAAAGAGAGGAAGAAACTGGAAAACAATACCCTGGGTCTTCACTTGCAGCCCCACAGCACAGAACAGACATTTTCTTCATGTGCCTTGATGTTCGATACTCTTCTCCATGAGCACTTCTGGTTCCTGTCCCTCAGAGACCTCCCTTGGAGGCCAGTTTCGTTATTTGGGTGTCCCACTGTCAAGATTTGTTTCTAATGCCTAACATATGATCTTCATCGCCACGCACACCTGGGACCTCATCCCTGCGAAGCACCCTCACATCTCATGACCTCCATGGCAGCTGGTGGTACTCAACAGCACATCCCTGGGGTCAGCACTCAGCAGTTGTCCCTCTTCTGTGAGTTGTGTCTGAATAGTTCTCCTGGCTTCCTCTGGGGGTTTGAAGACAGGAGATCCTGAGATGCGAGACTGAGAGGAAGATTATTTCTGGAGGTTTTCCAGAGACACTACACTGCCTGTTGCACAGATGCCTTCCTCTCCTATAGATAAGGGAGAAATGCTTTCAGATTCCTTAAAATAATTTAGCTTTGTCTTTCCTCGGATAAATAAGATAACCTGAGGGAAGCGATTATGCCGGTTTCTCGGTGTCTAGCTGTGGAAACAGGCACTCGGCCACCTTTGCCAGTCCGGCCTTGGAGTTTGTAGTCTTTTACGCTTCTTGTCCTGACTGGCAGTGTGGGTCCCGCTGCAGCCACCAGGAGCGGTGCAGATAGCTCCTGCCAGTCAGGGGCCTCCACCTTGATTTTTGGGCCAGTCTCCCTTTTCTGGTGCAGGCTAGCCCTGAGCACAGAGGTGGTCACAAGCCTTCCTCAGCGTGCCACCGTTCAGAAATAAATCAAGGTCCTTTTGCTGCCCTGCAGAACCCCTCTGAGGACTCCGAGGTGAGGCAGGACTTCTCCTTGCAGCTTGCTTTCCCTGCCTGCAGCAGGGGTTGCCTCCTCTCGCGGCATTCCCCACAGTGGCCCGCATTCCCCTCTGGAGATGCAGCCTGTAATGAGATCAAGATGGAGGGGCAGCCCTTTAGCAACCCTTCGGCCTGCTCGAGCAATGGAGGAGGGCTGCCAGCGCACCCGTCAGGGGGACGAGGCCTGGGCAGCCTTGCCTTCTAGCGACGATGGAGCCGATCCTTTTCCAGGGCAGTGTACTCTCGCTGCGATGATACCAAAAAAAGCCTCGGCTCCTTGCAGGGCTGCTGGCACACACGGCTCGCTAGAGCACTGGCAAGTTTTTAAGGTTTTGTCAGATGGGAACAGTGGTGGAGAAAAGAAAAGTGAAACCAGATGTTTTTCCTTACGGTTGCTTCATATTCGTATGGGGGGGGGGAGAGAAGAGAGGCCATAAAAATGTCATAACCCTTGATCCCCAAGGCTCAGCGTTAGACTCTGCAAAAGCCAGCGCCGTAAATCCGCACCTCCACCTCGGCAGCCACGGGCCCTGACGGGGCGAGACCGTTGCGACAGCTGGGGGGGCGGAAGAGCCTTTGCATTTGTCAGCATAAACTGGAGGTAAAATGCCTTCTGGAAGTTAACACCGATTGGCTACTTTTATGGAATCAGCTATTTTTTTCAGATTTCTCTGGGGATGCCGCAGCGCCGAGTCCTGATGGCTGACCAGCAGGCTTAGAAATTCGGGATGTGTCTGCACTGCAATCAATCTACCCCGCAGGCTGTGCCGATGGAGCCGAGTTAACTTTATCCTCCCCAGCCTGGACTCGCCTGTCAGCACAGCCAGGGTGGTGCAGGGCCGGGGTGAGGACTCACCGACGAATCCTTCACCTCAGGTTTCCCGGTGGGGTTTTTGCAGCCCTCGCCGCACCTCAGGCACCCAGCCTGGGTACTGCCGGCAGCCGTGTAGAAGCAGTTCTGGTCAGAGGGTCCGGCTGGCACCAGAGGAGAGCTGCTAGGAAAAGTCTGACTCCAGCCATATCTCTTTTTACATTTTTTTTTTATATCGGAGAGGCTGCTTGTTGCAGTCAGAAAAGAACCATGAGGAGTGCCAGGCAGCCCCCTTCCAGGGAAACGTGTGCTCGGGTGAACGCAGGGATGGAGGAGAGGAAATAAAAGTTGTGTACACACGTGCCTCAAGCCAAACAAGGATTTAGACAGAAAGCAGCTAAGCCTTGTCTGCCCTGTACAACAAGCGCTGTGATAACCGGATATCTTTTTCTTGATATTTCTTGGTATTTCCATGCTCAGTTTCTGCCTTCATGTCAGCAGCGAGGAAAGGCTTTCCCTAATCTGATGCAAACTGCATGGGTGTGCATCTGCCTTGCAGGGGCTGGAGTGGGAGGCGATTTCAGCCGCCAGCCCAGATTCTGAATCTGAATTGCCCTGCAAGTCCAAAATAACTAGGATTAGCCCTATTTTGGGGGGATAAGCTGTGTTACTTCCCCTAGGATTCAAGTAGTTTGCTGTGCTGGGCAAAGTATAGTTACAGCACTAATGGGTGAACAGGAACAAGAACAGGATGAAAGGTGGGGAGTGCATGGAGGGGGCAGTGGGCTTGAACTCAGAAGATTTCATTTTGGGTCTCGATTTGGCTAAAGACTCCTGTGGCTTCTGTAGTCAAATCACGTAAACCGGCTTTTGGATCCTTCTGCCCTTTTGCAAGAGAAGCGAGCTGCCCTTGGTAGTCTCTGCGGGGCCCTGAGATTACACGTTGCTCAGGTATTATGACAGTGTGGCCCAATTGGTTAGAATAATTTTTAAAAGTATTTTCATATGGGGGTTAGTCATCCTGTAAAAGAATTTAATGGAATGACTGCAGTTTCCTTTGACTTTGCAACATGTTTTACTCACAAAGTGATTAAAAGTTTAGCCTCTTTGTGAAAAGAATTGCAGATGTTTTACCTCACTGCTTGACTTTCCTTTTCCGTCGCCACTCCAAGTGATGGAAGGTCGGAGATATTCACAAGCTGCCTGGCATTGTTGTTGCACTACTTGTGTGAACACTGGCACCCTGGGCATCCTGGTGTACTGCAGCTATCAAAAATAGATTATTCTGTGTGCGACTGTGCTTCCACCAACTTTGTGTCGACTGTGATGTTCTCAGACAGATGCAGTTCTTCTGGTCCTTCATCAGTGCTCATGTTTTCTTGACCTCTGGTCTATCTCACGCCTCTCTTCTGGACCCTTTCCAGCTGGTTGGTGTTGAAGTGTTGTGTCCCAAACCGGAGACCAGTCCAGCTCCAGCCTGGCTAGTCCTGGGTGGAAGGATTACTTCATTTGTCCTGAGGGCTTTTCTCCTGTTTATGCATCCAGCATGTTGTTTGCCTTTTTCCTAACGGTGTTGCACTGTTGGCTGACATTCGGTGTACGACCTGATCCTCCCCTGCAGAACCTGTACCGAGACGGCGGCATCTCCATCCTGGATCTGGGAACTGATGTTATTTCTCCTGGCTTATAGTTCCTTGTGCTTGGGCTACTTGAAATGCACCCTCTTCCGCTATGACCATTTCTTCATTTTTCCTGTGGTTAATGGAAAGAAACTTTTGTGATTCATTCAGACAGTTAATCAATGCTCATTTGGGGAAGGCTGGCTTGGGTGATGGAGTTGTGGCAGGTCAGGCACCAGGAGACTGGCAGACGTTATGAGCAAGTCTGAAATGTAATGGCTGATGTTACAACGCTCAGTTGTGAAAATACTAGTTAGCTCTGTCAAGGGAACGGTGTTGCTGACCGGCTTTAGAATTACAAAGGGTTGCCTGGTTGAAATAAACATAAGAATAGTTTTGCATCTCTCTTTGAGTTAAGGAGCTAGTAATAGCCAGAGGGTGACGATTTCATGCGTATACCTGTTATCTCCTGGCATGTTGCAAAATGACTGAAAACTTCAGCCAGTTGGTGAAATGACTGGTTTCACAATATGAGAACATAACGTATGTGCCTTAAAAGGCCACTGTAACTGAAATGGAGCAGTAACTCAACAGCACCTTTGAGTGTTCAGTGAGAGATGAAATTTGTCGGAGGAGAGAGGAGTCCGCTCCCGCTGTCAGGTATTCTCCTCATCCCTGTTGCAGCCGAGCACTTTGAAGCCATTAGAAAGGACAGAATGGCCTTTAGACTTCTGTTAACCTGGCAACTCCCCTAGTACCGTGGGTTTTTTTGCTGTTGTCAAAAACCTCTTCCCCTTGCACCCAGCTGCTTCTCCCTGCTCCGTTTGCTTTAGTTCAGTGCAGCAGAACTTCTCTGGGATTAAAAACTGCTCCTTCTGCCATGCAAGTGCTGGGAGAGGAGAGGGATTGCTGGGCAACTGATGAGCTGGGGCGAAACAGCGTTGGGAAAGAGAGCACAATGTTCTTTTCTTTTTATGGAAAGTGATATATTACTATAGACCACAGTAATCCAAGGTCTGCTCTTAGCTACTTCACGATTAGCGAACAGGCCCCACTTGTGCTGTACCGACCATTTGTGCAGCTGTGGTAGGCACAAGGATGTCAATTAATCTTGATTTGTGCTATAGGATTACTTCATACAAGAGGAAATTTATCATGGGGTTTGGTTTCAGTGTATGTAGATGGACATCATGCTATCTTTGCAGGGAAAGCACAGGCCTGCGCTGTGCCAGGCGAGTCACTGGTCCTTGCTGGAACTTCCCTGGCAAATTCCCTTTCTTCTCGGGAGCCCTAACTCAGTCTGAAAGATGGAGCAATCAGCACACAGTACAAAATGTTTCGCAAACTTTGCCCAGTCTGTCCCTGTGTCACACCCATTTTAGGGAAAAGAAAAATAAGGCTTTTGCTCAGCCGTATAAATGGTTGTAATTATTATTTGCATGGCAGCTCAAACTTTGTGAGATGCAGGGTAAACACAGAAACAGGTGAAGCCCTGGTTCTGCATCAGCGAGCACAAAGTCTGTGTAGATAAAAAACCCCCAAAAGACAAAAAGATGTAGGCAGGCACACCTTCCCAGAACAGACATGTGTTGTCTTTTAATATTCCTTCTACCACCATCTTGAATCAGAGAAAAATGATTTTACCTGCAAAACTGCAAGGCTCAGAGAAATAAATAAACAGAAAGCCACAAACGTGGCATTCTTTCTACTGGCTTCTTTTGCAAGGTAATGTTGGTGCAGAAGAATGAAGCTCTTGTCTCTGAGATGTGATGAAAAAAATACGCAATAACATGACTTGTGACAAAAGCATGGGACCTGCCAAACTGTTTCTCGGTCCAGTGCCCAAGTGTACCTCCTTCTCTACCCAACAAACCCGCCCCTGCCGCATGAAGCCATCTTCCCCAGGGACCAGGCTGCTCTGAAATGGGTGCAAGGCAGCACGTGCTGGCTGTTCGAGTCAGTACAGGTCAAAGCAGGGAAGAGGGAGCAGCACGGCCTTCAGCAAAAAAAACAACAGCCAACCCAGTTCAGGGACCTGGAGAACTGGCTGCCTCTGTGAGCCGGGGCTGAAGTCCTCGCTGCTGTGCCTCTGCTGCAATTGCTCCCTGCCTGACCTCGCTCGGCTGCAGCTAGCTCAAGTATGCCAGCCACGCCGATTGTAATGTGGAGATCACTGTGAGCGAGCCAGAGGAGAAAATAGCTGGGCAGATGGTGCTATATTAAGGAGAGCATCTCAGAATTGTCTGCTGGGATTCTCCGGGGGCAAGGGCCCATCTTGGCCTCACTTGCTCTCTGCCATCCCCAGCGCCGCCTCCTCTTCTGCCCCTTTTCTCCCCTGTAGACCCTCCCTCGCTGAGGAAGCCGTGGGGTGATGCGCGGCCCAAGGGGTGCTACCTCCAGCTGGAATCTGGGGGAAGATGAAACCTGGGTGTACGAAGCCTGTGCCCCATCTATGTTCAAGCAAGCCGGAGGACCCTGTGTTCCCACGCCCCGGTCCAGCTCTCTGCTCTGCCACAGGTCCCAGGGCAGGACCCAAGCAGCAGTCTTCTGCAGGGATGGGCTGGCACGGGTGAGGGAGGGCCTCCTAATCTTCCTTGTCAGCAATCAGCTTTCTTCTCTTCAGACTCCATGGGGGAAGGACTTGCAGCAGCATGTTTTTCTTCTTCCTCTCCCAGCCTCAGCTCCTTCGCCTTTCCCCCCTCCCACTGCTCCCGGCCAGTACCAGCCCTGCTCCTCATCCCTGCCAGTTGTCTCTGCCTCCCTCCCAGCTCTCCCCTCCGGTTCCCAGCTAAGCTCCAGCGAGCAGGGCAGCAGGCAGGGGCGGGAAGGGAGGACAGTGACAAGAGACAGCTGCTGGCTGCTCTTAGCAGCTCTGAGAGTGGCCCCTAGTGACCAGCAGCAGAGCGGGCTGGGCACGGACGGCCGCATGGCAGGACGGAGGGCACTGGTGTCCCCTCGGGAGGTCAGCGCGCACTCCCCCGGGGTCACCTTTTGTAAACAAACAAGACCCATCTAGTACAGAAAACAAATGGCAGAAGAAAAACGCTTGGGTTGTTGATGCAATTGAGGGGCCTGAAGATTTGTGGCTTTGCACTATTACCCTTAAACTCTTTTGGTGGCACTAAGACCATTTCCTCAGGCAAGGAGGTTTCAGGGCAGCTGGGCAGAAGTTCCCTTGCCCCATCTCCTCCCCAGCTCTGCTGGAAAACAGAGGCCACGGGTTACATGACTTTTCCAGCCCTTTGAAACATCCTAATGGATAGTATAAAGACGGTAGCTGAAAGCACGTGGAACGGTCATCCTCCTTTATCAGTGCAGGCATCTGGTGTTTGGGGGGCTCAGAAAGGAACGGAGCTGTCTGGTCAGATGTGATATGAGCTCCAGTGCAGTATGTCTGGGCTGTGGCTGGGATCCCTAGCTGGTCACCACAGAAAACTAGAGTGCAGAGAAGCCCTGGACTTGCTCTAAGTAATGGATGTTCAGGATCCTGCACGTACGGAGAGAAAACTGGCTCCTTTCACCAGTCAGAGTGTGGAATGATCAAAGATGGAAATACTGTGATTGATCGTGGTGGCTGTCGAAAGGGATGCTGGAAGACAAAGAAGAGAGCAGCCACACGGGAACAGTAATGTGGTCACTCAGAGATGCTGCAAAAGGCATGTGGGACAGTGGCCATCATTTGCTCTTTATAGCACACATCTTACTTGGTTAGCTCCTCTGTCGTAAGAATAATTTTACCGTCTGTGAACAGTTTTCATGACACTCCTTTTCCACACAGCCCTTTCACAATGTTTTTTCCATATTAAACTTGACAGGTTTTTAAGTGTAAGATTGTCACAGAAAAAGAATTTTGATTTTTTTCTGGCTCTTGAACATTTAAAAAACCTTGTCCACAGCATTGTTCCCAAATAATTTTTTTTTCAGTTGTTAAAATATGGTGCCTCTGGGTTTAGATCGTGTCCTTCTTCATAGCACTGTTACCGAGTGGTATTTTGCCCCAGCATGCCGTGGTCCTCTCAGGACCTAGGTTTGATTCTGAGTCCGCGAGGAAAGAGGCAGGCGAGGTCTCCGGCTGCCTGATGCGAAGCGCTGGTGTTTGAGAGAGGGAAATACTAATTCTGTTGTAGAAAGCAATGTGACATGCCATCTGCACAATGCAGGGCAGTTCTGGTCATTCACGTTCAAAAAAGATTGATTCACGCTGGAACAGGTGCAAAGAAAGGCAGCGAGAGGATTAGGGCATTGGAGAGCTGAGGTTATAAAAGTAGACTAAAAGAGCTTGGCTTATTTAGTCCAGCACCACGAAGGCTGAGAGAGGGATATGATCGCTCTCTATAAATACATTCTGGAGGTTAGTGCTAAGGAGGAAGAGGAGCTATTTCAGTTAAAGGACAATGCTGACACAAAAGCAAATGGGCATCATAAACCCAGCAAGCAGAAACCGAGGTGGCAAGTTAGGAAGATGTCAGGCATTGCTGCTGGCAGGGCGAGGGCAGGGGCCTCGGGTGGCTGGCCGGGAGGCTGCATTGCTGTGGCTACCTGTGCCACGGGCTGGGCACAGCAGCCATGGGCTTACAGGACCCTGGCAGGAGACATCTGCTTGAGCCTGGTTGGTGGAGTGCTGGGGAGGTGGCACAGCAGATCTTCAGCTCTCACCTCTGCCTGGACTCTGAGGGCATCGGCAGCCCCGATGTCCTTGCCCAGTCCCCCAGGGCTCCCCCATGGCCCAGGACCCCATGTCAGCCACCAGGGCCATCAGCCCCTGCCCCAGCGATGCTGTAGCAGGGCCAGTCTCTAGGTCCCCACAGCCCTGCCCTGCTGTGGACAGGCACCCTCTGGCCACGTTAGCCCCTCTGCCGGGGGTGAGAAATGGTGGGGTCACGCTGGTCTTCTTGCAGGGCTTTCACCAGACCCTGGGCTACAACGGCCATAGTAGTCTCAGTTTGCCGGCCTGGAGAGGGAGGAAGCGCCATTGAGACGGGACGCACTGGTGCCTCTTTGTTTCATGGCCGGGAGAGGAGAAGTTCCCCTGTAATGTCTTTGACAGGGGATTTTGTGGTATGGAAGGAGGTGGCTGCCCTGGCCTGCTGCTGGCCATGGGGCCAGGGCCCAGGAGCACAGCCGGCTCCCCAGGGCTGGTGCAGCAGCAGTGTGGGGTGTCCCCAGGAGGCTGCGGACATTTTGTTCCTGGCACAGAGCAGGGTTGGCCACTGGAGTTAGCCCATGGCCAAGAAGCTCTCTCTGGGCGTGTCTGTCACTTGAAATCACTCACATTGTGTTGTGCTTCAATTCTCTGATTCGGGCTTTAGATCTCGCTGGTTAAAAACGTTGGCAACACGAACAGAGGAGTGAGTTGCTCTCGGTGATGGGAGCCGAGTGGCTGCTGGCTGCCAGTCCAGCTTTATTTCCAGCCCGTGCCACATGCTCGCTGAGGGACTTCAGCTTCGGATCAGCGGGATAGAGAGGAGCTGCCAGCAAAACTGTGCCTCCTGCCGAAGGGTGCTCGGCCAGGGCAGGAGCCCTGCCGTCCCTCCCCAGGATGGTGCTGCTCCTTGCTCTCGGCATGCTCGGCCAGTACAGCGCTCCGAGCACACTCCGCTTTCGGTGGCCAGGCCACCTGCCTGAGGACCAGGTGACAAACAGCGATGGAGACTGTACCTGCAGGGTCAGCTTTTATTGCTCTTTGCCAAACAAAAAAAGTCACAGTCACAAGCATCAAAGTTCATGTGTTTTGGGGCTTTCCCCCCATCTTTTCTATTCTCATTGCTTAAAGCTGAGGGCAGCCCATGGGATGAATATCTCACTCCAGACTTCCATTCAGCTGCTAAGTCAGGATGTATGCCAGAAATTTAATTCTTTCTTATATCTCCAGGATAATAGCTGGGCAGGATGGCGGATGGCTCATTCAGGATGAGACATTACAACACTTTTATTCCTGGCATAGGATGGCATGTGGCTGTATCGCCTCTGGGTAGGTGCTCAGCTGCTTGGCTGACAGTGTTTCTTTAAAGGGAGATTTTAATTTATTTATTTATTTTAAAATACCTCTTCTCTTGCTTAACTCAAGTGAGTTCTGCTGGTGGGGACATCCTGCATCAGAAAGGGACCCGTCAATGCATGCGTTAGATACCTGCTGCCCTCTAATGGCTGCCTGTCCCTGCGAGCCTTGCGACAGCACAGGTTTTGTTCATTCGGTGAAAGAAATCTGCCTAGCTCAGAGCTTTTCCCAGCGATTTCATAGCATGGGACAAATCTCTGGAGAGGGAGTGTGGAGACGTCTCTTCATTACTCTTCATGGTATAACGTGCCTCTTCCTTTTCCCTGCACTCAGTGCAAACCACATCTTTTGCGCCTTGCTTCTTCCACATCCCCTCCTGCTTTGATTCCTATTAGGGAAGTATTCGCCTTTCCTAACGGCTTTGGGTGCAGTTTAGAGGGTGGACAAAGAAGAAAAACAACAGCGCAGCCCTTGAACTCCATCAGCTTTTTGCAGACCACAGGAGACCTGCAGAACATGGTCGGAGAGACATTGCTGTGGACTTGCCAAACGCTTGGAGAGAGTTCAGACAGCTCTATTTGTGAAACCCTTTACTGTGGTAACGGAGACACACAGTGTCAACTTCTAGTTCACTACCAGACGTGTAATAATGTCTCCTCTGTTCTGAGAAAGCTATTGGTGCCCTGCCTGCCTTGTTGACTTAGAGGGATTACGTTTCTTAACAAGCGGGGACCGTGCAGTTCCCTGCTGAATGACTTGCTGCTGCTTATCTGCGGGCAAGGTACAGCCTGTTGCTCCCTCAGGAGCATTTCCTGAACCGTCACGGGCTCCCTGGAAAGGCTGGTGCTCACTGAGCGTTGTGGAGGTCTGGTTTTCTCCCCCAAACCAAAATCTTTAAGGCTGTCTGGAGGTACACTGCTGTATTGGAGCAGCACAAGGGAAAGAGTATCTGGAAGGAATTTTGCAGATGAGTTAATGATCAGTGGAGTATGAAGAGTGGTACCAACACAGCCTGCATCTCTTTGCCAAGGAATCTAGCATCCTACTGAGGACTGGAGGCCGTAAGCGACAGGGGAAAACGAAAGATGAATTGCAGTTAAGCAGACAAACAAGCACTCCGAGAGATCTTGGAGGAAAGTTCCAGGGGCTGGAGTCTAACCTCATTCACAGCTTTCTCCCTCTTTGACTTAACTACTTTTGCTAATTTTGATAACAATCTCAATGAGAACACAGGATCACGACTGTTGTTTCATCACAGTCAGCCAGCCTCGGTGAATGTTTCATGAAAACAGCATGGCTGCAATCTTTGATGTTCCCTCTTCTATCCAGCCTGGAAAGAATAGTTTCAGTGCTCTATTTATAAAATGTATTTTAAATCTGTGTTTGTACATTTTGGAAGGTGGCGGGGTGAAAGCCTGGCTTCATTCAGATCAGTGGGAGTTTTGCCATGATTTGCACTGGCCAGGTTTTCATCCTTGTTTATGTAGTTTTGCAGCCAGGCTGAAGAACTCTTAGGATGCCTGGGCCAAAAAAAGAAATCTCGAATCTCAACATTTTTTTTCAGTGCTGCAGACAGTTGGGGTAACGATGCTGGGAAAGTCCCAAGGAAACTGAACTGGCATCGAAGCCGTGTGTTTAGCTGGCCGTATTTTAGATGCTTTTTTTTGTGCTCCCCATCTCCTCTCTCGCTGCCTGAATGGAAAATGATGTGCTACAGACCAACCTGATCTGCGGAGAGCTGCCATCCTGACACGCAGCCATCTGCAATGTCTTCACCGGCAGGGGAATGCTGGGTAGCTTTTTAAGATCAGATAATAGGTGTGTGCAAGACAACCAGAAGTCTGAACATACTTAGTAAGCAATGTTCCTGACTAATGTAGGCAGCAGTCGGTTTAATAGCAATCCTCATTTGGTAGCCAAGGCTCTATGGGATGTGCTTGGATCAGGTTTGGGCATGCACCAGGTGAAAAGACTGCTCTGTTAGATGAGTTGCTTTTTGTAAACAGCACACTGAACTAGGGGCCATGTGTGAAAAGGATTACTAGGTCACATCCCTGTGACTGTGAATTTGCTCCCGTGGGGTTTTCAGGTGGTCTTTCTATATCTAGTAGCACTCATCAGCTTCTAAATTCCCCAGTACGTGTCTGCGCAGCAAAGAGCATGTGCAGCTGTTCATTTCATTTGACATATCCTGCACCTCATATTCCAGAATAACAGTCAACATACTTAAAATTTCTATTTTGGGTAGAACAGTGAAACCAATAAGTTGCAGTGTAGTTTTTACCCCAGAAGCTGCACTGATTTTAAAAATGGCTACATCTGTGCAGCTTCGTCCACTATAACACTGGGATGCAAGGTGCCAGACAAACTAACTGGAACATCCACACATGTCTGCAAGATTTTAAGAGTGCTGTATGTTTTTAAACTCGTTTAGTTTAATATCTTACTACCCAAGCATAGCACCTTGCGTAGGGAAAGTTTCATGGGTACCACCAAGGGCTGTGCTGGATTCTTAGAACAGGCAACTCTTAAGGTAGAGCTTTGAGCTAAAAATAAGTCACTCAGTCCAAGTGTCCACATAAGGTTGTGCTATGCTCCATAGCTTATCTGGTAGCAGTGACTTCAGAGGAACTACATTGAAGAAGGCAAAAAGAAAATCTGGTCCCAGGCTCTGATCTCAGAACCTCCTGTAGGCCCCAGAAGCATGTAAAGCAAATGCTGATGCTTGTCTGGTGCAACACTGTCCCTTCTTTCCACAGAATTTGCCTCAGAAGAATGAGGATCTGGTCAAGTGCAGACTAATCCTGGACCCGAATATGATGGCTGAAGAGTTGCTGGACTGGATCCTTGTTGAGCCTTGTTGAAAACAAAACAAAAGAAAACAAAAAAGACAAACTCAACAGTTCTGCTGACAGAGGCTGGATTTTCGCCTGAGGGAGACCTATCAGGTTTGACATGCAGTGAATGAAAAGTGAAATTGTTGGGGTGACTTTCCCGCTTTCTTCAAATAAATAAGCCAACACTCCCACCAAAAGCAACGCTCTGAACAGAATCGGTTTGGCTTTCTCTCCTAGGCAGGACCCACCAGAGAGAACATTGTCGAATCTTGCCGAGGTGCTGGTGGCTGTAACAAGCTGGATATAAACAGGGAAAAGGGACAGCCCACCGGCCTTCCATCACCCCTACCAGTGGAAAGGGGATAGGTGAGATTTCCCTGCTGCTGTTCAGCTGTTGGTTAACAGAAGAAGCTGTTTTCTATTTGGGCTTGCGCTGGTTGAGCAGCCCCGTCTGCAGCTGTATTGTGTTACAGACTGTTATGCAACCCCATCCTCTCTTGCAAACAATGACAGAAGCAACCTAAATCATGAAACATAAAGACTATAATTAAAGAGGGGAAAGTGCTTATTTTGCATTCGGATACCCACAGCCAATTCAGATTAGCTGAACTAGCAAATCTCTTGGCACAGGCTTAATGCGAATAACATTTGCACTGGACTAAACGGTGGTTGTTTTACCCCACTGTCGGCCAAGACAGTAGTGTAACCTGACTAATGCTGCCATGGCTTGGGCAGTTCTCTCTCTTCTTAACAAGACAGCGAGATTTACGCCATGAACAGGAGGAGTCTTGCAGTCAAAGGCTCTGCCTCACGTTTCGAAACCATTAGCGCCCGGGGGGAGCTCTGGCCCAGGATGATGCTTTGGGTCCGTTTCTTGTAATTGGAAGCTTGCAGGACTACAAATCTGAAAGTATCTGCTGAGACTATGCCCTACGTTCCCCTGCTGGGCTTACCCTCATCACGCTGGTTGGGGGGTTTATGCATCCATGCAGCTTGCTGCTGCAGTTGGCTGTGAAAAGTGGAAGCCCCCAGCCAGGAACTCTGAATTTAAAGAGAGTGTGTGACTTTGCAAAGCCCTAAAAGATTTGGAAAAGAAAGTGCTTCTGAACCCCCTGCTCTCTCCCTCCCACCTCTTAAAGAAAAAAGAGGCACAGTTTTTAAGATCTGATATTTCTTTCAGATTTTTCTTGCTGGAGGTCTTCCTTGGGGAACCCAGATTAGTAGCTTACGCAGGCATTAATGGAACAGCAGCTGTTTAATGTTAAACAGAGAGAGATTTTCATCCAACTGATTGCTAGATATTTGAGTTAAATAAGAATTAATTAAGAATAAAGGCCCTGCTTCTCTTTTAGCTTGCAGCTTTTACCTTGGTGAACATCTCCATGGGACTCAGTTGCGTTTTCTGATTTGTGCCACAGTCATCAGGACTCCAAAAGTTCTAAGTAAGCTGGAAAAAAAAAGTGAATGTTTTTATATTGCTGCCTCGGGGACTATGAAACTATATACCTGCTGGATCTTTGTTTGACCCTAGGGATATCTAGTGGGGTGAGAAAAAGAGCTTAAGTTTAAAATGTAAAATATGGGGAAGATGAGTCAGCACAATTTTGGTGCTGGTGGCTCCACCCACCTGTTTTAATCATGCATCTTCCCCTTTTTCCTGCTGTAATCATTCTCTGCACGTAGTTAGAATTATTTTACAGATCACTGAATGCCAGAAATGATGCAAGTTACACTGTCCCGGTATCAGTGACACCCACATCTTGCTAATTTATATTGGATATGAAGATAATTACCCACGTCTGTGGGCAAGTAGGTCAACAGTTTACTTTATGGAGAGTTCTGCAAAATACTGATGACAAGACACTGCAGCATCTGTACTGCTGGTTGCGTAGTGAACACTTTCTTGTCCCAGTGCTGTCCAAAACCCTGCATTATCCCTTCCCACAGTCATCCCATCACAGCCAAAAACTTATCTATCTGAAGAGTCAGGCAGCTCTTCAAATGGGAAGACGTTGCATGATATTGAATAACAGTTCTCTTTCTCCATACGCATACAGTTTTCACAATTAATCTCTCATTCCTTTGCCTCAGTCTCCGAGAGCCAAAGTTCAGGCATCTTAGTCTTGAAAATCGCCAGACAGTTAACTAAATTTAAGATGTAACAGGTTATTCCGCGGTGGCATCGTCAAGGCAGGGGACTGTGTTTACCAGGAGGGCACAGTATCACTTTTGATTGACTGCAGTATCAGTCAGATACGAGACACTGCCTCTGCTGACCCAGCGAGCCAGTTCTCCAGCCCAGGTGTATCTATAACTTAACTTCCTCTCAGAGCCCCGCATCCAGAGATGTTTCTTAACCTAGAACCCAGGTTTTAGGTTCCTCATTTTTGTGTACATCCTAGGATGAGAACCTCAGCAGCCCTGAGCCAGCCTAGCTCTGCTTAGATTTGCTGTAGGCTTTGGGTGGAACCATGTTGATTTTGCATGCTAACAAGCCCTTAATTGCACCTGCATTTAGATGCCTCTCCCCTTAGCTGAGCTGAGCTCACAGCGTGTGGTTCATCATGTGCCTGAATGTATAACAGGTGACCAGTCTTTCATGCTGATAGAGAGGAGCTTATTTACAGCTGGGATCATTTCCAAGCTATAAGGCCCAACAGAGCCAGGGTAGGAGGTCTGTCTGTGGAGGGATTTGCAAAGTGGAGCTAATGGGGTTAATTCAGCACTCCCTTGCCTTTAGGGCTGTCCCAAGTTGCTCACCTGCTTTTAGTCGAGTGATGAAGCAGTAGCTGGTGCAACCCACCATTTTCATCGCCTTTATATTTGGCCCTCCAGCAATCAGGAAAGAGAGTCTGGACTTGGCCTCACTAGTAGCTCTTATTTGTATTTCAGGAATGATGGAGGTGGAAGTTGAGGTATCTAGAAATGGTGCTCCTAGTGCAGATTCCTGCCCTCTCCTTCATGGAGAGACAAGATGACCTGATATTCCCTCTATCTACAGGAACTTCTCTGACTCTGAAGGTACTGTTGCCAGGCAATTTTTAGAGAAGCGTATTGTTTATTTTTAATTCTCTAAATATGGGCTTAAGCTCATAGATGATTGTCTTTTTTTTTTTTTTAAGAAAAAAGCAAGCTATTTTGGGAATGCTTAGACCTAGGCTGCTGCTCAGTATCAGAACTTGTCTCTCTGTGATGCTGTAAGGATGCAGGGAGAAACAGCTGCCTATGGACTGCAAAAGAAAGGCTCTTTAGCAGCCAGTGGTGTCACTGCTGCAAAGACCCTGGGAAAACTGTTTCCATGGGTCACAGTGCCTTGTTGGATGGAGGAGCAGTTGGGTATTTGATACCTCTTCAGAAGTCACATATTTACAAAGTCAGATCCTGATGCCAAACACTTGGTAACTTAAGAAGGTGGAATTGTATGTTATGTTGGTGTATTATTCTTTTTCCTCCATGTCTCCCTTCCTCTAGATGACCGGTCTGTTTTCTGCTTTAACTCCGTAATGCCAAAAGCTGTTTGTAACAGGTTGTTGTCTTTTTCAGCTTTCAGTGACTCTAGTCAAATTCAAAGAGTTAATTTCTTCTACATATGTTAAATACAAAGGTTCTCTTCTGGCTCAAGTGCTGCTTTGCTGAAGTCTGTCCTTTCTCTTCTCTTCCTATTTTTTTTGGAATGAAATTTATGGTTGCTTCTCCACAGAGTATGAAAGTTTCTTTTTATTATTATTTTAAGTAAAAAAAATAACTGCCATGGTGTCCCACTTCCTGGATGACATTGGCAACTTTATGTGTGGCTACTGACATTTCAAGAGAACCATCTTATACAGGCAGTCTGTGTTTGGCTAAATTTAGCAAGCCACGGATCAAGTGGCAAGTATGTTCCACCCTGAAACCTATTTTAGGGAGGAACTCGGCATAGGCACCAAGAGGTTAAAAAGCTGTGTGGGGGAGAAGAGGAAAAAAAAAGACAAGAAGCAAAATATTTTGCAAGAATCGTTGCTATGTTCTGAGCTTCAGCTCTTGAACGCTGTGGCTCTGAATCACGTTCACTGGGGAAACAGCTGCAGCTGTTTAAGATGCTACTGCTCCTCAGCTGTTTGTTACCTTCCCATTGCAGGCTGGGGTCTGAGCACAAACCTTCCTCAGCAGCTTAGGTGTAATATACCAGCTTCTAACCTGAAGCAAATAAGACCCCGGCATGTACCCTTTTGCCTTAGCATCGCTGGGAAGTGCAGCAGTCCCTGCACGAGGGCTGGGGTGGGAATGGATATTGTAAGCAGCCCCAGCAAGTTTTTGTAATGGGTTTGGAAGGGCTGCGTTTTATGTGCACTGTGTGCCTGAGAGTCCTGACTGTACTCTGCTGTCCCAGATCAAGAAATATATTTCTACATATTCAGTTGTGACTGGGTTAGTTAAAATTGTTTTGGAAAATTGACTTGGCTAAATCACAGAGAAACCATGGTGTGGACATGCTGGTCTGTAACTAATTGATGAGCGTTAACCAGATAAAAACCGGTTGTCAGCTCGCATAAGTGCATTCATATGGGTTTGCGTGTGCTTAGCCAAATGGTTCAAACCCTGTTTTGATTCAACTGCTTCTAGGCCCTGTTTGTTCCCTCCTATAAAATTGGATGTTAGCAAAAAGGAGGCGTAACGCGGTCCCAGAACAGAGGTGTACCACTGCGTGCCCATCCTCTCTCCTTGCTGCCAGGGCTGCCCGGCGATGGAAGATGCAAAGCAGGCTGCCTCCCTGGGAGCCCTGCCAGCGGCTGACTCAAGGCAAAGTATCTCGGGGACTGGCTGGAATGGATAAGAGCCGCACCCGGGCTGGTTAAGCAGCGCACCTGGTGCTGTCTGCTCCGGCGGCGATTGGGAAAGACATTGGCGTTTGCTGGCATAGCACCCCCCCACCCCCGACAGCGTGCCCGTGGCTCACCTGGGCTTCAGCCGTGAGCAGGCCTGCGAGCTCCCACAGCTTCGAGGTCTGGTGTTGCCCCAGCCTGCGCGGGTGGGGAGCTGGCACAGCCCCTCTCCTTCCCTGCTGCAGGAGGGAGATGGATGAAACCAGGCTGGAGGCAGCTGAGTCACGGGCTGGCTCCTCGCGTACTCTGGGGGCAACTTCTTGCTTGAGGATTCAGAGGTATGTTAGAAACAGGAAAGGGACAGCTAGTTTCTAGTGGGGATGCTGGACTGCCATGCTGGAAGTGTAGGAGATTCCCAGCTGTGCTACGGGCCTCAGCTTCCCCTAGAAACAAAATAAGGATAATAACTATGCTATTGTGAAGTTCAAGCGCCGGCATATTGAACATTACTTAAGGGAGTATTCGTGGGACTAACACTTGTTTTATGTTTTTATTAGTAACACTGGCACTTATTAAAATGGGAATAATCTGGGTATCTAACAGACTTTTCATTGTGTAGCTTTCTTGCCTATCTATTCTTTTACTGAGCTCAAGTCAATTGACAAAATAGTTCAGGGTCTTCTGCGTCAGCTGTTAGTGCAGTGTGAGGATAAGTGTGATTAACAATTTTTTTTAAAGTTTTCATACAAGAGTTACAGGAAAAAAAAGAGGTTGTTCTCTCTCTTTTTTTTTTTTTAAGATGCACTAAACAGGTCCTGATTAAATCTCAACACAGATGTTTTTGACCAGCCTGAAAGACATCCTGGCAATGAGGAAACTAACACAGTTTTTGGTGCCCAAGTGTTTAGGAGAGATGCTTTCCCCTAAGCATTCAGTACTCCTCTTTTTCACAAAAGTCACGAGAGCACTCTGTACTCAGCCCTAAAAACCGCTGGATCTCTGCAAAACCAGAGAAGGCCGTGTTTAGCTTTCTTGGTATCCCTAAAGCTGGAGGAGAGTGGGAAAGAAATCCCACTCCAGACCTGAAAGGAAGCACACTTAATTCCACCACCCCCTCCTACGGCCATCACATGGGAAAAGATCAAGTATTTCCCAAGCCCCAAGAAACTCCCCTGAAAGAGAGTAGAAACCCAATTTAATAATGATGTTTTTGCAAGCAGCCTTAATCTCAACAAAAGAAGACAGAATTAAACCTCTTGAAAACATCACCTTGACCTTATTTGGGGCAACACATGTTGGAGTAGGGGTTTTCAGATCAGACTTGTCCTCCCCTGTTTTCACTTCAGTGCGAGTGAGCAGAAGTAGAAGGGGTGATTTCATCCCCTGCTTGCAGGATGCAGCAATGTTGAAGAGCGGAAAGGAACACTTCAAGGCTGCTTGGAAAGAGAAGGAATCTAATTCCCACCTTAATCAGTGAAATGGGCTCTCTCTTATTGACTTTGGTGAGAGCTGCTGCAGACACTAATAGACTGAGGTGAAATTGCAAATAGACCAAATCTTGTTGAAACTGGTGGTGGAGGGAGAAAATCTGTGCCCCCTGTTTATGGTAGGACTAGGAAACAGATAAGGTCCCTAATGGAACTTGAAAGGTGGAAATACTGGACCCTCTGCCCCAAATGCACGCTCATGACAGGCGTCAGAGGCTTCAGCTGGCTATTGACTTGTCAAATATGAAAGGATTGAGAAGAGCAGAGGAAAAATGATGGTGTCCTTTTAATGACAGAGGAAGGCTGTCCTAATGCCTAATTGCTGCTGAACACACCATCTAGCTCTCCCCTTTCCTCTGTTCCTTCTCTGAGGCGAGCTGCCTGGGGGAGACACAAACAAACCCAGCTCCCCTCACTCTCCCAACACTGATTTTAATCTTTTTTTCAGTAGGATCAGCTTGCTGTGGGATGGCAGGGGTGGTCATGCTGGCCTGAGGGAGAAGCACAGCTGCAGCTGGGGGTTGCGAGGAGGTAATAGGCAGTGATCTGAGAGTGATTCTGGGGGGGGGCGGAATCTGCTGAGTCTTGTGCTGGCAGCTGAAGCTGTTAATGAACTGGCTGTGGGTCTGCTTGCAGAGGATGAGGAGCTGTATTAATGCCTGGTACTGACAGGTTTGCTAGTGCACCAGCCTGTTACTGGAGGTGGCTTGGAAGCAGGTACGTGCCGTGCTGGGCTGTCCCCTCTGCAGGGCAGCCATCTCTGGCAGAGAAGTGGTCAGTGGCCCACGACTGCCCTCGAGTCCTGCAGCGGGAATAGCCAGAGCCACTGTCAAGGTTTGAAGAGGCTTTTAAACAGAGTATGAATTTCAAAAGGCGATACGAGAATGTGAGCAAATACATCACTTTGCGTTGTTTGATCTCTGCTGTGTTCACGGGGTGGGAGAAAAAAGGAATTTTTGCATTCTTTGCAAGAGATGGAGGGAGCACCTCATTCGGTTACTAAATCCGCTCGTAACGGAAGCTTGCCGCTCCCTGCATTTTTGGCTGGCTGCTGAGGTCAGATGGGATAACAGTAGCACCGTGCTGGGGTTAGTGTTTCTCCTAGTTATGAGGAGGGAGCTCTGGCTTGTCAACATAGGCTGAAATCGTCTCTTACTGTGAGACACAGATGATATTTAAGTCATTAACACTTCAGTGATAAATATCTCCTCACATGGTAAAGTCCTAGGAAAGTGGCTTTGATAGAAATCAAGATGATTGCATAACTGGAGACTTTCTATTTTCAAGGCACTCGCACTGTGTTGGTGCATGACACTAGACTTGCTCCAACAAGTAAGGGCCCAGTGGGGCGATTCGTAAGGCTTGTGGCCTTGTCCTCGTTGCCTGTTTGGAGGGTCCTTCAAAGCAGGCAGTGGCCACTCTTGCACTGCTGGTGATGGCAGAGGTAGCAGCTGAGGCACTGTGGCCCCATCTGTGTTTCATGATGGTCTTTCCTGTATCAGGAGGCCAGGTGTGAGTGCTTTCTGTGGGAGAGGAGGGGCTGCCAGTTCCTCAGGAAAGCTGGTAATTGGGTTGGTTTCCAGACAAATTGGTGCTTGTGGGTAGGTCCTCTAATGAATCCCAGGAGCTGTTGGAAAATGGTTTGTTCTGGTACCACCAGCCCAGGACCATCCTCCTGATGACCTTGGTGGGAAGCAGAGTGGGTACAGGCTTATGTGAATGCCTGAAGAAAAGGCAGCACTTCTGAGAGGTGTTGAGCTGACTGTATGTACACAGGTCAGCTCTTCCACCTATGTGTCATATGTGATCTTCAGGGAAGATCAGGTGTGTAGTAGTCATGTGGTGAGAAGAACTTGTGGCCTGTCTCTAGCTAGAAACTTCAGCATTGCTGTCCCAGAGCAAGTAGCTTGCAAAGCCTCATTTGCTGGTAGTTTCTGTAATTGTGGTAGAGAAGGGCCAAGTTTCAGGGACGAAAAAAAGTGGCCATGAGAACTTTTAAATCACTAAAAAAAGACACAGACACTGCAATCTTTGCTATGACTCATCTGGGCTGTTGTTTGAAAACGGCAGGCTGAGTAGTTGTGGACCTCCTTGCTCAAGGGAACAGCACTCATTCGTGAACTTGCTGAAGGCCTGAAAGCAGAATTGGTGTAGGTGAGCGGTTCCCATGCTCAGCCTCCGACCACTGATTTCCCTCCAACCACGGCCAGATGCAGCTTAGGGAGAGCTACCAGGTCATGGCTGGCTGGTTTCTTCCCACCTGTTGTTTCCACTGCTGCTAAACAAGTTTGAGAAGTAAAAATCCAGCAAATACGTTCTCGTTGCCATCTTTCTCCTGCAAACAAACAATGAAATATCTCCAGGAATATCACTAATTCCTTGATGATGGGGCTTTGAGTGTTGCAAATGGAGGGTGGAGGGCGTCTGTGAGGAAGGCTGGTGCCTGCATTATCAAAGTGTGAGCGAACATAATTTCAGGGCGATTCGACAATGTTTTTCCCACTTGCAGTTTTATTCCAGATTCACAGAGAGTCAAAGCGCCGCTGTGAACTGCAGCAGCTTGTTCGGTCACCTCCCTTCAGTGAACAAGCCATTCTCCCGTGGGGCCTTGCTGGGACATGAAAGTGCCGACAGATGAGTCCTGGCAAACCTCGCAGCATCGCTGCCTCCTCCCTGGGGATTAGGGACTTGTCGACTCCCAGCAGGAAAGAGTGTCCCCCCCTCGGCATAGCAAACCTTGGTGCGAACTGCTCAGGAGGGTAGGTCTGTGCTGTTTCACTGTCCGTAGCCTGGGACACTGGGCAGAGGAGTACTGCTGTGCCTGGCCACCGCCGCTGTTTGCTCAGGGAGCGGGAGTCAGGGCGATAACGTGTCCCTCGTGATAAAGCGCTTTTGTTGTTTGCCTGCTGGGTCAGAGCTAGGTAGGAGTTCTGCATCGCTGTGCGTTAAGGGTGTAGGCTGTTTAAAAGAAATTAAAAAAGGGACTTTGAATGGGCTGGGTCCAGGTGTCAGAGGGTTAAAACGGAACAGTTCCGGCAGTCGCTGGAGGAAGAAAGTTGTATAACATCACCTTACACCGAGTAAACATCTCCATCTTAGCTACCCAGCCCTTTAAAACCTTGATGCGAGAGAGAAACGCTCGTGCAATTACAGAGCCATCGTCTGTTTAAGGAGCTTTTTTTTTTTTTAGCCAAGTTTTTTTTCGATGATGTATCGCCATCCTCAAGGCAGGAAAAAAGATTACTGGGGCGAGGTAGGAGGGGAAAGAGACCAGTGGCAGGGCTCCGTAGTTTAACAGTGCCACCTCCTGGATGGCCGTGCGAGGCAGGGATGTCCCAGCTCTGCACTGACGTGTCCCGCACTTACTAGCTGCCAGCAGCGGCCCTGGAGTCCCGCACAGGGGCTTGTCGCCAAGCGCTGGGCGGCGTGGGGCTGCAAAGGGGAAAAATCAGCTGCAGCTTCTACCTAGTCAGTGCAGCAGCCAGGAACGGTCTCTGGTGCGCAAAGGTTGGCCCCGGCGGGATTTTTCCACTTCATGCAAAACCCACAAGTCTTCAGTTTTTTTTTTTTTTTTTCATCCACATGGGGTGAAAAGAAGTCCTGATCTTGCCTCCTCTTCCAGGGCTCAGAGAATAAAACGTTCTGATTCACCGGGGGGCAGGACAGATCCTCTTTGCTAAGGTCAGATCAATTGTCCAAATGCTGATATTTAAATTTCATAAAATGTTAATTAAAGGCAAGAGTTGAAAAGGTATTTTGAAATGAAAAGCCCCTTCCTATAGCACTGGTGTAAAGCCTTCCCCTTAGGAACAGGCTGGGATTTCCTGGTGTAAGGGGGGTATCCGTTGCCTCATCCTTCAGGCCCCTGATCTGTTAACACCAATTGGCACAGGACGTGGGCTGCCGCACAAGGCGGTGTGGGTGTAGCCAGGCAGCCCTGCTGGGGCTGCAGTGGGTGCTGCTGCGAATGCCTCCTAAGCCAGGAGGATGCGAATGTGGTGACTGGGCTCCTCCTCAAGATGGGGTGTCAGCTGGAGAGCGAGGATTTGCCTGGGACTGGGGAGCTGGAGCTTGGTGTGCTGTGGAAAGGCTGTACCTAGGGCAGCCAGTGGAATAGAATCGTATAATGGTTAGAGTTGGAAGTGACCTTAAAGGTCACCTAGTTCCAACCCCCCTGCCATGGGCAGGGATACCTTCCACTAGACTAGGCTGCTTAAAGCCCCATCCAGCCTGGCCACAAACACTTAGGGTCTCAGCTTTGAAGGAAACCTTGGTTTCCCCAAATGATTGGGTTCACAGCCTTATTTTTACTGCTGCATTTGAGTTTCCAAGAAGCTGAGCAGGATCTAGGACTGTCTTGCACGTGGGTGGCAGTCCCACAGCAGTTTAGGCAGCTCAGCCTCCCGTTTTGTTTCCCCTCTCCTGGCTATGGCACTCCTGTGACCCCTGCAGAGACAGTTCAAGAAGCTAAACCAGCAGAAAGCACCGAGGCAGAGGTGAGCATCTTTCTGCTGGTGTGGTTTTGTGAGCAGGCATGCAGCAGAGCAGGGTGAACCTAATGTGGGTGCGAGGAAGGGGATGGGAATGCATAGCTGCGGTGGCATGGGCATGAACGTAGCTCCAGTGGCCTCTCTGCTTTGCTTTGCCCTGGATGCTGTGTTTGTGACGGCCCCAGTGCAGCTGGGGTAGGCCTTCAGCAGCAGGGTGCACTTAACGAGGGACATCAATCAGCTGCTTCAATGTACTATCAAGAGCACTTAGAGATGCTCAGGACCTTGTAGGTAGCATTTTCCCTCTCTAAGGAAACAATTGATCCTTGCAGACGTTCCAGTAACAGCATGGTTTTATATTTTGTACCATCTAGAGCGAAAAAAGAAATAAAAAAAATCACTTATGCAATACAGTAGACCAGCTTTCTAATCTTCCCTCTGTTGTACCAATTTGGCAAGTTCTTTGGATTTATATCTGTTTCACGGTGTTCCCCATCCTCCTCGCTTTCATCTCATCCTACGGTGTTTCCTGTGGGTGTAGTTACTACTGAGGAAGCAGGAGGGGCAGGAATGTCTTGAAATGGCTGTGATGGAAAAACCTGGTACTGTGGTAGTGCTTCCTGAGCAGCACTTCAGCCTGTGGTGGGGCAATGGAGAAACCTCAGCAATGCTTTTGACGTGAGGAATGCTGCGTCCTGGGAGCTCGACCCTTCAGCTGGGCTGAAGGTTTTGTGATGTGAGCCAGGCCAGAGAACTGGCTGAGCCTAAAATTTGTAAATAAAGCTACAGTGCAAGTCCAGTGTGTTGACACAACCAGGAATTCCTTCAGCCAATTTTGCTGCTGAAGCCCCCATATCATCAAGATAAACTTAATAGTTTTGGACTTTCTTCCAAATAGCTCATGAGAAGTCTTCTTCCTAACAATCCTTCCTGCAGTGATCCCAATCTGTGTCTGGAAAGCTCCTCCATTTAACCCATCCTTTAGCCACCACCCATTCCAGACAAAGTACTATTCTTGGTCTGGCTGCACCCTCTGACATCGAGAAGATGATCTTCAAACTTTAATATTTCTCTGTTAGCTCTGTCTCACCTGTGTTTGGGGGCTTCATCCTAAGTGGAAGGTAAAACACAGAAAATTTGCAGAGAAAATACTTCTCAATCCTGATGACAATATCAGTTGTGTGAAGGTCTCCACAGAGAGGTTATTTCAGTCAAGTCAACATAGAAAAATTTCCCTGAATCATTGTCACAGGTGGACTAGGATTTTTTTTTTCTTTTTGCCACAGAATACTCGTGTGCTTAAACCCACAAATACCCAAGAGTCCACTTGAGTCTAAGTTTCATACTTTGGCTGTACTTAGGGTTTGTGTCCACATTGCTCTCTCTTTTTGTGGGCCAGTGGGAGCAGTTTGCTATTGTGGACGCTACTACACGAGAGAACTGTGTGAGCAGTAACTTGGAGGTGAAAAAAATCCCGCAGTGTTGTTTGCTTGCCACTTTCTGCAATTGCAGTACCAAAGCTCGTTGTAGTAGTGGCTCTAGGCCTGTTTGTTTATTTGTACTCATCATCTACAAGGTACTGATGCATTTTTGAACTCTTATCTCTCTTGTTATGTGTTTACCCTTGGAGGTGTTGATGAAAGAATTAGGAATGGAACGGTACTGTGTATTCCTGATCTGGATCTGCAGTTCCCTAACACCCAGGGAGACCCTGAATTTGATGCAACTTTCCTGTTTCTTAGGGAACAAACCAAGCTACGAATAATAAATACAAGCTCTGGGGCAAATCTATTTTCCATTTGTAAAATTAAACAGTAAAGACTGAGTAGTAATTTCTCACCCTGCTGCAAAGCAATAGGAACTCGATGTTGGAATTAGAAAGCTACTGACAGCTTCTTCAGCTTTTGCTGTGCCACAGTTAGTAAGTTGGTTAAGCTTTGATTTTTATCTAGATACAACAAAGGTGTCTCCAGCTAAGTGATGCAGATTAGTGTAGTTTCCAATCTGAGCAGTTTGAACTTGAAAAAATAAAGGCAAAACAAAGTCCCTTCCTTCTGTTGGCTTCTCTCTTGGCTTTCAGAATGGGAAATAGCTGGGGCATAACTTGAATAAATCAAGTAGAAAGAACAGTGGAAAGCTATGGCATTGTGTTTTGGGCTGAATTAAAACCTATTGCGCAGACACTGAAGTTTCTGCTTCGGTGATGATGGGGCGAGAAATGAAATCGTAGGATGCCAATAACTTTCTGTGGTCCTGATCCTGTAGTTATTTGTGTTTCAGCACCCGAGGGGTCCTGTGGGAGCCCAGGCAGAGCACTGCTGGGAGGGAGGCAAGGGGGAGGGGGTAAATCGCTGTCAGCACAGTGGTGCAAAGGTTGAGGAGGACCTTTGATGTGGGTGCTCTAGTAAAGAGCATCTCAAGCATTCGGTGGGGAAACCTGATTATGACTTGCTCTCTCTCCTCTTGCCCTGGAGCAGCCTGTTGTTTTCCGAACTGATGTTTGTCAGGTAGTAGAAGGAGGTGAAGTTTTGCAAGGGGCAAGAGAGCATCCTGGATCAAAGTATTTGGTTTTTCAAGGTAAAGCTGCATTAAACTGGGGAGAAGCAAATCAGCAACAGTGAAGAATAATCTGTGCATTTCATCACTCTGCTAACCCCAGCTGTAAAATTTACCATAGTAAAGCTAATAAAATGGGAGCCACACAAGCAAACAGAGGGCACAGGATTATCGGCAAACATTTATTTTGGCTCTGGTGGAGCCACTCTCCTGATCAAAGCAGTTGGAGTTTGAACCTCTTTTAAGTTGTTCCCCGCTCGGTCTGGGAGTGCCCTGCTCTTGTGTTGATGGCATAAGTATCCTCTGTGCAGCTGAGTGGAAGAAGGAAAGTATCAGCAGGGAGAAGGAAAGTATGTGTGAGGCTGCTTTACTGCAATGTGAAACAACAGTAGCTTATTTTAGCTTTGCCAGCCACTGCCTGGTTTAGGAAAACAACCTAAGGCTTATTGTATAGCTAGATAGTACAGGCATTATCACAGGGCCAACAGGGAATGCTTTACCATCTCGCAGGCTCACGCCTGGCAGACTGAGTAGCTCTGCAACCCTTATCAACAAAATACCCTGCTGGCAGAAATCCCCTCGAGCCTCGGGCTGGGCCCTTTGGGAGCCTCTTCTCTGTCTGATGTCTTTGTTCAGGGTTCCCCCCTTCTCCCTAATCTGGAGATGCTTGAATCCCTATTGGCAATTATTCTCCTGGCTGAATCAAATTGCTCCTTTCTGATCCTTTCAGGCTTCATGGTTGACGTCTGACGGGGGACTCACTTGGTGAATGTGGTGTTCTCACTCAGTTTCACTTGGGGAAATACTTAAAGAGCTTCTGGGAGCAGGTAACATGGGCAAGGAGCACAGTAGTGTCATGGAGAGGCAGGAGGAGGAGAAAGCTTCAAGACCTCATGAGCAGGATCTTTCTGTGCAAACATCTTGCATCTCACTTTATATGTTAAGAGCAGAACAAAGGCAGCTTTATTTCTGACTTTTTTTCCAGGGTTTTTTCTCTCACGCTTTTTGTCCCTTCTGTATTTTTCTTTCTTCTTTTTTTTTTTTTGTTGCACTCTGGGGAAACTGTTGTAGATGCCAGCGTGCTTGAGTTCAGATCTAGTTTAAGGCCAGCTCCTAATATATTTACACTAGAGAGGTCTGAGAGACAAGCAGGGAGCTGGGCTTGAACATACCTGCTAATACAGTGGCTCTCCTCTGGCTCTCCTCGCTGGGTCAGGGCAGTGCTGAAGAACCACAGAGTATCCCTGCGTTGAAGGAGAAGTCAGGCTCAGCAGCGAGGGAAGAGAGCAGAGAGCGGGAAGCTAACCCTGTGGCTGTTAGTCTGCAGGTGATTGCTTCGTAATACATTTTTTTACAATTCTTATTTTTAAATGGCTCCACACTACCTAGCCAGAGCTAGGCCTGAGTACTTGTTTTGGGGTTCCTCCCTGGAGGTGTGGGTATTGAGAGGAAACTGGAGCAACCTGGAAGGCCAGCAGGGCAATCCAAGCAGGTCTTTCCTCCCCCTGTCCCAGGGGACCATATGTGACTTTCCGTCCTCATATCTGCCACAGCCAGCTCTCTTGTGCAGTGTGAGGAAGGTACTGCATCCATCATGTGAGGTCCAGGAAGGCTTTCTTGTTCTAGGTTGGCTGAACACTGTGACATGTGCCACATTAGCCTGAGAGCTGCCCTCCAGGGGGGCACCATCCTATTGCTGCACAGAATGGAGGGTCCCTGCAGTGTACAGCCACGTAATGAGGCTGGGTGGTGAGAGCTAGATTTGTGGGTGGACCTTCATGCTGATCCAGGGATGTGCTGGCATAAAGGAGTGGTGGGATCTCTGTGTCTGGCAATCTTGGACTTTGCCTGCTGACATACAGAAGTCTCTATGCCTAGGCTGTGCATGACTTGGTAGAAACATTGTAGTAGCTGTTTTATCTCAGCTTTAACTCATTATTGAATGATCACTGTGTTTGCCTGAGCCCTGTGGGAGCTCCTGGGGAACAGACTCCCATCTGCCTCATTGTGGCATTTGTCAGTCCTGGGAAGGTTAGTTCAGAATAATCCACTAAGGAGATTGGGGTCTATGTTCTAGGCAGATCCTTCTTCGTAGTCCACTGCATGAGAGCTGAGGGTAAAGATAGCTTCATGCTTTACCTTCCCAGTGCCGTCTGGGACAAAAACTTGTTTTTTGTTGGAATAACACCCTTTAGATGTCCTGTTCCCCTTACTGCTCTTTCTCATGCTGCAGAGCACTATGAGAAGAATAAAATGGAGCTGTTCTGGGATTGTTTTAGGGCTACACTGGAGAGTGTAGAAGATGGTATATGAGAAATTTAAACAATGGATCTTCATGAGGATAAGAGTAGCATCTTTCAACATAACAGAAAACAGCATAAAGACACTTCCAATTCAGGCAGTCTTGACAGGAAGGGCTGAGAAGCCAGAATCTGGCTGTGGGGTTTACTTGTGCCTCATCCCCCTGACTTCAAGGAGACCTGGCTGGAAATGTGCGGATCCTTGTTTCAGCAAAACCCAACTTGCAGGCTCAGGCTGCAAATCCCTGGACGATATTGCTCTCACCCTTGTTGCTACAGTTGCCCTTACTAAGCTTTCTGAGGCTATTTCAGAAAGACAACAGCAGTAGCTGCCAAATGTATTTGAATTCTGATGTGACAGTGTGAATACACCACAGACAGTCTGGGACACCAAGGGATTCATTCCAGCTGTGCTAGGATCAATGAAGATGAGCCCTGTTTTTGTTGCTTGACCATGCACAATGGTGTCTGATTAGAAATAGGAATTCAAGGAAGAAACAGGAGCATTTCTTAGGCTGAAGGGGCAGACCCTTTTTTAATTTAGAGAGTACCTGAGAGCTTGAGCCTGCTAAGCTCTGTATGATTTTCAGACAAGGAAGCTCCATGGCTCTGTGGTATGGCAAACATACCTTTCTCCTGCTATGGAGAAAGCTCCAGTTTAAGTCTTGGAGTGTGGTTTAGTCTTGGTTCTTCAGCTTAATTCTAAGAGAAAAAGGACAAGCAATTTTTGCAACAAGAAGCCAAATGTTGTTCAGCTGGTACTGGGAGCAAGGCTTTGCAATGTCTGTGTGTGTACTGGGCGGTGAAAAGTCAGTGATGGAAGATCTCGAGGGACAGAAGTCTGATGCTTTCGAGGTTAAATTCCCACTTTTTTTGGCAGCTGAGGCCTCCTGCAGCAGCTTCTGCTCCAGATGCTCTGGGGGAACCCCCAAACCACGTAGAGACAAAGGCTGGCTTGTTTGCTCTGGTGGGCCTGGGGGGGTCCCTTCAGGTGTGGCCCAGGGAGTAAGGAGCCTGGTGAATTTAGCTAAGACGATCTCTGCTATTATGGAATCGATTTCAAGTAGAAGTGCTTAAACTAGCACTGGGTTTGTTTTTCATCTGATAACAGACCAAGAAGCTTGGTGGAAGGAATTTGGGTTTTAGTCATTCTTTTGTTGTGTGGTTGTGGTGGAACAGAGCTAAGCAAGTGCACTCTTGTGTGAGTGCTGCCTCTCAATGAAGTTTTGTTGTTTTTTTTTTTTTTTAGCTTCTCCTCAAGATCTGGCTCTTCTGAGAGGTGAATCTAAAGAGCTACTGATGTGAGATGAAAAAAACTGAGCTTGTGTCTGTACTGTGAGACTCTTTCTATTAGGAAGACCTAAAACACAGCAACAGTGGTGACTTGGATGAACTGATTCCAAAACAGGATCAGCACTTTAAAGTTGAACCGTTACCTGGGGAGTGGTGGCCAAAGCTGTGATGAACCCCTGTGACCTTCTCTTTTTTTTTTTCCTAAATTGGGGTGTAATAGAAGTGAGCTGAAACTGCAGTGTGTTAAACGTACGCTGTCCCATTTTGCAGTGCTTGCTGGTTCACGTTCAACAGTGGTAAGCCTCCCTACTGCAAGTCAGGTCTCAAAGACTTGCTCAGTTTGCTGGGATGGCAGGTGAGAATTTTGCTGTGTGGAAGGGAAGCAAGGGACTATCCCTTGCCGGTAGCTGTTGGCTGCTTTGCGGCGTTGGTCATCTGTGCAGCAGGGATGTTCTTGCTGCTCAGGAATTTGTTTGAGCCGCAGTATGTGGGTGTGTAGGATGGAGGCCGTGTGTCAGAGCTCCTGTGTGGCCAGCTGTGAGTCACAGCTGCCCTAGCCATACATGCTAAACCTCTCCAAGATTGGGCTCCATTGGGCTTGCAGCCCAATGCTCACCACCATCCTTCGTAAGCCTGCACTCAGTTCCAGGACCCTCCTGTGGCTCTGATTCCTGCCCATACCTTTCCAAATCACAACTCAACCTCTCCCCCACACTTCCAATCCCACAAACAGGTCTCCACACTCTCAAACCCAGAATCCTGATCCAATGTGCTGCCCTATGCTTGGTTATCTACCCACCCATCAGGTATGCCAGCTGCAAAGGCTCCTGGAATGAGAGGGTTTGGGGATGTGCCGCACCTGGAAGTGTAATTTGTGTTTACTTCTCCTGGGGCTTCATGCTCAAAGCGAGGAACGGTTTGTCCTCTGCTAACATAAAATATGTGTCAAGATGACTGATATCTCATATTAAACAAAAGTGCTCATTTTACTTGCTTCCCTCAGTCTTCTTTCCCCTCCCTTTTCCCCCCACTTTAAGCTTTGGAAAGATGCTAGAATCATGAGGAAAAATGAGAAGGAAAAAAAAAATCAAAAATCCTTTCACTATGAATTTATTGAGAAGCAAGAAGAGCATATAGCTTAGTTACAGAATGATTCACGTATCACTTCAAAGACATTAAAGAACAGAAAATTCCAGGTAGACTCCAGAAGACTTGAGCGATCTGAATCCAGTGGCAGGGCATGGATCATTAAAAAAAGGCACGTTCATTCTATTCGGTCTTTGTTCTATGGTTATAACAAAATCTGTACTCGTGGATGCTCCAGATAAGCCCCAGGGAAGATTGAAAATTTTGAGTGCTGTAACTGCGTAATATATGATACATATGAAAGTCATCTTTAGCCTGTGTTAGAAATGGATACCTCCATAACTTACTGCAAAGAAATGTTTAGGCTCTCGCCTGTTCTGCCTCATGCTATTTTCATCCTAAGATGAGAATGTTGGTATCAGATGCTTTCTACTTGCAGCTGTATATATTAGAAGTAAAAAGTGGGCTACAGTGTGCATTTAGAGATAAAATTACCACTAGAGGGTCTAGTGACTTCTTGAAAATAGTGAATTATAAAGAGGAATAGCATCAGAACCGCCACATGGGGATTATTTCCTTCAGAATCATTGTAGCATGCAAGCAGCTCACTTGGCTTGAATAGCTTTGGTATGTAGCTTTCATGAAACTGGTTTGTTGCTAATAATACTCTAAATAATTTTTCACAGTAAAATCAGCACAAGCGACAGTGACGTGATCTTCATTAGTCAACTTTGCTAGAATAGTGTAATCTCCCTGTATGAGACAAACACAAAGCAAGAGATTAGCCCATCAGTAGCATATAACTGCTTCTGTTTCCATGAGACAGTTCTCCTAGAAACAGAATAACGCTTTTCCCATCAAGTTCCTCCAAAATCTTTCCGGTCCAAATGCGAATCAGAACTGGTAAAGGATTTGCCTATATCTTCTGCCAAAATACTCTCGTCAGGGATATCAATGCTGACAGCACAAGTTCAAAATTAAAACAGTGCAAGGGGAACAAAATGTTTTGGTACATAAAAATTCCTTTCAAATATATATAACTTCTCATGTTTCTTATGAGCAAGCACAGTATGGCCTGTGCTGTTTAGTAACTGGAAGGGGAAGAGGTGCTCAGTTGTCTGGCACTTCTCTCCCTTGGATCTTGTTGTTCAGTGTGTACACTGCTATTGATAAAAATTTTAATAAGAGAGCACCTTGAGGGATGCGTGTGACTCAATCTATGATGAATTCCTATATAATAAAACAAGAGGTAGTTTAATTTCAAATTGTATAGTTAAAACTACTAATAATTCAGGCTTTGGGGAGAACTTGTATCATTGCAGTGCAAAAAATCTCAATCTTAAAGAAGCTTTTCTTTCTATTCGTCAAAACTGGTCTCTCCAGACACTTGGAGGGAGAAGCACTGGGCAGGGGAGGTGACAAGGCTCATTTAACAGATTTGGAAGAAGAGGTGAACCTAGATATCATTCACTCTAGGTTGGTGGCACTGCGTTATTTATTTCTGGGTTTTTCTGGAGTGTGGAGGGAAGCAAAACCTAGGGTAGGAGAGTTTGGCAGCAGTGGCCTGCTGGCTTTGAACCATAGAAAGCTCCTGCCCTGCTCGGAACAATTCTGGTAGTGGAATAGAAGGAGGCGCAGCTAGAATGAGTCAGGCTTCTTGGCATTTGTATTTTGCCATGGGATTTCTACAGCAATAACTGTCCTGCGTCCTCACAGAGAGGTTCAAGTTAAGTGTATCATCCAAATTTAGAGAGGCCCAATGGCAACACACTCATGAGAATACAGCCTTGTTGTAATCGCTGTGCAGACTGCGCAAATGTCCTTCGGGCTGCTCAGATGAGGCTGTTCTTTGTAATGAGATGATGATGATTGCTGCATGGAATAATGCCATCCTTCCATGCCAGCAATAAGGAGTTATTTGCCTGATTGATTAATTAACAAAGAAGGCTTCCTATTCCCTTTCTCACAAGCATATTAATTCTCCAAGAGCTTATAGTTTCATTCATAGAAGGGAGTTTATAATAACTTGCTTCCACTGCTCGTTGGTGATTAGATTTTTTTTTTTTCCTCCTCCAGAATAATTGTTCTGCTCATGGGTAAAAATTCTTAAGAGGGCTGTGAACAGTGTTATAATTTCTGGGTCCAAATTCAGCTAATTTGCCCAGAACTGGAGTTTTACTGGTCTGTGTGGATGTTCCTAGGGCTTCCTCTTGGTCTAAAGACCTATTATTCAGTTTGTCTAGAGCCCTTACTACAGAAGTGTCCTCAGTATGTTAGTAAAGCTGCTCCTGGAGCAGGATGCTGACTGATATGAGCTTGGGCACTCTAGTGTGAGAGAACAAAAGGCATCGCTCAACACAGCACCTCTAGGCATAGCCTTTAGGGAAGCAGGCTGGTAAGGGTGGGATAACAGCCTGCATAAGGGGGCCTAGCTCCCTGTGTGAAAACCCATCTGCTATCCTAAGAAAACCTGTCTGTCTCGATAATAGTGGCTTTCTAATGCTTTAAGCAAAGCCACTTAATTCCATATTGAAAAGGATTAGTCATGTAAACACTATCACATGCAGTGTGCCAGCTGAGGGGTGCTTGGAATATGCTGATGTGGTTGCTGGTAGTCCTCTGACCATACCTCATCCAGAAAGCCCTTGTGCTTGGGAGATCAACTGTGACCAACTTACCTGTGGGATTTCTTTGATTCCCAGTGTGACTGGTCCCTCATAGTAGAGGTGTTCTGAAAAGGAAAAATGGCGGTTAGACATGCAGTACATGAAGGAAACAAGCAGCCGATCATAGATGCTTTTTTGTAATAACGCTTCAAAGTGCTCCAGTGACAAGTGTTATGGAACTGCAAAGTGCTGTATACACAGTCTTGCAACAGCCCTCCTGAGAGAAATGTCAGGATGTGTAGTGCCTCATGGGGAAAGCAGGGCAGAGCCTGGGCTCAAGGAGGACCTGCGGTCCCTGTCGGAATGGAGGAGGGGGCATTGCTTTGCACAACCAGTTGGGTGTTCCTATGTCAGCGTGCATCCTGCAAATGGGAAGATGGAAGGGGGATTGCCAGACACAAGCCCTTTAGCATGGTCTGTTAAACACCTGCAATAGTTGAACTATACTGTTTTGGTGACTGAGGAAAAAACAACCTGAGTTGAGTGTTTCTTACTTCTGACTGCTTGCTGAACATGACCTGAAAGTAATAAGAACGTGTGTGTCTCTCACTGCTGAGGGAGCGTTCACCAAGAAGTTACATGATGTGCTAAAGCCATCACAAGTTGTGTTGGTGACTGGAATAGAGCGAGGAGTTCCACCTTCCAATCCTCATCTCCCTAATTGCAAGGCATGCTTACTTTTTGCTACTGAAGAAAGGGCAACTTTGGCATTAATGGACAGAATTAGCAAGCTGTTCTGCAGTTCCTCCTACTTTTTCATAGCTTACTGGGCCAAACTGCGGAGACTTGACTGAAAATAAAACTTGTAGATGTTTTGGTATTTCAGAATTTCTTGCACAACTTGCCCTCCACAAGTCATGGAAAAGTCTAAGAACTGTTTAAAGATTCTCTTTTGTAGGTGTCATGAAATATTCTTTACTTTGACAGTGACAGAGGAGTAAGTGTTTCATCATATTTATATGAGTATGTGCTGGTATCTTGATGCTTGTCACTTCTAAAGAGTTGTTTTAGCCCAGTCTCGCTGTGCTGTTTTAAACTGTTACTTGTGAAAGTTGGGCAAAAGGTTTGTAACATGTTTATGATGTATGGTCCATCCCACCATGCAGTAGGTATCTGAGTTGGGAAGACCTTCTGTGGACTCTTTTCCCACACATGCGGTGAAATGTTAGTCAATGCCTTGTAACAAACTTATAAGAAAGAATCATGACTATAAGATAAACTAGGAAAAGAGTATGGGAAACCTGAGACACCACCAGTCTTCAAAACCTTTGCATTAATAAAGAGTTTGTTACACATAATGCCCTGATGATGCTGGGAGGTGGAGAAGATGCAGAACTTCTCAGTGTTGCTCTGAAAAAAAAAACCTAATACCAAGACAGAGAATAGAATAAGTATGTCTTGGCTTGTCACAATCAACTATGCTGCAGCACTCGTACTGTACTCATTCCCCTCTGCATCCCAGGCTACTTCACCTGGAGACCAAGAAGTCTTTTCCTTTTCAAAGAGCGCTCACCATCACTGCTTGCTTCTGTGCATGAAGCAAGAGCTCTGAAGTCTGACACATCTCTGCTGCAGAGTGGTGACTCAAGAATTTTAAAAATACAGTACAGCCCACTTCTCAGTTCACAACTTTACTAGAGTCTAAATGGGAGTTAAAGGCACTGCAGGCTGCATGACTTAGGTGATGAGTGACTCCCTTGGGACTTGAGATATGTGCTAAGCCGTATTGTGAGCTGCCCCCTCAGGGTGGTGTGGGCCATACAGTGGCGTGGCTCGTGGTTTGTGTGTCCTTTTGTTCAGTAGGGAGCCTTGTTTGACTGTCTCTCCTTCAGTCAGCTCTGAGCCTAACAAACCTTGCATGGCAGCAGAGTGGAGAGGAAACTGGGCTGTGAACAATCGCCCTTTCCCAAAGTCCTTCTCTGCAGGGACACAGAAACTCCTCTTGGATCATGTGGCTCATTAGGGTCTCACCTAGGCTGTTGGAAAGCCATCCAGAATCTAAATATACAGATGCAGCATTCGAGCTCTGCAAAGCCTATATTTTAAAACGAAGTGGGAGTCATCAGGCCATGAATTTGCTTCTGAAATGATGGCAATGCTAATCTGTCCTTCGGTGTAGGTAGAAGTTATTTATTTTTTCCCCTGACTTTGCTGTGACAAAGTAATGATTACATTGGAGCTAGATGAATGCAGTCTTAGGACTCTGTCTCAGCCCTCTCCGAGAAGTTTTGCATGATTGCTCTGATGTGTGGTAGCTATGCCTTTGCTTGGTAATCAATGGAGCCACTCTTATGGGCTGTACTATCTTTTAGGGAGCCTCTAACTGTGGAGCTAGGTGCTGTGTGTCCAGTTTGAGGCCCATATTTACTGCTCTATGCTTCAGCACTGCCCTTATTTAGCTTTTTCTAACCAGGGGTCTTGCAGTGGTTCACAAGTATTAATTATACGGAGCTACAAGAGAGAGTCCAGTGAAGGGCAAATGATATGATTAAGGGACTGAAACATTTCTCCAATGACGGAAAGGCTGAGGGAGCTGGGAGTGTTTAGCCTAGAGAACAGAAAGGTTGGGCGAGAGCACATCAATAGGCACAAATACTTGAAGGAGGGTGTAAAGAACAGAGAGCCAGGCTCTTTCCAGTGGTTTCTGCNAGACTCTCCTCAGTGTGTCCAGTGACAGGACCAGAGGCAACGGGCACAAACTAAAACGCAGTAGGTTCCTTCTGAACGTCAGAAAAACACTTTTTTGCTGTGAGGGTGGCTGAGCACTGGCAGAGGTTATTCAGAGCGGTTGTGGAATCTCTATCCTTGGATATATTCAAAAACCATGCCTGGACATGATCCTGGGCAACCAGCTGTAGGCATCCCTTCTTGAGTAGGTGGGAGTTGGACTAACTGACCTTCAGAGGTCCTTTCCAACCTCAACCATCCTGTGGTTCTGTAACCACGCCTCTCAAACTCTTGTGACCTTCCTTGCTTCAACGATGGGGGGAAGTGGAAGGACTATGCTGCTTTGAAAGTATGTCCTGATAGGAAAGCAAGGGCAGCTTTCATTTTCAGCTAGGTGAGACTTGACAGGAAATAATATGGATACATAGATCTGCTGAATTTTACCATTCATATTCAATTCGGACCATGGCAACCTCCTCTGTGCCTATGCTGGCTGGATCAGGATTTTCAAAGCCCATTCAATGTTCCTCTCACATGAGGATCTCTGCTGTAATTCCAGAAGCGTAAACATCCTCTAAGGCTTTAAGAGCTGTGGTTTATCACAGCATCCTTCATATACCCATACATTTTTCTCCATATATTCATACATTTTTACATTTCTCCATTGAAAGAGGATGAACACATCTGCTGCAGCAAGTGTAACTGTCACAAACACTGAGCCTAGCTCATTGAAAGAATTCTGTGGTCTTTTTAGAGCAGGCCCAGATGTAGTTGCAAAAAATGTATGAACATTGGGAACAGCATAAATCACGAGTGTATTTTTCCAGTTAAAAATTCCCTTCTGTTTTTCTTGGTCTGCTGATAAGTTACAGTATATGTCAAGCATGCCATCATCAGTGATGTGCTTTCAGTCCACCTTCTGTTTTCAGCCCCTTTCCTTAAAAACTTAACTGAAGGTGATTTCTGTAGAGTACCCTGGAAAACATTTCTAATGTACCACTGATTCAAGGTAACATTATTGTATTTGTTGTAGCAGCTTTTCCCTGTTGTTTCTACCAAAAGTAACTTAGTCCTTTCCCCTGCCAACCAACAGGCCTCTAGTAGCTTCTAGCCTGAAGCAGATCTTTCAAATGTGTAAGAACTTCCTGAGGATTACTTCAAGTTACTAGTTATCATTTATCGTGAAGATGCCTCTCATTCCTGACAAACCACCTATAATGAAATTCTCACTCCTTTTTCTCAAATCTTCCTTGCACTGAAAATCTTTAAGCGTTCTCACACTCTTATACTATATAAAGGCCCTGTACATCTGCACCCACCTCTTCCTTTTTCTGTTTTAAATCTTTTTTAGAACTGAAATGCTCAGTGTTGGAGTTCTTCTAGGACACGATCTTGCACCCATGCAACTGACACACAACTTCTGTGAATTTCAGGGATGCAGGAATGATCTGAATAATGGCCAGCTATAGATGTATAGTTGAGTCAGAAAAATGTACATAAATACATAGCTGGTTGAGAAACATCCACTTTCTTTACTGGGGAGGAAAATGTGAGATGAAGGGGCTAAGCAAGGTTACATCAGCCCAAAGACCTAGCTTTGTGGTGTAGCTGCTTTCTCAAAAACATGTACCTAAAATCTCAATGTGATACCCAGTTCTGTAATTCATGTTATGTCTCTACTTTTGTTCACAAATACTATTTTAGAAACTTGCTCACTGTAACACCAACTGAAAGAGGCAACAATGTAAAGAATGGAGGTCTGAAGCAAGGCAGGGTTTTCCTCTATGGTTTGGGAGTGTGCACAAGGAATCGTGCAAGTGCTCTGATGGTGCCTTTATCAGTTGGGCCTGAAAGAAAACTTGCAGAGGATGCAACTGTCTTTTGTCAGTAAGCTTTGTTTAAGCCTGCAAGTTGTGGATGGCACACTGCTAAATGTTACCCTGGTAGGTCATCTTCTCTGATTTTAGCAAATGCGTTGGGAAATCTCTTATGTAACTGGTGTGTGTTTGTTTTGTTGTTTTTTTTTTTTTTTGAGGAAATGGGGAATAACCAGCACTTTCTATCAAAAAAGAGGAAGACCTGAGTTCATGTTATGCCTCAAAGAATTTAGCAATTTTGTTGTTATTGTTCTTAAATGGACAGTGGCCCATTTCCTTGCAACCTTTGAGCTAACAACTTCACAACAGGCATATAGCTCAAAGGAAAATATCTTGGAATTCTATTTAGGAGTCCCAGTGAGCAGTGCCAGATGCGACCTTTGCTTGACATAAATAGTAAATGATGATTATGATGAACACGAAAAAATGATTATGATGAACATGAAACCTGCAGCTATATTAAGTCTCCTAAAGTATTTACAGACATGGCAAAACTGTAGCATTACAGGAGAGCAAAGAAAAATAAAACAACTCCAAACACCCAAGACTTTGCCACATCTAACTTTTATAAGTCTCTTTTCCTTGTAACTTCTGCTCTGTTTGTCCGCACGAGTGAGTGGACCAACAATGCCTCTAGCAGAACTACATTCTGTCTCATTTTGGGAGAAGGAGAAACAGGCAATTTTTGGCATCCTTGTGGAAGGTAAGCAAATTCTGTGTGGAATTATATTTAAACTCAGGTCAGGTCTGGCCAGTTGTTGGAAATATTGCCTGTACAACAGGGAAAAAGAGGCCCTGCATGAAAAGCTTCAGTTGAAAGGGTTACTTGCTCCTCTGTACCTTTGCTGGGGTGTATACTTGGCCATTCACAATGTTGTCTGCGTGTTTCTGCGTAGGTATTCAGTCAGAATTAAAGCTGTGCTAATACGGTAAACTATGGCTGTGTTGAACTGCCTGAAATTGGTCTTCAGCTCAATTCTGTGTCTTAAAACAAGGGTTAGAATCAAATGTCAACTAATTAAGAAATACCATATTTTCAGTTTGAACCTTAGTCTGAGGAAGTTTGCTTCTTTCCCACTGTGATGACTTAATTGCTAAATAAAAGCTGCTACTGAACAATAGTGTATGTATTAAAAAGTGTGTGGTAGAGGTCCTTGCACTAACTTTGGGATGCTTCTAAATGAAGATATATATAGTATTATTTAAACAACCAACTATGGTTTTATATCATAATGTACTTCAATTAGTAGAAACAATCACCTGTCAGTTTAAGATTAAGGGACTTGTAAACCCCAGGAGGTTTTGGCTTTGTGGCTTTATGTGTGAACAGCAGTTTGTGCTCAGCTCAGGACTGGCTCTACTTCTCCTTAATGTATTCTCTAAAGGATGTTATTTAGTACTTCATCAGAATAAGATAGTTTTTCAGTAGGTCTGTGGCTGGTTTTTTTCTCCCCCTTGTAATTCAGTACACAATTGAAGAAACCTCTGAATTTAATTTTTTTGTCTCTCTGGCTTACAGGATTTACATAATTGGTTGCTCATGCAGCATTGCTCTATTACTCTTTCTGATATTTCTATGCTGTGTGAAATGTCTTAGTAGTTTTCCAGGACCTGTCTTAGCAGTAGTGCTTGCTGTGTATGGTCTTTAAACTCATAGCCCTTGCACATGAATTATTGCAGCATTATCAGGATGGAGATGCAAGTGAATGGAAGGAAAGCAGAGCTGCTGAAACTAACTGGGGTGCTCTGACAACTCTGAAACTTCCCTGCAGCTCTACCTGCTTATTTTAAAATCAGCCTAAAGAGATTATCATGATGTAAGAGGGACTTTAAAATAACCATTTAAGATACATGGGTATTACAGTCCAGAGGCACGACCATAGCTCTTCCAGACATACCATGGCTAGCTTTGCACTACCTGGCCTGTGTTGTGGCAGAAGGGACCTTGAGGTTCCCAGGCTTACCTGGGACCAAAGATGCCTGCTTTCTGGGGACAACCAACACCACTGTAAACCAACTAGTGCAAGTTTGCACCAGTTGGCAGTTTGACTGGCATGAACTGAAGTCATCTGACTGCCACATAGGCATGCGTTGAGCAGAAACAAGATGCAAACCATAGATGGTATCAAATAGTACCTTGGTCCCAATATTCTTATTCAATTCCTCTTGAAGTGAGTTAGGAAGTGCTTTTAAGGACAGGAAGTGTTACTTGCTTAATAGTGAAGAACTTGTTCTGAACGGCTTGTTTGTTTGCTCAGCCATTTCTTTTACAGAACTGGCCTTTATTTTTGTCATACTTCTTGCTCACATGACAACCATGTGGCTATAAATAGGGTTTATGAACCTCTCTGCTGTTGCATGGGGTCACATTACCACAGTTATTTTTTTATGGACTTGAAATCCCATGTGTGTGCAATATTCTGTGATTAAAAGCAAAGCAAGCAAACAGGTTAGGGGAAAAAGCAGGCTCTGAAATTAAAACGTCTCTGTCCTACTGTGTTTCCGTCATCCATTAACATGCTGTTGAAGTAAACAGAACATTACGATGTATTGGTGCGCTCAACAGCACAGTGGGTGCATCCTGCTTGGAGTATTCAGCAGCCATCAAACACTCAGAGTGCTACCTAAATTACCTCCTTTCTTCTTTCCGCAGAAAACAAGCTTAGAATGACCCGGCTCGCAGAGTGTCTCCGAGTAGGTTAAGACAGTCTTCCCATTTATGATCAGGTCAACCTTGAGGTATAGTTCCTTGATGCTGTGTCCTACACACAAAGCAGAAGGAGACCTCAGAGGAAGTGCAAGGGTAAACAGGTTTATTACTTTATTTTTTAAAAGATGTAATTTTTTCCCCTGCTGTTAAGGCCATTGAATGTTTTCTCTTCACTGAGAACTCCTGATACATAGAAATCCATGGTTCAGGAACAAGTCTCTAGCATATATCTTTATTGGTAAATAAACTATACCCATGACCGTTCTCTAACTCCAAAGTCAACTGGCATAGTAAATCTTGTGTCCATACACTTAAACTCTTTCTTCCCTGCTGTGTCTAGCATAGACACCATATCCAATGGGTCCCTGGGAGCAGCCTGTGGTCTGTACCTGCTGCCTGGGAAAATGGTAGCTGGCCGGAGCCAAACCTGTGCCAGGGGCCAGCATAGCAGCTTGGCAGTGCTGGGAGGTTGCCAGCTTGTGCCTGGCTTGCTTGTATAGATACAGCCACTGAGGCTACTGGATTTAGAGGTTGGTCCTGTACTCTGAGTTGGTGGAAAGGTATTTGCAAATGCCTGTAATGTGATTTTGCAGGCTTGTTAACTTTACAGCCACCTGAAAACAGATGCTCCCCAGGCAAAAGGGCAGCATGTCTCACAAGACGGAGAACTTTTGGATGCAAGGAAACATTCCTAAGTGTTAAGAGACACTTGGCACACAAACTTATTTTCAGCACCAGGAGCATACAGCAGCACTCTCATCTATGCTCTGGTAGCAGAGGTTGTAGGTGAGCTCGAGGCTAACAGGGTTGCAAGAAGGTGGCTTACCTGTGCAAGGATCACAAAGCAAGACATGGCTAATATTAACTTGTGCACCCAGCCCATTAACTCAAATGCAGTTCTGCTTTTAACCTTATATTGCTGAAGGGTATAATTTCAGCTAGCACAGGTGGTGAGCTGTTGCCTCAGGCTAGCACTTCCCCAGAATTTCCCTAGCATGTTCCTCTGCATGCCCAGGAGGGGTAAAGAGGTGCCCCCAGCCTTGGTCTGTGGGAGTCCCTTCAGTTTCCTACCTGTGAGGGTCAGCCTTGACAATTTGCTGAGCACTGCTGGTGCTGACATAAGAGTGTGGGTGCTGTAGCTGTCTCATTCAACAAGACTCTCCCCAGAAGACTTAGCTGTGAAGGCAAGCTCTAGAGCAGCCCTCACCTTGGCTATCCATATGTGCAAAAGAAGGGTAGGAAAGGAATAGGGGCTGAGGGCTGATATAACCTGCGTAGTCTGAGGCTGAGCTGATAACAGAACTGACATTTCTGTAGCCCTGTGCGGGTTTTGAAACTCCTCAGAAATTAAGCCCATTCATATTTTATAGTAGGTTGTCACCCTTGCTTACTACTTAATACCAGCACTCGCACATGAATTACCTGTTATGGCGTGAGAAAATAGCAATTCACTTACTTAGGACCATTGCAGCTCTGATGTTAAAGGTGTGGGTCGTGACATCAGAACAACGGTCAATGCTGAAAGCAAAATCTTGCTGGGGATCTGTTTGGAGACAGAAAGCAGTGGGTAACAAATTGTATTTTTAATGAGACACTGCATAGAAGAAAACAGTAAAATATAGAAGTGTTATAAAAAACAGATTCCATACTCCTTAAAAATTCTCCAAGTTGTGCTCAGAGCTCCCATACCTCTTGATTAATAGCTACTTCTGTCCATTCTGCCACACTCAGATGATGCCCATATGTGGCTAAAACCTACTGTGTTGGGGAAATGAGCTAAGTTCAGGGAAAGCAAGTTCCTCACAGTGGTGGATAGTCAATACTCTTTCAACCGTGAAGTCTTAGCATAGCTGCTCTGCCCAGGCTCTGCGCCTTGCCATTCCTTCCTCAGCACTGATTGGTTATGATGACGTCTTTAATTCATTTGTATCACAAGATGGCTTGGCAAAGCTGATTAGGAAACTGAATCCTGAAGTGGGATGAAAAGTCCAAAAATGAAAATAAAATTCCGTAACTGAGATCCTGCAATATTTCATGCTGGGTCCACCATTGTATGATATTTCTAACCCAGGAAATATTCTATGTTTCTCCCTTTCTGGGAGACTTTAGCAGAGCTGAGGTCAAAGGGAGCCCTACAGCTGATGACTAATATGAATGTGGCTCTTCCCAGTTTCTACAGTACCACTTTCACAGCATCAAGCTCCAAAACTCTTGTACAAACATAATTACTTCCGCCTTCTTCCTTGCTAGCCTCCATGAGACTGTGCTATGCCTGAAGGCTTGCCAATGTGTCGCTCCGGTGACAGCCGGCAGCAACAACTGACAGCTCAGCTGCCACAAGCAACAGCATGTGCAAGTGTTTTCCAGAGCTGTGGCTGGAGGTGAAAGATTTGGCCAGTTTGGAAGCATATCATCTTGGGCCTCAAGGCTTGATTTAGGCATAGGTTTGTCCCTCATGGTGGCTTTCCAGCCAGCCTGTGCATCCGCCTTCCTTCTCTGTGGAAATAAGAGAAGCGACTGCAGTATGTGCAGAAGCAGCCGTAGGCTTCCCAGTTTACAGAGAGCTGGTGGTGACAAAATATAGACTTGGGAACTGAATTCTGTTTCTAAGTTATTGTTGCTTGAGGTAATCTTCTCACTGAATTGAAAATAACGGATTGGGAGAATTTTCCTTTGATGCTGTGGTGAAACTGGAGTCATAAGTGTCCTCTGTAGCATCCTCCATAGTCTGACCCTATTTTTGCAGCATTGCCCCACAGCTGTAGCAGGTGGCAGGGAGCAAGCCTGAGTGACCAAAGCCTGATTGCTCAGAGGGGGGCATGAAATGAATGAAAGTGCTGGGGGAAGCTGGGGTCTCAAACTAAGACAGGCTCTGCAAGCACACGGATTGTCAGTGTGGTCCAAAAGGAGCTCTTGAGTTTTGGTAAATGGAAAAAAACCTGTTTAAAGGAGGGAGATAAATCACTGTTATTTCCTACAGCTCTGTGTCCCTGTGCTGGATTTTGTCTTCCATGCCACTAAAGCGGCCTCTGCAGTTGCATGATCTGCTTGGGACAAAAAAGTTAGTACCTGGAATTATCAGCTCAAGTGTGACAGGAGTCAGAGGGTTGTCTTTGCTCCCTTTCCATATTCCTGTCAGTTCTTGCTTTGTTATTGCAGCTTCAGAAGCTGTTGCAATCTGGTAGGAGAGCAGTCTCCTGCTCCAGCCGGAAAGCGTGTCAAACTTCCCTTTTCTCCAGGACCGTTATGCCTGCTTCCCCTCTGGGCTCTGCCACCTCTCAGGGCTTGGTTTCCTCTTTCCTCTGGGCTTCTGCAAGAGCCCCTCTTGTTTCTGTTTTGTGTGCGGTGCAATGATAAGGTTCAGGAAGCAGCTGCTCAGATTCAGAGGAACTGGGGCACTGATGCCTACAAACAGTGCTGGTTGTCAAATGACTAAAATTGTCAGCTCTGTAATTTCCAGAGGGAGCTATGGTTAAAAATGGGACTGCAACATAGACGATGCTCTTCTCTTTTCAAAGAGACTAGGTTTTGCTTTAGTCAACATATTAAATCATGGTATTAGGGCCAAAAGTTGAATTTTTAGGTCAAAATTTCTCATCAATAACTGTCTGGATGGAAAGGGGATGTTCGTGAAACCAAGCTTCCCTGAAAAGCATGGGCTTCTTACAATGAACCTGACCTCAGGCTTGTCTTAGTTTGGACGTCTTGTGCCTGTTTGGTTTCTTTTTTCTTTTTTTTTCCTATGGGTTGAGTTTTTTTGCCAGATATATATTTCACGGTGCATTGTATCCATGGTTGTCTTCTACTGCACCATTAGTTGATGCAGCAGTAGGACTCTGGTCTATCCAGAGAAGTATTGTCTGGTACCCAGAGACGGAGAGAGCATAGAAGCACTGACATGAGATTCCAGCAAAATTTGTGAATTAGAACGCTGGGATTTTTGTGTTGTTACTCTGTTACTGAGAAATGCAAACTTTTCCACTGGCAAAAGAAACCCCAATTAATTTTCTGACCATCTCCCTGTGGAAATTGAGGCAATGACTTTGCAATCCAACATCTTAGATACTGTGGCGTACGTGGGGGCCTCCTGCTGGAATCAATTGGAAGGATGGCTGTGTTGCTAAAGCTATGGTGCCAGGGAGTCTGGCTTCCAAAATACGTAGGCAGAAAGGTTGCTGCTATAAAGGAAACTAAAGAAAACAGTGTTTTTTTAACCATTTGATAAGTGAAGATGTCTGTAGATTCAGCTGTGCGCTATGAACTAAGGTAGTGTGCCATACCCCTTTTTCTTTAAACATTGAGGAGTCCCTCATGTGGCAAAGGCAACTCGAGGCAATTGCCATTTTTGTGTTTCATCTCAGATGCACAACTGTGAGTCACTGTGTGTCTCTTATGGAGGTTTAATACTTATTCTCCCTTGTTTGGCTCAATCTGAAGTGAGCTGGTTAGACTGAAGAAAAAATACATGTTATGTCTTTCACATGTGCAGAGCAATAACATTTACCGTTAAATCTCTAAAATACGTGGGGCTGCCCTTCAGCCTTCTACTTCCCTGCAACATTTCATAGTGCACAGTACTGTATGTTCCCAGACTTCCCTCCACCCACACCCTTCAATCTGCTCCCTCTTCCATAATTAAAGCTAGAAACTCTTCAACTGGTTGCAGAGTTTTGCTTTTCCAGTTCAGCCTTGATATATTACCAACACTTAGAATGTTGCTGGAAATTTTGCAAACATGTTGAGTTTTAGAAGTGAAAATCTGCTTATTGGGGGGGACAAGGGGTGTTTTTTGTGTGTCCCTATCTAGTGAGAAGGGCTTGGGCTGCAACATAGTTAGAGCTAGCATGAAGGTGCCTGGGAGCACGATTTTGACTGAAGTTTCTCTCCAGACAGTTCTGAATATTTCAGGCAACCGCTCTGAGAAGGAGGCAAGTCTTTGGCCCTTGTAAACAATCAACGCACTGTAAGATCTCTTAGGCTTGTTATCTGAACTTGATGCTGTGGCTAATGCTGAGCTCTCTCAACTGTATCTAGCACTGAATCTACAGCTTTTGCTGAAGACTGGCTCTTGCAGTACAATCCTACTTTGTGAGAGGTAAATTTGGGGTGTACCTGGCATCTTGCCACAGATCACCCCCTTACGTGGCATAGTGCCAGCTGACCCCATGCATCCCACCTTCCATTTCACCCTTATCCAACTTGCCCTAGTGGAGGTTTATTGCTCTGTTGGCTTGGTATGTGGTTTTCCTTGCATATGACCTGTAGCGGCACCATAGTGCAAGATTTCAGCCTGGCTTGCTATAGCAAGGTGCTCACAGCAATGACTTTGGCTGGGTTTTTCTAGAAGGCTGCACAGGCATGCGTAGTACAGCCTAGAAGCTCAGATGAGTTACTGAAGTTTTCTTCCTAGAGTTTCTTTTCCTGCTCTTGTTCTTGGCAGAAGGTTCATAGGTAAGTTAGCTCAGCCATATTTACAGTGGTGTTTCTATGTGACCCTTCTGGCTGCAAGCCTTGTACCTTTGATGGAGATTACCCCAATAACAGGGACAACAGGTGGGAACACACTGTCATATCTCAGTTACTGTAGTTGTGGGGCCACCAGCTCACGTGCCTGCTGAACATGGACGTGCACCAAGCCATAGGGCTGTGAGCTGGGGCTGCCCTTACGCCCCACAGCCTCCTGTGCTCTGTGAGGTGATCTCCAGCAGGAAGATGAAGCAGACAGCTGGCAATGATAATGTGCTAACCCACTATGGCTATGTCCCTCAGAGCCTGAGCTGATACATAACCAACTGGGCATTACAGAAACTGCGTGGCCAGATGGGAAGCACGTGTTAGAGGAATTTTGCTGGCCTGGGGTGCAACAGCCTCTGTCTTTTATTCTTCTTTCTCCCTCCCTCCCTCCCCATCTCATTAACTATCCTCTACTGGCTTTACTCTGGTTTGAATCTGGTCTAAAATTGCATTGTTTCCATATAAACATAAAAATTAGTGGCATGAATGAATAGGAGCAGCAAGCAGGCAAGCTATGCTTGTAAGAGTCCACATCCGTAAGTCTTGCAGTGGTGAGAAGACTCTTTGCATTGGTAAGCTTTGGGTGTTTCAAAATAACACTTTTAGGAGCACGTAAGCCACAGAATTGAATGGAATGACATAGCTGCACTTGGCTAAGGTCATACAAGGACAGACTAGTGCCAGAGGAGCTGAAAATTAGCACAAGGAAGAAACATATTTAGTAATTACCCAACACTCCTCACCTTCAAAGCTTTTAATAAAATTAAATCATTAGTCCTTACAACACTCAAGGTGATGAAAGGAGAGGGAAAGAATGAGGAACTGTGTGGGATCTCAGACTTTATGTATTCACTCAACATTTTCCCTTTAATGTCTATTTAAATAAATTAACCTGAATGCTCAAGGTTATATTTGACACTGGAATCTACTTATAAGGTACTGAGGAAGAAGCATCAAGTGAATTAGCAGCTCTCCAGTTGTGCATCTAGATTTCCTTGAGCACCTTCAGTTTAATGAACTTTCCTTTGGGCCTGCCTTCACTATGTCACTGCCACGTCCAGACGTGGCTGGGAGGAGCAGATCGACCCTCTGTTCAGAGGGGAGCAGAATAAATTGTGAGACTCGTGTTGGCTGTGTCTAGTTTGTCGTCAGGATGCTTCATCCCAAGAAGCTCACCTCAAAAGTATAACCGCCTCTGGGCTTTTGCTTAATTCTGACAGGCACTCTGGCCTCCTTTGCAGAAGTCATGGTATGTTTTATCTCCTGTACCTTTCTGGGTTGCTTAGGCAACATGGAGGTGAAGGAATAGGGAAGTTTACAGTTCATGTTTCCTTAATGTCCTGGGGGTACAGGCTGTGGGAATTCCCCTTCGCAAACAGCGATGTCAACCTGTGGTCTCTGAGGTCTGCTTAAACCTGAAGCACTGGAAGATGCCTAATGGAGTGAGTAGCATTGCTTCCTTTCTGATAAAACTTACATGGCTGTAGAGGGAAGCCTGAAGATTTGGTCTCAGTATAAACTACAAGCTAAAAAACACCGGAACCATCAGCAAGAGAAACTTAAAACATGGCTTAAAAAAAAAAAGTGTTTTTGCAATATTTAAATAATTTCCACTTCTCACTCAAAAATACTGAACACTGGTAATGTAAAGAGCAATTATATACTACTTGATTAGATTAAGGTATGGGCATTACTGGCCAGTGTTTGGAGCTAGTTTTGGAGCAAGGCAATTCCAGTGTCTTATGAAATTAGCTTAAATGAAGGATGAAGGCTTTTTATCTCTCTATTTCAAATAAAACTCATTGCTGAGTATAACTGATACCCAAATTTGCAAATATTCAGAACCAGTAACTCAGAAGGCCCGTAGCTTCTCCAAATGTGTTGCTGGGACACTGGCTGCAATGGTAGCAGTGTTTGGGCTGTGAGGCATGGATGGAGTGAGGGCTCAGCCCGTGAGCAAAGGGCTTGGAGTGTGGCAGATAGAGAAGAGAGGAAGATATTTGCTTGGTACCAAGCTGAAGTCACGCAGCTGCTGTCTGTGGCCATGGAGCTACTGGTGGCCTGGGTGAGGAGCTGTGTGGAAGCCAGCAGGTGTCAGGGACTCTCTGCAGCTGGAGGGCTGTGTTTAGGGATAAGGCTGTCACCAACATGCATAAAGCAGCCATGCCAAAGACTTGACCTGAGCCTCCCTGCCTTTTCCTGCCTGAACCACCTTTCTTGACAGCAGACTGGTTAGAGCTGTTTGCCAGGGCTTGAGGGGAAGTTCGGTGCCTGAAGGTTCATGGGGACCTTCCTTGCTTTTGCCAGCAGTGGTACTTGGAAAGAGGGTTTCTGTGCTTTGTGTGATATGATAAAGATTTTTCTAAGCCTGTTTGAGAAGACGAAACTGAAAGATGCCAGCTTTGAGAGACAGCACATACAGATCTGTACTTGTATTTGATAATCCTGATTTGTCCTAGTTACCTTGAGAGAGAAAGGGAGGCAGAGCAGGCTTCAGCTACAGCAGTGTAACAAGAAAATACTGCATTAATTTGGGCCCAGCAGGGAATGTATTAGAGAGAGAAAGTCTTTGTTCTTCTGTTCTGTTGGTGAGAAAACACCATGCGCTGCATGAGTAAGATGCATACAGTAACTGCCTGTATTTCCTAATCGGGTCTGCCTCTTCTCTTCATGTGTGTGTTTTTTTTTTTTTTTTTTCAATCGTTCTTTATACTGCTCTACTTGAGACAGATCTCCGGACATCAGTGCTTGCCAGTATGACTGGGGATTCACAACAGACTTTGCAGACTTGTGTCAGAAATAGAACCAAACATTACTAGAAACTGCCCTGCTGCTAGACACATGCCATGCTCTGGGATAGCAGGCTTTACTGCTGATTATACAGAACAGTAATCAGCAGCATATAAATGGGCTAAGCGTTCTCATTTTCCCAGGATGGGTTGAAATCCGCTGCAGGAGCGTGGCAGTAAGCTATAATTGGAATGGCATGCTCCCTCTGCTGAGGAAACTAGCTGGGTTCCTGCCTGCCTGATCTCTGCTGGATCGTTTGACAGGAACCATCCATCTTCAGGTGAAGAGGAAACTGGTGCATTGAATTAATTTGTGGTAGCTTTCAAGATCCTAGCTTTTGGCAACTGGAAGCTCTCCTGAGTCTAAAAGCAGCATCTGGTACAGATCAAAGGTTTTGCATTCAGTACGCGGTGGTTCATTCTGTATGGGGCATTTGGACACCTTGTCTCTGGCCACTGTTCTTCCCTAGCTTTAGGTTGCTATAAGCTTCCTTGAAGCTGGTGCAGTGACACCGATACACAATAATGCTTAAATCCTTTTTGCATTTTTCTGAGGTGTGTTAATTTTTCTTAGATTATTCTGGCTATTTTTGCTGACTGATATTAAATTGCTGCAAGAATCTGATCTCCTGCCTCTTTTTTCTTTGGTAAACTGTAAGCATTGTAGGGTCCAGAGCTATTTTGAGTTCTTGATGACAGCTCAAGATGAGATGATGTGGCAATGTAAAGAAAGTCTAGCAATGCTTCATATGCTTACACTGGAGCACTTGTGAGCAACTGGTTTGTTCTTGCTCCTGACTTTATGCAGTGAATGTGCCTTTTGATAATTTCTACTTTATGTAATACAGGAGCTAATCTCAAATTTTTATCAAACTGTTAATATAGCTGTGACTCATCTGTTTATGAAGGGAGCAGCAAATGATGGTTCTGCCTTGCCCACAGTACCTATTGACTATAATGCAATACAGTGTTTTCTAGGTAAGTCTGTCCTATTTGTTTCCAAAGGGGAGAACACATTTTCCTATGGCTTGCCTTGTGGGCTGTTACCCTTTCTGCTTGAGATACCTTAGTGACTCAGAGTCTGCAACAACCAAAGACACCGCGAAAGTCAATAGGTGGAGAACGTGTCTACTAGTTTAGATTTAGCAGCCAAAGATAAGCAGGAGGGGCTGTCACATAAACAACCCTCTTTTGCAGTCCATGATGCAGGACCTTCATTGATTTGGTGAAGAAATGGGCACTGTGAGGAAACATCTGAGAACTAAATTAGATGGGAAAATTTAAAGCGTGGTGGGAAAAGTTCAGCTGAGGTTAATTCTCTCCACTACTAGTCTCAGTGAAAACATTAATATTGATTTTGCTAAATGGTTCAAAGTCTAGATGCTGAATGTAATGTTTTTGCCAGAGTACCTTGGAGGTATGAAATTGTCTCCTGCTCCTCCTTAGCATTTACATTTTAAAAATTACTAAATACTCTCCCCCCTCTGAAAGAAGAGGTAAAATGAAATCAGAACCACCTTAAGAGGTCACATAGGAAAAGAAAGTTCTAATCCTCTCTAATGAAGCGGAGAATGAAATAGATGAGGTAGTTTCAATAATTCATGGAGGGACCAAAATTTTAAAAGAGGATCTGCATGTGCAGTCATATCTATGCTGACTTGGTTCTGATGATAGCTTCAGTTTGTTAGGAGCTGGTGCCAGAAATATGCATGTCAACATCTGGCCTTCCCCCTGGAATAAGTAAGCTATACCAGATGAGTATAGCAGCAAGGCTATGACACTAAGATGGCTTGGATGAAGCAAACGAACAAAAAGAATGTTTCAAGCGAAATTCTTAAGTTCTTTGATTGTTTGACCATTAGCGATCTATGCAACAAAAGATCAGAGGGGAATTGGTGTCGTGTGGCTTTAAATAATTTAGAAGCAGAAGCAATTGCTGGAGACTGCTTGAGGGAAATAAATAAATAATTAAGTCCAAGAGAAGCATCTGGCTCAATCTGTCTGCCAAAAATCCAAAGAATAATGGAAAAAGAACCTTCTTTTACCAAGTGTCTAGAAGAACATTTGCCCTGAAGATGCATGAGGTGAGAATTTTTTGCAGACTTTTCTTTGCCAGCTGAAGCTGTTGAATTACTTATATACTTTAACTAAGTGTGTGGCCAGGGAGGAAAAAGGACTAGCAACATTGGTTAACATAGAAAACAGAAAGTGATGTAGTGTAAAAGTAGTGCTGCGATGATGATTGTTTACAAGTTCATATTGCTGATTGAGCAGAGATGGATGTTACAGATCTATTTTTTAAAAAGGAATAAGAGAAATAGTATATTTTGTCTCCCAATATGTAGGAGAAAGGGTATGATGGGCTGAGTGTGTAAGTGGGACCATAGTAAGACTGAAACTATTCAGCATGGACACACAAATCATCAGAAAATTGTAATCTAACTAGTCTCTCTGTTTTTACTTTTTCTTTTTTTTTTCTTTTTTTAAGCACTGAAAAGTTCTCAAAGCAGAGTTTGATAGGAGGATGTCTATACTGTGCTATCTGACCAGAGCATAACTCTGAATAACCAGAATAACCCTGTTGACTTCAAGGAGCCGTTTTAACAGAGATACAAATCTGAGCTCACAAATTTAAAGAAAAGCCGTACAAATGAGGGTTTCTCTGTCTGTAAATGCAATCTGGTGCAAGTGCATACTGAAGTGGGCAGTGCTGCTCTCTCCTACTGTACCAATGTAGGGTGGGAAAAAGCTTTATAGAAATGACCCTGCTTGAAGTGTGACATAGAGCTGTGCAAGCCGCCATGGAGCTCAGTGAACGTAAGTTCAGTTCAACCTTCCTCTGTTTAGGAAGAGGCATTGGCATGTAAAAATAAGTCTCTAGATGACCAGAGGGCCCTGCTTCTTTGGCTAGCAGAAGATATTAATTAAAGCAAATTGTTATCCGTATCCCTCAAGATGTCTTATTATTTTTAAATCTGTCGATATGCAGATATGAAACTTGTAAAGGGTGCAACCAGTTTCATATTTAGGTTCTGGAGGTTGAAATGAATACTGATTGATTGCTCCTTCTCCTGAAACTTCAGCTGATGACTATTAACCTTGCTTCAGAAGGAAAAAAAGAAGAAAAAGCAAACAAAGTCAGACACGAATTAGGAAATGTGTTTGTCTGTGATAGTAAAATTAAAAAAAAAAAAAAATTCCATGTGGTCTGAACAGCATTTTATAAGGCCTAGGAAATACTTTTCAAGAGTTCATCTTCAGATACTACTACTTTGACTCTCCTGAAGATCTCCCCGGAACCCCTTGTTATTTGCTTCCATGCACAGAAAATAAAAAAGTGGTTGATGCTCTCCAGACCCTTTCTAAAAGCCTTCTGCCTCATCTGTAACCTTTTCTGCACTGTTAAGAAATCTACAGTTTCAAGTAGCAGGCAGCTCAGAAATCTCGCAGGTCCTAATCTAAACGTAGACCTTTATTAATCACTGAGCACACTGATCTGGGTAACACAGGCATTCTGAAACACTGATTTGTTGGTGTAGGCTCAACTGACATTTCAAGAAAGAGCTGTAAAAGTATTTGGAAAATATTTTTCATTTGACTGCAGCGGCAATCACCTGCTTTACGCTATGAAAAGGGCCCCATTTGAACACTACATTGTAAGAATGTTTTCATGGCTCATTAAGACAATTAGGCTTACATGAATGGTCTAGAAGCAGGTGCTGGTAGATGTGTTGAGGAGTTACATTTTGTAGTTTCCAATTCCATTGTGCTTTCAGGTGGATACCTGACACTGGAATCCGCTCGGGGCACTTTGCTACTGTTGCCTCCTGCCTTTCCCTTCCCAGACAATTGCCTTTTAAAAAGTAGCTGGAAAGATCAAAAGTGTTATTACTGTAAAAATCACTGTGAAATTAAAAGGGATAGGAATCAGCCATTTGTGTAGCAGGTTCTTTTCATGTCTCTGCATAGACTTGCCAATTAGGGTTCTCTTTTCTCAGTCGGAGAGGTTAACCTGTGCTGCTTTTATCTCGGGATCCCTGCCCAGGTTTCTAAAGTGATTTGTGGTCACTTGAGATCTTCCTTCGTTTTTGTCACTTGTTCCTGGGAGGAAGAGTGGCACTGATGGGAAACGTCTTGCTATTTATGGACTGTCTCGGTGTTGTGTCTCCTGTGGTTATATAGAGGAGGCAGCATACTATCTATTTACTCTACTTTTAGACCACCCGTGTCTCTGCCTGAGTTTCTCACCAAGAACTTGCTGCTGAGAATTTTTGTCTGATTTCTCCTAGGTGACTTTTTTTTTTAACAAGTGCATTATATTGATCACTAGGGTCTTGTCTAGCCCTTTCTTTTGATGCATGCCTTTGGGGTCCTGGTTACTGAATGTTTAGTCTGATGTGGTTGAGCGGGGATGGGGATCCTTTCTATAGGATCCAGAACATGGAGCGAGGCTGGGGCCTTCATGCAGGCCTGTATCTTACCCATTATAGATATAGGATGCAGTTAGGGTAAGTGCCTGCGATAGGGAATTGGGACATGCTCCTGGGTACAGAAGATTGCTACACTTGGTCTGTCTTCACTTATCCACCTAAGCTCCTCTGTTACATTTTTCATGGTTATATTAGCTCATATTTTTGGCTTTAGTCAAATTTTTACTGCATTATAGGAGAGGATCTGGTAAACTGCAACGTAAAAAGGAACACTTAGCTCCTTTTCAGATGTTCAGACTGAACTCTATTAATCTGTTGACAGAGGGCATTCAGCTCCAGAAATAAAGTTGCGAAGTTCTTGTCTAAAATTCTCTCAGCTTCCTTAAATTTTACTTGATTTAACCCTGATTCAATGGTAACATCCTAGAGTTTATAGTAACAACAGTAGAGGTGAAGTCCTGACCTTCTTGAAGCCAACAAGAAATCCTTTACCCCAGATTTCACACTAGATACTTCACTGTGGCCACCGTATCCCCTAAAAATGTGTCATCCTCTGGCACCTTCAGTGGAGCAGGAGGTACCATGGGGATTTCTCAGACTAGAGGAAAATGCGGGACAGTCTTCCCCTGAAATAACTAAACAGTATGGGCAGTCGCCTAGCATTGGCTCTGTGCTTGCTGACATTACAAAGTTGTCACCAGAAGGTTTGTTGGGAAAGGGTCTTGTCAAACCTAGGCACTAGCGTGTCTGTTCCCTCCTGGGTGAGAACAGTTGGTGGGACACAGCTAAAGAACTGCCCATCTAGTTGTGGTTTACAGTGAAATTATGTGGGAATAAAGCTTCCCCCCTTCTGAAAGGGTGATCAGCACCTTTGGCACAGTTGTCAGCTTGCCACAGTGAGCTCAGGAAGAGCAGCGCCTTCTCTGAGGGCAATGCAGACTAGTGTAGTCAGATTTATCCTCCCCACCTGTAGATTTTTGGGTTCAGCCCAAAACACCTTATGTTTTTCTGCTTTATGCAAGCTACCAGACTGTGAGAGCTGGGTCAGCAGAGATGCAGATGGTGCAACCTGGTCTGATGCTACAGGTGTAGTAGCCTCTGGAAAAAGGCAGGGCAGAACATTGTGGCATCAGCTGTGAGTGTTGCCACAACTGAATCTGCCAGAGCTGTGAGGGAGCAAGGAACTGGGCTTCAAACAAGGAATCTGATTTAATTCTTGCATTGTTTCCACATCTGCGTAATCATCTCATCTCCCATAGCTGTGCCTGGGAGAACAGAATACTACTCTCAGTGGCAGGACCTGACCTGCGTGATCTCTGGCTTGTGCTTCTCAAGCTGTGAAATTCTCCTGAATGAATGTGCCTCTTACCTTTCTGTGTGTGGCAAACCAAAATAAGCGACACACAAGCTCTAAAAGAATGCATTTTTTTTTTTTTTTTTTTTATTTTNTTTTTTTTTTTTTTGTTTTTTTAGCTAGGCCAGTGGTGTGCATAGTAAGAGGCAATACCTGACTGACACATGCCCAGCAGATAAATTTCATCATCATTCGAACCGACTCAAACTGTAGCCTGTGCCTCTGTGACAGGGCATCTCATGCTAACTGAGACCTGGTGAGAGAACAGAATTAACTTATACAATGAATTCTTACAAGCTTTGGTATAACCTTTATTTTAGTATTCAATATCTAATTAAATATTTTCCTAATGCAGTATTCCCCTTTATAGTATGTGAAGCCTGACTTTAGTCTCCTAGGAGCAGGTCAGTAAAGAATAGCATTACAAATATTTATTTACGTCTCTTGTCCCTTTCTGGCTTTATTTTAATGGGTGTGCAAAACTGCATGAAAGCTACAGGGGAGGAAAAGCCCCTGGGAAACCCTTTGTATCAGGATGAATTGGAAAAACAAACTCTAGGATGCTCATTTGCCACGAATCGCTTTTCACATCACGTGCGGAAAATGAATGAGGCGTCTGTGAATCCAATTCCCTTTGTCCCAGTTGTAAAGCGGATCAGCACGATAGGAGAGGCACAAGGCCAGCAAAGCAAGAGGTGGAAAGCAGGCACCATTCAGTGAATTCATTTTCAGTCATTCTCCTTGCTGCTTGCTCCTTTCCTTCTCTACGGATTTAAAGAAAAAACAAACCCTATGGTCCCTGGGAAATGCCTCTGTTAAGTGCTGCTGCTGAAGTCTCGCTAAGCACGGTGGCAATGGCGGAGAGCACGAATCCTTCCCACTGTCACACTGGGTTCCTTGTCACTCCAAGTGGGAGGACAGAAAGCACTTCAACACAGGCTTGAAGCACATTAGGAAAACAGCAGATCAACGTATTGAAGAGTCTGTGTCATCCCAGGTGTAAAAAAGATAAAGGTCTAGGGTATTCCTCTTTTTTTAACCTAACCTCAAGATAAAAATCCTAGTAATCTCTTTCACGATGAACTCGATTTTTGACAGTTGTTCATTATTCTGAGCTAGGTTACATTGTTTCCTCTTTACTATCTTCTATCTAAATACAGTTAGATTTGTGTGTGTGTCAACCAAACTAGCTATATTTGAAAGACTAAAAATATTCTAGCTGCAAAACCCGGTGCTGGCTTGGGATTGTAACCCTTCCATTCATTGCCTGGTTTATAAGCCTCTCTCACTGCATAAGAACAACTTTGTCGCCCAGCTAAAAAGAAAATGGAAATTTTAAAAATCTCACCACAGCTTTTGTAATGTATTTCCAAGTTGTCCTCTTTGCAGACTGTGTGCGTGGGCCATTCTGTGCTGGCATCCATGTAAAGCAGGACTAAGATGAGAACAAGAACGTTTGATGTCTTCATGGTGGTGGTGGTAGTTTGCAGGATTACTTCTCTGTCCCTTGCTAACCCCTCTGTGGAGGGAGGTGTTCTCGCCTTTCTCCAAGGGAGAGAGGAGTTACTACATTCGCTCCTGCAGAAGGGTTAAGTGAGCCAATGCAGCCTTAGCTTACCACAGCGTGGTATAAACAAGAGGCTAATCAGGATTGGGGGGTGCTATTTCCGTGTGCTTAGACTTCTGCTTTCTGCTTCAGTTTAAACTAATGACAAATGAGCTAATCACACCTACTCACTGCACGGCGTAGCCCTGTCTCGGTGCCGGCTGGAACAATGCAGCAAACTGTTTAGTTTTCCTCTTGCTGCCAGTTTCTTCTCTTGAAGTCGAAGCATTTGGGTTAAGACTTCAGACAGGCTTATTTAGCCCTTCTGGGTGCAAAACACTGCAATACAAATCGCCCCATCTTAATCACGCAAAGTCAGACCAAATTTTGCAAGGTGTGGACAGTTTGGTTTCTGTGTTCTTCTTAGTAACAAATCTGTTTGCTAGAGGGAAGGGAGGTGTGTCTGATGAAGCTGACACCAAATAAGCAAGCCTTGAAACTTTTAGGAATGAATCCTTTCTGCTTGACTGTGCTGCGTTTATGTTCATTTTCTTCAATGGTTCTTAGGAATGTACTAATTAACAGTATACCCAACTGGGTAAACCTAGACTTAATTTTTTTTTTTCTTCTGTCTTCCTGGTTATTTAACTACCATTAGTGACATTGTGCACTTGTTATTCATACCAGTTTTTTTTAAAAGCTGTGCTTTATGCAAAAATTAGTGGCTCTTGCAGATGGCAGGGAATGATCAGTAAGGAAAGGAGAAAGGGTTGCTGCATCTCCAGTAAACTTCTCCAGTTTAAGATCCAGGATTGCAATAGAATTTCAAACTGCAGTTGCCAAAAAGGTCTTTCCTGGACAAAGCACCAACTGGAAAAATGTTAACAAGCTAAAATCAACCCTAAGGCAAATGTATGCAATAGTCTTTGAGATGGAGACGAGGAGAAACTGGCTCTATAGCATGACAGAGTTGGATAAAAGATCACTTTGGCCATCTCACTCTGTCTTGCTCTGAAGGCTGCGAGTATCGCTTCCTCTGCCACTGAGCGGAGAGCCTATGCACTTTAGCAAACAGGAGAGACCTAACAAGATAATTATGAAATAATGCTAAACAGTAGAGCTGCTCCTCAGGCAAAACCCTGGCCTGAACGAAGGTAATAAAAGTAATCCCATAGATTAAAGAGGGGGGCCAAGATTTCAACCACGATGTATTAAATTTAAAAGGCAATTCAATGAAGCCAAGAGGCCTTGCTTTAAATAATGAGGCTCAGGCCTGCTTCATGTTTTTGGATGCTATCATAATGGTAAATTATATGCCCAGGGCCAGGGTGAGAATCCAGGCAACTGTCCTTAAGCACGGAGCATGTATGAGTCACGTAAAGAGATTTGGGTTACAGATCTGTCTGGTTTGCCTGGATTTTGGTTGTACACAGCTGATAGCTGACGAAAGCAAGCACAATTGCAATGGGAATAGTAAGGAGAGACAATGTCTAGGATTACTGTAATACATTTAAACTAGAATCACATAAAGTGAAAGTCCCTTCCCACTAAGGTCTACAAAGACAGTGAAAATTTGATGTAGCAATTTATCACAAAATGCAAAGTACTTCAGATCAGGACTGTGAGAATATAACCTCCAGATTTTTCTTTTTTTAGGAGTAGTGACATCATCGTGGTCCATTTAAAATGTCAGCTTAATGCTCAATAACAACGAACAAAGCAAATCAAATGATAGGGCAAATGCTTCAAAGAGACACTCACTGGGGATCACTGACTAAACCAAATCAGGCTCAGGACCTGTCCTGAGATGGAAATCTTTGGAAGCTGGGAAAATAAGTGGAAAATATCATACATGCTTGCCCTGCTCTTACTCTTCTCTGTATGCCTGCTTGTCCACACTGCTGGGAACAGGCCACCAGGTTAAATGGAGCCTTGGTCTGGACTAGAATGGTTTACCTAGACACTGGGCTTGTTCTTTACCTCCCCTTCCCTCTGCCCATGCCATACTGTTGGAACAGCATTGGTGGTGCTCGTGGCCTTCAAAGTGCTGACTCGAATCAGTCTTTTGTCTTTGCAGAAGCCTTGTGGTAGCTGCTCTGCAGATATCCACGAGTCTGGGCCTTGCCTTGCCAAGATTTGTCTAAGCACAAGCAGACAGCCCAGGAAGGTGCAACAATACTGGGCTTTTGGGATACAAGTCTTCCTGCTTCTCTGAAAGCAGGATGGCTGGGGTAGATCTAGCAGAAACCAAATATGACTTTGTAGATGAGCTCAGGAGCTCTGCTATGCACAGGCAAGTGCTGCACTGTTTCCTCGTCTGGTGCATAGGCTCTCTTTTGAGACAGCTACTTCATCCTTTTATTTGGCAGTGCTCCTGACACTGACTCAAAGCGACAAGTCACAAGATTTTTTTTTAATTTTATTTTTTTTTTTGGTGGATGTGAGGTTGGAGCATGTATCTCGAGTAGTTTTTGGGTAGGTAATGTTCTGAGGGGAAACAGCCACGATAGCTAACGTTTTGGAAAGCTGCGCTGTCACTTCCACTTTTGCCCCACCATGTTGTTCTCAGTGGGAAGGGAATTTTACTTTGAGTGGTTCAAGTTTACAACGTGTACTCCAGACACTGTTTCGCCATTTCATTCCCTGTGTAATCCTTGTATCTCCTAGAAAGAGCTTTATTACCAACTCCATCTGTTCTGAGAACTGCTTTCCCTTCAAACAGCCGAAGCCTGTGGGATGAAAAACTACATCTAAACGAAGTTGTATCGGTGCTGGCAGTGGGAATTCTGTTTTGGCAGGTTGCTTAGCTGGCCAGCAAGCATGCTTCTTTATCTGTCTGATTGAAGGCTTTGACCATGGAGATAAGCAGCTCAAAAATGACTGTAAGGAAAGCTATTTACTTAAAGAAGGGCAGTGATTTCATATATCTAGAGCACTCTTCACCTTGTTTGGATGCTTCTGGAGTATTAAAGAGTGGAAAAGCCTCTTGTTCCTTATCAAGAAGATTATTATATCTGTAATATAATTGGGAAGAGTAAAAGATACAAAGATATCAGACTAATAAGCAGTTAAATCTTACATCAATGTCTGTAACTTCTCGGGTTGGCTGGTAGAAGACTGCTGATATAGCTGTATTGGTGAATCACACACACACATCCCCCAAGTAGCTTATACCACTAGCCTCTCAAACCTATAACCAAGAGCCAGTACCAGCTTCTTGGAGAAAGTATAACAATAAAGATGTGGTTTTGTTTGGTTGGTTGTTTTTTTTTGTTGCTGCTGATCCTTGCTACTTCAGGGTCCAATTCTCCCCTTTTAGATTGCAGTCAATATTGAGTCACAACTAATTTAATAGACAGAAACTTCTATTGATTAAACAACATACTATCAAGTAGCCTAATTATAGCTATACTATTCATAGATACACTAGGTTTTTTTACAATTGTACAACTGTAAATTAATTTACGGTTGTATTATTTTGCACAGTTTCAACCAAATATAAAACTAATTCTCAAATCTTCTAAATCACACCCAACTATTTCTTTATAATTCTGTCATCCTTCCCAACCACACTACTTGGTGTCGGAGTTGCAAACCTGTCCCTCTTTACTCGCCCCCACTGAGTCTTTCAGATGTGGACCTGATGGAGAGTTGTGTGGGTTGTCTGTAGAGGTTCCCTTCGGTGTCCTGGTGGGCTTGGGTGGACAGGTAGCTTCAGTGTTGTTTGTAGGTGCCTGCACGCCTACTGTTGGAAGATCCCACCCTCTTTTTACTTTACCTGATTTTATATCTTTTTTCCCCTTTTTTTCTATTGGAGGACCCATCCTTTTTTCCCTGTCTTTACCACCTCCCTTTTTTTACCCCAGCTCTTTGCAAACCTTGCAATTCACCTTTTTTTTTTTTTTTTTTTTTCCCCTGTCCCCTTATTGCTCTCAATACTGCTACATCTGTACTCAAACTTGATGTTTCCAACACCTTTACTCAGACAGTGTTGGCCTTATGGCGTATTACTGATAGCAGCTGCTGAGGCACAGGCAGCTTCCTAAGACCGCATCCCAAAACTACCCTACAATTATCTAGTTCCTACTGGCAATGCCTTTTTTTTTTTTTTTTTTTAAAAAATCTCATGCACTTGCTAAAGCAAATTACTCTAGCCTTGATTCTTCTACCTACCTCCAATTAATGCAAGTAGTTTCATATCTGAGGCGCAGCCTGCATACCAGAGCAACAAAGCTACGTGTTTTTCATGCTCTGTTTTGTGCTCACACAGCATCCTTGCCCTTGAATTGTTTTAATTACTCCCTGAGTTCCCTGCAGAGGTTTAGCTAGTCATGAGGCCCAGCGTTCTAGCGGGGCCTCTTGCTCACATTCATATGACTGCACCTACTCTATGACTTTTGCCAAAATCGTTATGGGTATGTTGTTTTTCCTATGCTTCTAGCCAAGTAGTTGTGTTTGCAAAACTTTTTCAAACGAAAACCTGGATAACGCTTCACCTGATCTCAGCAGTGGTGTTTCCTCTTAAGAGTTTCTTTTAAAGATTTTTTTTTTTTTCTCCTCTCCTGTGCAAGTCCAGTACGAGGTGAGTCCTAACCAAAGTTTAAGTTCTTTCTTTCAAGCCAAAATCTTTTTTCTTGCCTTTGGCATCTTTGTGTATGCCTGTATCATACAATGAAACATTTCCACCGGGAAAGCTTCACATTAAAAGTTTCACTGATTGATCTTCTTTTTCTTGCAATTCTCTCTGAACAAAAGCTTTCTGCTTCATATTTCTCAGTGAGGGTCCTCCTGCTAGTGAAAGACAGTGAGTGAAAATTTCTCAGCAAATGGATAAGACTTTTCAGAGGAGATACCTTCACTCTCCATAAAAATCAACTTTTCCTATTGTGCTCGTAATAGTGTATTTAATATTTTGGTTAAAAAACAACAAGGCCTAGAAATGTAATACAAGCTAACGTGCCACCACCTCCCCTTTTCCAGCTGCACCTGAGAGAAGATGAATTTTGTTTTCAGAGATTTCTGTGGTGCTGGGGGTGTTTGAAGCACTGCTTTGTCGGCAGTGTGCCTGACAGGGCTGGTGCACAGCGTAAGCCCTGCAGGAGCAGAGATGAGCCAGGCCCTGGGGCTACCGGGGCTTCTTCTTTCCATGGGGTGGGAAAAAGTTTCTGAGACCCACCAGCCCTGCTGGCTGCCAATGCAGCACCTGCTTGGTGGACACCTGGCTCCTGCAATCCCCCCTTGTCCCGCACGTGCTCCAGGACCAAACCGAGAGCTGGGGCTGAAACTGATGCAAAGTGACAAAATCTGACGCAAGCAGGACTTGCAGATGGGGCTGCTGTTTTGTGCTTTCTCTGAGTGCCACAAAGCTGAGCTTTGCTGAGCCCTGTCACACTCTTAGCACAAGCCCTGGTTGTGGCTGTCTGGGGTTGGAGTGCTGCTCAGGAGTACCTGCTCCTCGTGAAACACTGGTGCTGTTTCTGTGCCTACATGGTTCTATACAGGTCAAGTTTTAATTACTTTGACACCTTAAATAGTAGCAGACTGCTATGTTAGCTACCTTGCTAATATTACTTGCTTTTTAAAAAAAAATTAAAACTTTCAGGAAAAGGGAGCAATCAGTGGTATGGAGAAAAGGAAAGAATTTCTCCTTTTCATCATTTGTATTAAACATTCAGAAAACTATCTGAGTTGATGTGTTGTTACAACTTTTCAGGGCTCCAACTGGAGTCTGCAGCCTGTGGGACGGACTGAAGGTTCCTGGTTCACCAAGTGCGAGGGTGTGCATTTGCACCAACATACACACCTTAGACCATGCAGCTGTAATAGATTTGTGTGGAAGTGAAGCCTTGTACAGCTTCCTTCTGGTTACAACCTAGCCTTTTCCTGGAGGAAACTGGTGGACAGTCATGGAGAAAGGGCAAAATTAAGCTGCTGACATGAAGCAAGCATGCTCCTTGGGTCTAAAGGAGGGTCACACAAATCGTCAGAGGGATGGAGCACCTCTCCTATGAGGACTGACTGAGAGGGTTGGGGTTGTTCAGCCTGGAGAAGAGAAGGCTCTGAGGGGGACTTTATTTGTCCTTCTTTCAATACTTAAAGGGAGCTTATAAGAAAGATGGGCACAGACTTTTCAGTAGGGCCTGTTGCAATAGGACAAGGGGTAATGGTTTTAAACTAAAGGAGGACAGATTCAGGATAGATAAAAATGAAGACATTTTTTATCATGGTGAAACACCGGAACAGGTTGCCCAGAGAGTGGTAGGTGCACCATCCCTGGAAACATTCAAGGTCAGGTTGAATGAGGCTCTGAGCAACCTGATCTAGTTGAAGATGTCCCTGCTTATTGCAAGGGGGTTGGACTAGATGACCTTTAAATGTCCCCTAAACCATTCTATAAATATTTCTAGATTTAACATATGAATCCTTACATTCATTATGTCCGATATTTCAAAGACTTGTATGCAATTTCTGTGCTGTGACTATATAGCATCTTCATATAAAAACATAGATTATTTGTTAAAATTCCATTTAACTCATTTATAAAGTGCTAGAAGACAAGATGGAAAGATTCTGGGGTTTGTGCTTGTAGACTTCTACTGGTAGGAGAAGAAGTATTTGAAACATAGGTATGGCGACGATGATAGTTATGGGAGCAAGATCAGTTCTCTGGTTTCCAGCTTTTGTTTATCACTATATGTTTTTATTGCCCTCAGTTGTACTGCTGTGCCAGGGACTCTTCTGTAGTGACACAAACTCTGTGCCCAGCCCCAAAGAAATAACTAGGCTGTCTCCTGTACGGCCCTCTTCTCTTTGGCGCCTTCTTTCTATAGGGGAAAAAAAAGTATCAGAGAGACAGAAAGCGTTTGATCGTGGTAGGTTTGGAGCACGAAAGTGATTTTTATATACTATGCCTCTGCCATTTGTTTGCATGCAGGAAGAAAATGTGGGTTGAATTTGTTCTGGTGCTCTCTGAAAAGGATAGCTATACTTGTGATATGGCTAAGGTGATGTATCCATGTACGCAGTGAATGACTGAGAGTTTGGGATGTTATTTTTGGACAAGTGTTGCTACATTTGTCAACTCTTCCACAGTGTGCATTTTTGAACAAGGGAATGGGAAGGAGGAAAGCAGATGTAGCACCACACAGAGCAGAAGCAATGATACATGCATACATTTATTTGTGGCTTGTATTGCATGTTCATGATGCAAATATACAAGAGTGTAAGGCTGAAAAGAAATTCTGGCCTTGGAGCCATGTGGCCTTTCAAACCATAGTAGGGGTAGAAGTGAGAAAACCAGCTTTGGTGCAAAGAGAAAAGCATTAATCTGCTTCTGCATCTCTTCTCCTCAGTTCCACCAAGCCATCCTCAGTAGCTGTGTGGAGTTATTACTGTGGCAGTCAGGTTTCGAGGTGAGTGGGAATTTTCTAGTGAACATTGTTCTTCTCAGAAAATACCGCTTTACTGAATCCAAAGCTTCTTATGGAAACACTGATAATATGTGGTGGGAATGTGCATACCAGCAGGGAAGTTTTCTCAGCGCCAGGAGAAAGTGCTGCAGTTAGCTCCCCTTCTAGAATAGCCTGTATAAGTTGAAGAGCATTTTTACTTCTTGTGAGGCTGGAGTTCAAAGCAGGGACTTGTACGGGAACTTCTCCTGGGCTAACAGACTCTGAGCTGCTGTGGGAGTGGCCTCTTTTTGTTCAGATGAAGCTCAGAATGGAAGAAGCTTTGAAACCTCAAGCTTCAAAGGGGTAAGAAAGGGTGTTTCGTGCTGCTGTGCTGTCCCTTCAGTGGACTGCCTTCTTAGTGCATGGCAGTGGCAGCAATACGGTGAGGAATTGCTTTGGTGAACAACCTTTCATTAGCTAAGGAGACAGTCTCTGGCTCAGCATGAACTTGTCAGGTCTCATTATGCCAGGAGTCAATCTCTCCCGTGTCACTTCATGGTTACGCTTGTGAGCATCTCTTCGGCCAGGCAATACATTTAAATTGGTGTTGAATTGGGATCACAGTTGGATCAGTGACTTCTGTTAAAACCTTGTGGCCCTCCTGGATGGACTGAATTTTTTTGCCAACATTGTGGTGTTGTGCAACTTTGGATCAATGCAGGTTGGTGCTGGTTAGGCAGTCAGGAACTGCACACCAGGACTGTTGAATTGAGGCATGGTGTCGGCTTTTGTAACTCTGGTGGAAATGGGTGTTTCTCCATCCCGGCTAATGGAGTTTCCTCTGTTCGTGGGGAAGTGACTCGCTCTGTAGAAGAAGCTCAGTTCCCTGCCTGGGAAATGCTCAGGGGTGTCCAGGCGCTCCTTTCATAATTTGCCCTGGGACCCTGTGACTGAGCAGACTCAGCAAAGGACTAGTTAATGTTTCATGTAAGGATCAGAGTTTCTGGCCCTACAGGCAAATTCTGTTTACAGGTGACTCAACAGGGCAGGAAGTTATATCTATAGGTATCAACTATCTATAGCCAAATACACACAGTAGAATGGTGTGAAATTTCATAGTTGCGCAAATACTGTGTTGGGGAACTTGGCCACTCAGCAGGGTTTTGGATTCAATAATCATCCAGAAGCAAGGATGAATGTCCAAAATAGCTGCCCTTGTGCTTCTGGATCACCTAGTACTGATAGTCTTTCTCCTCTAAAATGATCCAGTTGACTTCTACACAGGCCTGACATGAAATCTTTACGTACCTGCCAGCACGTGATTATGAGAACATTTTTAAAGTGTCTGTTCGCTGAGAGCACTGTAAAACGGAGGGCAATTGAAAGTGGAGGTCTCTTACCAGCAACAGACATTGTGAACAAGCATCTCAGCACTTCCAGGCAAGAAAGCAGGGCTTAAATTAGGCAAGAATTTTGAATTTCATAGACCTACTTTGCCATTTGCCCCTTTTGATACCTGAGTGTTCTCTAACCTATATTTCTCCTCCGCTTTCTGACTGACAGGTGGTGAGATTGGGTTTGTTTGGATGCATGGAAAAAAAGAGGCAAAAGAACTACAGCTGAAGGAAGTCTAAGTTTAGACTGGATTCTGATGGATTTTTAGGAGTGAATTTCAGACTGGTCAGCCTACTGCCAAAAAGTTCTGAGTCTGATGCAAATGAATTTCATAGCTGCTGCTGACGTTCTCCCAGCTACGTTCTTCCAGCAGAAGCAGGTCTGCTAAAGGAGTTTGCAGTTGCTCCCGGTGAAGCTATTCCTGAGTTTATCCCGCTGTTCTTAGACTGTAGAAACACAGGGTTCCTGAGTGTCCCCTTGCCATCAGCACAAAGCCAATGACGAGAACGCAGGGAGGTTGCTTTCTCAGTGGCTTGTGCTGTTGTTTCAAATGCTGCTTCGATGGAAGATACCGCTCCGTCTGTGTCGAGTATTATTGTAGTTGTGCAGGGAGAGCTCGGCTGCTGCAACCGAATCTAAGTCTGACAGGAGGGAGCAGAGCCTGGTACAGGCTTCTCCTTCCTAGGTGAGAGGGGAAGGATGTGCTGCATCCATCCCTTCCTCGGGGGACAGAGCTGGTACAGGGGTGACCTCAGCCGAGGCGGAGGGTTCAGACTTGCTGGAATCTGAGTTCTCTGTGCAGTTTCCCAAGGGTGCCAGTGCAGTGAGCTCTTCTCCACCCCTCTACCTCAGCCAGGCGCTCCAGCAGGCACAGGTTGGTGTGGATTGCATCTGATGTGAGGGTGGGATAGAGCTGAGTGCAATCTGTGACGGGGAATTGCCAACAAGGCAGCAATTATAGATATGGGATTATATGTGTGAAGGACCATTGCCACTTCTCTAACGTTTCTAGAGAGAACGACAGGAGCCATTTTAGGATGAGACTGCTACTCCCTGATCTGTGTCAGGGGTGGGACAGCAGGGATCCTTCCTTAGTGGTATGAGAAGATTAAGAAGTCCAGAAGCAGACAACTGGAATCTATGCATTACTTCTGGTTGCTGCTGAGAAAAAACAGTGAGAAAAGCATCATCTTTGGTTCAGGTCCTGGCCTGATATCCCATTACAATGCTATTGTGCCTCTTCACAAGCCAAGCTTGCATTCCTTAATTAGAGTTTCTTAGGCATGGGACAAGTAATGTAATATATTAGGGTAGGCTGCTTTTTCTCAATGGATATTCAGAGAGCATCATCATCTGGGAGAGCTTCCAGCTGATTCTAGCTTCTGTTTCCTTAATAGAAGTCAGTATGGATCAGAGCCACAAGGTATTTCCAGCATGCGGATTGTCAGAGATCTAAAATTAATCTATGGACCTTCTTGTCCCATGAGACCAGTGTGGCTATGGATAGCTTTCTTCAGAAAAGCCTTATCTGCCTTTGTGTGATAGCGTTCCCTTCCAGGTAGGCAAATACAGGCTTTCTGAGTTAGCAAGGACATGACAGTTTGGACTAGCTAAGCCCAATTTGGATGTTGCCGAGATGAAAAAGTGGGATTTTTTTAGAGTTTCCTCTGGCAGAGAAAAGTTTCACTAGCAGTCTTGGTCAAAGCCTGTCTGAATCTGTTTCCTAGCAGAAACGTGCTCATATTTCCTCCCACTTCTGTCACAATCTCTTCCAGAGGATTGGCGATGGTGGGAGCAAGCAATTGCATAGGTTTTGAGGACTCAGTCTGCTGTGAGCACCCCAGCCTGAGCTCTGTGCTGGCTGGAAAGAATGACGTGAGGAAATAGGATCGCAGAGCCTGGGGAGAAGATTTGCAGACCACCTGGCCTTCAAATTCCTGGCACTGCTCAAACTTGTCTCTGTAGGAAATCCATGTTCCAAGTCAAGCTCGGGTCACATGAGAAAATGAATTTGGCAGGAATACTATGAGTCCCTACTGATCTGCCAACAAATCCACCCCAAGCATCTTGCTCCATGGCTCTACGCTTAGAATAGAGAAGCACAACTGACAGCCCAGCATAGAAAAAAAAAATGTACTTACAGAAGTGCCTGGAGGTGGCTTCTGCAGGCTTTCCCATGAACCAACACTGCTGCAAGCCGACTTTCCTTAGCGCTGCATTCTCCTTTTACAGAAAAATAACAGGCAAGGGCTGAGGAAGGGCTTGAAAGCAAAGAGAATTAAGGTGGCAGGAAAAAAGACATTCCTCCTCCTTAGTTTTACGTGTTCCTACTGTCCTAGGAAGACTTCAGTTCTCCTGGGTGCTGTTTAGTCACTCAAAAAATGTACAAATGTAGGGACAATTCATACTTCTGTGCCCACCTGACCTCCTCTGACATCATTAGTAGCAACTGGTGAGACATTGCCATGTGCATTTAAGTGCCATTTTGTGCATTGTTTTTCCCAAAATATCTCAGCTTCAGAACAAGGTGCATAAAGAAAACCAAATTCAAAGTGACTCTGGCACAATTGTAGTAGAAATAAGCAGTTATCAAGCTTAATGCAGATGCCATGATGGGAAATATAATCTCATTTCCGCTTCTTTTTTATCATCTTTTGTGTTAGGTGCTCCGTTACCGTCTTTATGTGGGATGTTCAGAAATTTTATTGCATTGAGCATATCTGGGAATTGGGAGGTCTCTTTATTACGGAAAGCAGAGGATTTTGAGACGGGCTGTCAACAACTTGCAGTGCTTTAACATCCCTTCAAGGTGACTGGATGATGTGCTTCATACAGAAGTGCCCCTTGGGCCAGTAAAACTGGAAACACAGGAATTCCTGTTCAGGACACAAATTTTTGAAAATTGGAGGACTGAAATTAGATATGTAAATCAACTCTTCTGTATGCATAAGCACAAAAATAACTATGGAAGGCCCTGATTTTCAGGGTTGCTGCTGCAAGATGTAACTGTGGGCACTCAAGGCTGAAACTCTGAGTTGGGGTGTTTCCTAAAGGAACTGAGTAACCACAAGTTTGAATAGCTGTTCTTTAGATTTATGAACATGACTGTATGTATGTTTATTTGCATATTTATTTCTATATCTTATATAATATAAGACATATAATATTTATCTTCTATAAATAAATATGTAGAAACAAGTAAATATGCAAACAAGTAAATATATATAAATATTTATATATACGCATTTCTAGTTAAATGACCTAAGTTCTGCTAGGAGACTATTAGAAATACTTAATTATTCACTGAAGTGGAGACCATGAAGAAAAATCATTTAAAATCTAGGCATGAGAGACGCAACTGAGACTGATGGGATAGGTCCCCCCCTTGGTTGTCATGCAAATAGTGGGGGTATGGCTGCAGTCACTGCAGCATTGTGGGTGAAACAGTATTTTGTTTTCCTTCAGGTTGTCTCATCCAGTGCTCTCCTGTCTTTAAGAGGATAGGTAAGGAGGACAGGCATGAGACTAAGGGCAGAGGTTGCGACATGCCCGAGGTCTGGAGTCTGCGAGCTGAATTCCCATCCGTTGTCTTTATACTCATCTAGCTTCTAAACACTGCATGTGTTGGGACTGTATCTACCCTGTGGCTCTCAGGGGATGGAAGAGGCTCTGGCTCATTAGTGGGAAATGCTTCTGCTCCCAGTTTGCACTAACCAACTATGTGAAGAGCAAGAGAGGGCAGCAAAGATGCTGAAGGAGCCAAGCTATTTCAAAGGCAGTCTTTGGTGAAAGAGCACCTGCTTGAGGCTGAACGAGGCATCCTCCTTCTTCCCTATGCAGGCAGGGGGAGGTGGATGCCAGCAATGGCTCAAAGCAGGTTTGTACACTGGGGATAGTTTTCAAGGTGCCAACAATTTGCCAGTGCCCCGAAAATTTGAAGAGGCTGAGGGAGGAATCGAGTCTTGTACTCTGCTCAGAGCAGCACTCTAGATGCAAGAGCAGGTGGTCTGTTTACAAATCAGTTAAACTATGTAGTTAAAGGTGAGACACAAATAGCTGTCAGCAATGGAAAGGACGAGACCTAGAAGACTTGCACAGCAGGGGTAAAGTTATGCGTGTCAGAAGTTTTTCCTTAAGGCTTTGCCTGGCTATGCCTTGCTGTCACTGAAACTTTTCCTTACAATTTTGGACTCGGATTTTCCCAGGAGGAGCTGTGGGCCCTTCTGTTTGCTTGGAAGGGTGGAAGAAGAGTGGAGAGGGATGGCCAGGTCCGGCTGGAGATGGTAGGGGTGACTCCGCACATCTATTTTCCAGGCGAGCCACCTGATGGTGCTGTTTGTTCAAGTTCCTGGCTGCGGTGGATGCTCCTCGCTTGCAGAGCTGTGGACCTGCATCTAGATCTGCCTTATCACAGGGCGTTTGATTAATAAATAAAGGATAAAAAAAGGCCTGCATCGCCCACCTGGCTCTGGCAGTGGGAGCTCACCTTTGTGTGAGGCCCCGGGGCAAAAACAGATGGTTTTTTTTAAGCTGGATTTCAAGAAAGTGCCATGGAAGAGGTCTGGGGGAGGCCAGGCCTGGGTGCCTCTGCATTTTGTGGAGGCTGACGATGCCTTGCTAGGTTTTCCTAATTTATTTTGCATTCACCTCACAATTTCCATTGTGGAGCTTTCCCATACGAGGATTAACCATCACAAGCGGTGCAGTGCAGCGCTGGCAACCTCCCTGGAAATCACGCATCCTGAATAATGATGAGAGCTGAAAGCAGGACAGAAAATCCACCCTTCTGCTCCCTGAACCAGCACGGGGTAACACCGCTCCAGACAAAGAGGAGCACTTGATGGGCTCCCCCCATTCCCACAGCCTGCCCCCCTCGCAAACCTGGCTCACTCTCTGCAGGGGCTCGCGTCAAAACATGCAGGCAAGGCAAGAAATGCAAACTGCAGGGATGCTCCTGCCCAAGGCGTCTATCGGGAGGGCTGGGCTCCCCATCTGCTCTGGAGGGTGCAGGCTTGTGTTTGCCATCTTAGGGACCAAGGCCCTCGGTCGAGGACTAGTGGTGCGGTGCTTTGCAGTGTGGGTGCAGGGGATTGGTGGTGACTGGTGTGAAGAACCAGGGCCAACATGTGGGGAGAACAAACCAACTCGCCCTCCTGCCTTGCCCGGTTCATTTTCTGATTGTGACAGAGGACAGGGAGTAAAATTTAGCCCAGGTTGCCCCACTCGCTGCTGCCATGGGCAGCACCACCTGTGGGTCCCTCTGAAGTGAACAGGCTGGCTCCTCATTTGTTTTTCACTGTCAGGATGATGAGTCCAACTAGATTTCTTTCTGTTTGTGTTTGCTGCTTGTCTGTGCTGACAAAACATGCGTAGTTTGTAGCTCCCTCGCTTCAGCTGGCTGCTGTTCCATTTTAATGCGAGGCGCTTCGTCGGAGGTCATTTACTCGGTACGTTGCTGGGCCATTTACAAATATGAGCTGATGAATATTTCATCGCCGTTCACCAGGAATTCTGTTGAAGTGTAGAGCTTCATGGCAGTGAGTCAGTACGTGATGCACTCAACCTGAAATTGTTTCCTTGCTGCATCTCTCGTCAGACGTGCTAATTGCTGACATTAGGGAGGTAAAGTTGGTGGAAGGGGGAGGAATACACATAAGTATTACTATAATAATTGTCTTTGTCACCTTGATTCTACTTAAATATCCCTGGAATCAGCGCTGCTCGGGGAATGGGCTCTTTCGATGAAACAGCAAGAGCAGCCATCTCTTCCCGTTCGCTCTAAGAGCAGTGCCCAGGCTGGCTTTCCTTCCCGCAGTGCCACACCTCCAGGAGGGAGGCTCTGCTGGACTCGGAGACTCCTTCTTAAGTGCCAGGAAGAGTGAGTACTTGCAGCGGAGTAGGTGGTGAGACCAATTTATCTTGCTGCAAAACATCCTGGTGGAAGCAAGGCACAGTGTGCAGGGGACGCATGCCGGTGTTAATGCCTGCTTGAGACTGCAAAGAGCCTGGAGCACTGGTTCTGCAGAGGGAGACCCAAGCCATTTGTCTCAGAGTCAAATGATGATTCAGGCAGCAGCTTCATTAGGTATTTTATTGCTGAGCCGATTAAAGAAAACGGAGGCTTGGATAGAGTACCAAGGCAGGGATCTGTAAAGGTAGTTTACCCAGCAGCTGCCAGCTGAGAGGGAGGAGGTTGCTGTACCACGGCAGTGGAGCGGCAGCAGAAAGTCCCAGCTGGATGGTGCAGATGTGCTGGTGGCAGTGCCTCCCTCCCGCCGCACCCACTGACTGAGGAAAAGCCAGTGGGAAGGTGGCTTCTCCTGTTACAGTGTTGTTTATGCCACTGTAAAACAGTTTGTGTTGTACTGCTGGATTTTCTGGACTGCACAGCTTTCATGGTGAATGATGTGTCACTCTAATAACTAGTGCTATGGAGAGCGTTAGGGCACGCTGTGCCTCGCAAGTGAGAAAACGGTCCAACCAAAGAGATCCTGTAACCATGCAAGCTGCTTCTGCCCTCTCCCTTGGTGGTGCTGGAGTCAAGCTATGGGGGTCTGCCGGTAACAAAGGTAATTGTAATCATGTCAAACACAGGAGAGGGAAAAGAGACCAAGTACCTGGAAGTCATCTGCTTCCCTGCATGCTCAGAAGCTTCTCTCTGCTGCCCAGACTGCAGGGATGGGCTGCAAAAAGTGCCTGCTTTTCATTTACTGCTGGCTGGTCATCTGGTGCTTCAGAGCTAGAGCAATGGAGAGGAGCTGTGAATATGTCAAGTTTGATAGCTGTGTGGGAAGTAGGGGGTAATCCTGTCAGTTGCAGAGGAGAAAGGTTGGTAGTTCGGAAAGTAGTTACTAGGCTTCACAACTCTTCTGAAGGCGGAAGATGAGATAGGCTTCTCTTCTTTTCGCTTTTCCATCTCAGCTTGGGCAGGTTACACAGTTCATGCAGCTCTCCGGCGCAGCAGTGGTGCGGTTTGTCTGGTACGACATGCCCTTAAGCAATAGGCTACCCTGTGCTGCACTGTAGGTAAGGTCCTGCAAACCCAGTTGGGTGCCCTGCTTTGTGGGAAGCTCTTGCCATGCACTGTGCAGAACAGAGGCTAGATCTGGAAACCAGGCAGATGTTCCCCAGTCTGCTGGGTTTATTGGGACCGTGCAGGAGTTTTGTGCTGGTGATGCTGTTCATCACCATCACAATGCTGTGATGGTCATTGCTGTTCAAAGGGGTCTGATGTGAACTCATGGTACGTGAGCTGACCCTCAGCACTGAACTGCCCAGAAGGAGCTTTAATCTGAATGCTCTGTGTGAGGTCATTAATTTGGGGTATTTTTTATGTTGTTTTTAAGATTCTTTAAAGTCCCTATAGCATGGGCAGTCCACCGCTGTGCTACTCTAGTCTGCCTGTGTCTCTGTGTGTGTGTATATATATGTATGTGGTATATTTTCTCTTACTGCATGTTTTGACATATTTTTCTGGAAGCACCCCCGGGAGAGGCATGATTATCCTAGGTACAATGTCATTGCTGTCCTCTGGTTCCTGGGGCTGGCTTCCCACAGCAATGGCCCAAACCCAGTGAGGACAGTGGGAACACTTGCTGTAGAAGTAGGGTTAGGCTGGGGTAGACTTTTTGTGACTAGAAACTTTAATCTTCGTCCTGCCAGAAGTTTCACTTGTATGTCTGGGAAAATCAACCTTTTTGACTCCTTTAAACCCCTCTGTGCTTCACCTCTACTTTTTTGAGTAGGTTTTGGAAGGTTTTTGTTTATGGTTTTTTTATTTCTCTTTAAATGTGACTAATGTCTTCATGGTTTTTCAGGCTGGTACCCTATGATACAAAGTGCTCACTGAAAAATGCTGAAGGACGGGCTAGCTTGTAAATGGAGAATATTGGCTGGAAGTTATGTGTGTGGGAACTTAATGCCAGTATTCACGAAATGTAATAAAAGCAGGCAGCGTGGGAAAAAATGTGAGGGCATCCTAGACTCCATCATGGTCTTCATTGGGATTCTTAGTAGATTTTATTTTTTTTAAATATAATTGTTTTTTTAATTTGACCAATTGTAATGACAGAATGAAACTGACTCTGTGTCCAGTTTTTACAAAACAGCTTGATTAACCTGTAGATCTTTAAAATATAATTAATAACTTTTTGTAGAGTGAGACTTCTTTTCTGTGGGGGCATAGGCGTATGTGGGTGGTTACTGAGAATACATGGTACTCTAATCACTTCTCACTGTCTCTCTTCCACTCTCTCTTTCTGATGCACACAGATATTATGGGCCCAAATTTGCCACTTCTGTCATCCCAGAAATAAACAGGACTAGTCATAGGGCAAAATACGACTTACTACAAATACAAGTGACAGAAACTGTACCTGAAGAAGGAACAAAAATGGTCATTTTTAATAACACTTGGTTAGTTTCCAAAGTAGAGAGCAAACGAACGAACTTATGCTCTAGGAGAAGAAAGAAGAAGTATTACCATTTTAGAGAAACTTGGTGAAGGGAGCAATTACAATGGAAATTGCTATTTGAGGCAGTGTCTAAATTTTGATTCAGGGTAGGTTTTCTCAGGAGCATAGTTGACATTTCCCACTCTTTCACAGTATGATTTTACTTCAGCCATGTGTTAAGTAAGTTCAGATAATGCACAAAAGAGTAAATATAGCAGATTTTACTTTTTTACTTAAAAAGTAGATGCTGCACCTCTCCATGTCCTCGCTTAGTCACTTTTCTTACCAGACATGGGTGCTGTATGCTTTATGAGTCCATCTGCCAGCTGATGTCTTTGCTTGTCCATCTCATAAGGCAGCCTGGACTGTGAGAGCCATCAAATGTGATTCAGACCTCAGTGTAAACTCGTCTGAGCCCTCCCACTGTTCTTGGCTGTTTCCAGGGTGGTGGTTGGGCAGGCAGAGGTGGCAGTAAGAGCCCCAAAGAAACATGGAGGGGAAAAAAAAACAAACCCCCCCCTGTTTTCCTTCCTGTTAGAAGCACATGCAGGACTGCTTGGCTACTTCCATCTCTGACAGCCCTGCGTTTGGTGGTACTAAAAACTAACTGCAGACTGAGCTGTGTTAGCAGGATCTTATCCCTCAGGTCAAGGGAAGTGTGTATGGCACTTGTTAGGCCATGTCTGGTGTACTGTGCCCAGTTCTGAGTCCCTAGTACAGGAGGGATATTGGCAAGTTGGAACAACTCTACTAAGATTTGTGGGGGGCTGGAGCATATGACGTACAAGGAAAAGCAGAGGAAATATGAGAGGCAACAGACACAAGTCACAGCATGAGAAATTACAGCTAGATATAAGGAAAAAAAATCTTTGCAGGCAAGGTAATCAAACACTGGAAGAGGTTGCCCAGAAACACTGTGGGATCTCATCTTTGGAGGTATTCAACTCTGGAAGTTGGACTAGATGACCTCCAGAGGTCCTTTTGTACTTATGATTCTGTGGTTCCATGATTTTGTGCAAGAGTTTGAACACGTGTCTTACACAATCTGTACTGCCTTTGTAATGTACCAGAAAGACTTCCAAGCAAGCGTCTTTGTGGTCCCTTTCAGAAACAAAAGTCCCTCAGGACTCTGCATACCATGAGCAGCTTTGCCACAACCTTGCAGGCTGCCACTCCTCACCTCATACACAACCAGCTTTGTCTTTGCCTGTATTTTCCTGTAAGTGAAAATGGCCATTAGACCAGCTGAAAATACCTTCTGCTTTAATAAAGAACCTGAAATGGCAGAAAATACACATGAAAATTAGGCCTGCTTCAGCCCAGTTCTTTCCATGTGTTTCCCTGTGCTCCTCAACAGATTCTCATGGAAACCTTCTTCCTCTGGCAAATCTTACTAAGGGACTTGTGAGGGAGGGTTCTTTTTTCTTTTCACCAACAGATGTCATTGATGAACTCTCTCCTCTTTTTTTCCCTAAAGTTTTAGGCCACCAGGCTTAAAGAGAGTGGAAACAACCATTATGTTGACATTTAAAATAAACCAGGGTACTTGTCTTGAGTCTCAAGAGGTTGAAATGAGAATCCATGGTTTGGATCAGCCAAATGCCTTTTAGTCCATACCACCATATCTGAATAGGACACAGGGCAAATAGGATTTTTTCTTTAATTCAACTTTTGAAAAAAACTCATTTCTTATTCCATGAGACAAAAAAATTACAGAAGTCTGTTTAACCACAAATCTTCCATGTTTTCACGGGATCATAGGATAATTCAGGTTGGAATTGATCTTGGGAAGTCTGAGTCTATCTTGCTCAAAGTAGGATATGCAGTAAGGTTAGATCAGGTTACTCAGGACTTAATTCATTGGGTCCTTAAAACCTCCAAGGACAAAAACTGCACAACCTCTTTGGGCTATGACTCTTCCAAAGAGGTCAGTTGTTCCAAATTTTCTAGAAAAGCGTTGGTAAGCTGAAGTCCTAGTTCAAAGGAGTATGTCCCACTGTCAGCAGAGAACTGTGTGCAAGCTGACTACAGCTTGAATAAGTCATTAAAATGTCCTCCAGCGCTCTCTTTGTAAAGTGGATCCAATAGCGCTGGAGGTGCCAGAAAGACTGTATCCTAGTTCGAGTTGCAGCTGAGCTTCAGTGCAATCACAGGTGCTGGCACTCTCCTTGCCTTCAGCCCTGGAACTCATCCAATCCTAGACAAAGTCACACTGGCCTTAAAATCCAGAGCTGAACCCTGGAGGCAACGTAGGGGTGGGGTTTTTTTTTGGTTAATTTGGAGTGAGTGAGAGAAACAATTGGTGAAGGGCACTCTCTTGTTAGTAAGAAAGCTCAGGATTTCTGTTTGAGATCTCATGCAAAGATATGTTAATTGTGAACTTTGCAGAAGTTGCCGTGAGCTGGGAACATTGCACCGTATGCCAGCTTAGCAGAAAGATGCCACAAATTACTGAGTTTGACCCAGAAATTCCTGGTTGAAGGTTTATGGCCTGCACTCTGTGGGAAGCCAGACAACTGCCCGGTTTTGGACCAGCAAGGTTTCTGAGCAGTGCGTAGGCATTTGCAAAGTCCCCTTTGCGAGTTCCCAAAGTCCCCTTTGCCAAACTTTTTGTGGTCTCAATATTAGCACCACTTTCATGAGTGAATGGATCTGTGATGGGAGTGTAGAACAGTGTGGTTAACGGTGTCTGAGCTAACGCCAGTCGCAGAGGATTTTTTGAAGCATCTGCTCCTAACACTGACAAAGGCTAGCTAGTTTTTTGATAAGCTAGAAAAGTTTCTTGCTTCTTTGTCCCTGTCTCCTTTACTATGCATTTGAACTTGATGAAGCACCTTTTCCGGGTCAGCTTCAACAGGATAGATGAATTTCTGGCATTTATCTTGATGCCCAATGCCAGAAGAAGACAAAATAATAATAAATCAATATTTAATAATTTCTTCTTAATACAGCCTTCCCGTGTCCCTGCTCAGAATATTCAAGGTCACCAAGTGCTGTTCAAAAGCATGGGAACAGTAAAAGTTGTGCTCTGAATGCTATCGTATACTGTGTGTCGCTAAGCTCATAGGCTGCTTTCAGGGACTCCCCATGACAGCATGTAACAGTAATCGTCATCTGACATACTCAGATGGCTTCCTTGTTAACCAAGCAAGTATGAGAAACAGCTTGTTTGAACTGACGCGCATGTTTCCTTTTGATAATGATGCCCTCCATCAGCCTATTAATAGTAGAAGCAATGTTTAATTAACAGGTTTCCTACAGCCCCTGTCCCCCTCCGGTCTGGCTCTGAGCTCAGTCATGGTGGCTTTCTCTCGTTTGTCCATTGCCATAGAGGTTTCTCTCCACTGGTTTATTTCTCAAAGGTAAAAATGATCAGAAGAGCGTAAATGACACAGGCTCCAAATTTAAGGAGTTTGGGGTACATAGAAGCCCAGATTTCACTGATAGTAAATGAGAACTAGACTCAGTCTTTTTTCAGGTTGCTGTGCGCAAACGTAGATGTTTCCCCCATTCTCTTTTCCTTTATGGTTCTGGATGTTGTTCCGTCTAGGGGCTGAATCCTTATGGGAGGAACCCATCTGCAGTCACTGATCCTCAGGTAGCTCCCTGTAAGATTCATGCAGCTTCGTGCATACGTGGCTATATTTTACCTCCTGTTTTGATCAATTCTCCCATTTTTTGCTTTCAGGGTCATGCTCTAGGTTTCAGGGATAGTTGTTATTTGTATCTATGCTGGCCCTACTTTTAACTTAATTTTGTATTGCTTTTTTTCATTACTTCTTCCAGATAATCTGCTAGCAAAGTTGTGATTGACAATGAGCAGATAAAACCTCTCATTCTACAGAGTAACCATAGGCCTTTATTTATGGTTTCATACGCAGAGAGCTGTGTTTTAGAGCCTCCAGTTTCCATGATAAGCAACTTTTTCCATGTTGACACTGCAAATAACAATTGAAAAATTTTGGAGACCTCGTCTCTGCCTATAAATGCACCAAATGAATCTTTTTTAGCCTCTTCTGAGGTCTTGTAACATAAACTATGTGGTAAACTCCAACCACTGAGGATTTATGAAGCTTGGGTAATGGTAATTTATTGACTTCAGTGTTCTTGCTCATTTACAAAGACAGTCAGCTGAAGGAGAAGCATTCATACTTTATTACTTTTCCTTGAACAATGACACTTTTATTTCTCAAGAATTGTTTTTCTTTTTCATTTTAATTTAAAGACAAAACACAATTTCCCTTAATTTGACACATAACAGAAGATTGGCCTGAGATGCTTTGAATTCCTTTTTTAATAATTACAGAATTCACTGTCCAATCTTACTTTCTAATAACTGTAGGATTAAAAGTTGAAAAACAGACTGCTCAAGAATAAAAGTTATTGCTGAGATGTCATAATTGCATTTTTTTCTACAATAAGATAGACACTTTTGACTGCTCCTTCACAAATCATCCTAATTTCAGTGGATGTTCTGCTATTACCAGTACCTCAACAAAATAATAGAAACTGTTACGAGAATAGCAGAACTAATTAAACCTGGATGCCTATGAGTTTGTGCCCTAAGCCACACACCTGTGCAAAACTACCAGGTCATCTCTGTGTCCTTCTTAACTCTGTTGGGCAAGAGAAGACACCAGTGATGCTAGTCTGCCGCCGAATGTGTACGGGTTTGTTGGCTGTCTCAGGCTTGCTAGAATATATAGCGGCTGAGTTTTGCCTGCTTTCCCTTAATGGAAAGCACTAATTTTGGTCTTTCTTCTCTCTCCAGCTGCCAGATCCCTGAAACTTATAAAAATATAATTATCTGTGAGACTCCAGCCCTTCTTTCAAATCTGGCTAAAATTAGCTAAGGAGAAAATTCACTAAAGGGAGCTGACAGACAGGAATCAGGCCAAAAATACATCAGCCATCATGTCAGTTGTGTGTGTCATGGGTAGCTGTTAATTTAATACTGCATTTCTCCCAGTCCAGCCTGTGGGGATAACTGCTCCGGTGTCCAGGAGATGTGATTGCTCTGTGCCTGTTTCAGTGAAGAGCTCCTCGGAAATGTTCAGGTCCGTCCCCTCCAAAGACAGCTCAGTGTTCTTGGCAGGGGCTCGATAGTTTTCCATTCCTGGTGGATTCAGGGGCACACCAGGCGGCTCTGCACAAGGCAGGTAGAAGTGCCCCTACGGGCTTTCCTGTGGCAAAGGGCTTTAGATAGGAGCAGCAACCAGGAACCTGGGACTCCTCTCCAGAGGAAGACCTGGGCCCTCAGCAAGCACCAATACTCTGTGCACAAGTTGGCGTTGCTCTGTTGTTACGGGCAGAAATAACCTTTCTCTCTAGATCAGAGCTAACGCAGTCAGTCCCCCTTTTGCAGTTGCATTTCTGACTATGCAAGACTCAGTCCAGCTCTTGTGTTTTGAGCCTGTGTAGAGTAAGGCGCCTTCAAGTGTGCGGTAAGTGCTGTATCCAAGGTACAACACCCACTTGTGTTTGGCACTGTCACCCCAATACCATATTATCTTGCACAGGCTCTGTTGAAGAGCTAGTTTTCATTGCGTGGGGGGGGTTACCAATTTTAGGCCCTACTGCTGCAGAAGACCCATATGCCTGGACTTAACTTTGTGCACTTCTGTTGAAATTTGTAGACATATTCATCTATGCACAATTAAGCTGCATAGGTTGTCCTGGCTGGGGTCTTTCTGCAAGGTATATTTCTGCAATGTACCCTACGTCTGCAAGGGTACCACAGCCACTAGTAACTAGGAGTTAGTAGTGTGTTACTTGCCTTTTCAAGGTGCCCTGCGGAGCTGAAAAGTTAAAAAAAAAAAAAAAAAAGTATTTCTCTATTGCGCAGTGCAATTTGATGAAGAGATTTCAGAGAGAACTCTAAACTAGTTAGCTGTAAGTACTGTAAGCAATATAGCTGCATTAGCACAGAGCTCAGCTGGGTAAATTAGCATTGTGCAGCATAGACATACCCTAAATTTCTGGTATAGTTTCCTCAGTGACACTTTTTCAAACCACAGCTTGAAAATAAATTATGGGGTTCTTTTTCGCCCCTCCAAAACAGTATGCTAGGAAAGCTTGCATACATTTTTCTTTTTTATTATCTCACTATCTCCTCCTTTAAAATAAATTCTAACCTGACTGCCTCATTTTATTTCATTTTATTTTTTTTTGCTTTTATTGGTGGCATCCTCTCATTCATCTGAGCCTGGGTCCCCTGTGACCAAATCTGTTTCAGCTGGGGCACAGAAGATACTGCCTCTGCATTATAAAAGCTATTGTTTCAGTTCCCTCATGGCCTTGTGATGGAAGGCAAGACATGATCAGAAGAGGAACGGAGACCTAACATCATTATGTCCCTATATAAATCTATGTGGTTCTGATTATACTATGTCAAATAGGCTGCAGTAGACCTGGAAAATACTTAGAAAAGGGCAAGAATGATGACAGATGCTGTAGCTTTTCTAGTGTGAGAGTAAGTCACGTTCTCCAGTCTATGGGGAAAAAAATGTGGCTGTGGGGAGACAGTTGAGGGGTGCCATGGAGGTCTGCCATGATGACTGGCAAGGAGAAAGTGAGTAAGGAACTGCTATGGGCTAGTACGATGCAAGAATACCTGGTGAAATTCACTGGGGTTACAGGTTTAATGGTCTTCAAGGGAGAATCTCCTTGCAGTGATTGATAAGCAGTGAAACTCATTGCCACAGTGTGTGGGCAAGACCAAATGTTTAAAAGGAGTTAAAATGATGACACAGATGAAGGTAATTACCTTGATGGTAGATCAGCAATGATTAAGTGATTTAGTAGGTGAAATAAGGAAGGTAAAGACAGGTTATTCATCTCAAAGGGATAATAAGAAGTTGTTACGCTTTGTCCTTCTAGGAGTGGTTGCTGGCAGCACTGCGTAACCCACTAGGTTATTCTAGGCACTAAGCTGGCTCTGCCTGTGACAGCAAAACTACCATTTTGCACAGCGTAGGTTCTTACGCTAAAGCACTGAAGAAGAAGGGAGAAAGACACAAAACACTACTGGCTGAGGTGTATTTGCTCACTCAGTCTCCCAGAGGAAGAATAGCATCATAACTGTACCTGTGTGAAAAGGCTGTGTAAGAAAATGAAAACGACCATAGTGGGTCAGAGATTGATGCCTACCCTGACATACCTCCCTTGCAGCCCACGGTCAGGTGCTTAGGGAATTCCCAAGATTAAAGTTACACCAGGATTGCTCTGTTTAATCAATTACAGTGGCTATTTTAGATCCCTGTAAATTGGAAATAAGGGCGGGGGGAAAATGAGATACAGGCAAGATCATAAGAACCTATATGAGGCTTCAGTTCTGCAACAGTTTAAACATCCTGTATAAGTTCTCTTTCAAGCAAAGGAGCAGGTGTTTTTTGCAAGGAGAGTCTTGGTTCAGTAGAGAATGGACTACATTCAGGATTGGTTGAAGTCTTATATAGCTAACTTTTCTTAACAGCTTGTAGTTTTCTGTGGCATTTGTTTAGTGTCTATGTGGTGAGTTTCTTCCTGGCTCCACCATCCCAAGAATTTGATGAATGAATGAAGTGAAAATCACGGACCATTGGCATTTTTGCAACCTCCAATGTGGTACGAGACAAAATTTTAAGTTTATGATTGATAATATGGATTTTGGAGTTGGTTTCATGTTTGGGTGAATAAATGCAAAGGTTCTGGGATCAGATAATTTCTGCCCATCTGAATACTCATTCTAGGGCAAAACAATTACCAGAAATTGGACTGCAGGCAGTAAAGTACAGGTTTCAATACACAGAGTCTGGAGTCAGCTAAAAAGATAGCATGACTGACATAAGAAATCTGATCCCTGATCTTGGTTATGTGCGAACAGTCCAAAAGTGTTATTTTTGCTGGAAGAGTTTGTTCTGTCTCTGCCTCTATACCTGGCAGAGAGGCAGTAACTCCAAGGCACAAATCAGGAACTCCCACGCACAGCCCTTGATTGCTTCTTTTTCAACTCACCATGCAATTGCCATATGTGAATCTAGCAAGTGACACTTCCTAACGTAAAGCACTATCACTTTCCTAAAAGTACAAGCTGAAATAGTCTGTATGATTGTGTAAATGAAATCAATACTAAGCCCAGAATATGAAGAACGATGGACTTCTAATAGGACGAGTGCTCTCTTCTGATAACAAATGGTACTTACTGATACTGGTGGCAAAAGGCCAAGAATTTGGATGTTACAGAAACCTGGATTCCTGTGTGCATGTGAAATAAAACCTAGCGAATGAACGGTGCATTGAAATCCTGCTGTGGTGGTCAGGTTATCCTCATCCTTTTCTGTTTCCATCCTCTGCCTGTTCTGCTACGGAGATAGCTAAAGCATAGATCAGGGCAGAACAGCAGGTAATCCTGGCTGATCCTTCGCTTAGTGCATCTTTTCCAGTATTACAAGACCCACGTTTCACAGATCCTCTGTGCATCCCAGCAATATGCATACAACCTACAGAGACTGTTTGCAGAGAGCAGAGACAAAAAAGTGAGGCAGCCTGGGAAATGTCTGTCTTCATCTCCTCCAACGTTGAAACAACAGCGCTTCTTCAGAAAAGATCCCGAGCCAGCACGTGCAGGCACTGCAGGGGCGAGTAAGATGGATTTGGGTCTGGATCTCCAAAGCCCCGACAAGTAAATTACAAGGGGCAGAATCTTCATTACCGGTGATTTAGGAGGCATAGAGAGACACAACTTGATTTGTGGATCCCAAGTGGAGTTTTCAAGGCTGACAATTAATAATACGAAATCGACTTGTAAACTGAATGAATCTGACACAGGGTCATGGAGAGAAAATTAAATTTGGAAGCACTAGTGCCATTTTTCTAGTCACTCGTGAGAAGAGTGTGGAACTGTGTTTGCAAATACCTTTCTACTTCTCTCCTACTGTGCTTTTCTCCTGCCCTCCCACCCTTAAATTCAAGCCGTTCTTTGGAGATTTAAGTCTTTAACTTCTTAATCTTGTAATTTGAAGTAACAAGACAGTTGGGTGACATTTTACAAGACGAAAACCATTGAGTCAGCCTGTTATAACTACACAACTGTTAAAATCCCCATATGACTAATCTCTAATTCCCAGCAGTCTACTGCAAATAAAATCATATATTGAACTGTGCTACTTTAATATCCCAAATAAAGCTCCCACACGACTTCCAGTTCGGCTCAGAGCTTGGTTAGCCTAATACCACGGTGATGTTTATACAGATCGCAGAGTGCATTAAACAAAACTCTCCCCATAAACGTTTGTGGGAGATGATATTAAGATAAACAGTCCATGAAATCTCCTTAAAAATGCTGGGTGCCTGGCCTCCTGCGAAATGGTATTTAGGAAGATTAAGCCACAACAGTACTTCTGAAAATGTATCTTTAGTACTTCACAACTGAAGGACTATTCTGAGAAAAAGATTCTTTCGCCTGTGCTGATTTTCAGCCCCACCCATTCAAATGTGCATGCAAAAGGTCCTTTGGGAAGCAGCTTGCTTGGTTTGCTCTCCCGACGCAGGTTCCCAGGCCCAGGAGATCTCATTTGCTGATTCCTTTCCAACTAGCTTCTCCCAGGTGATATTAGGGGATGTATGACGTTTGTAGTTTCTCACAGTTTCTCCGTTAGCTTTCAAAGCAACGGGACGATTTCTGAGTTGGAGGCAAATGAAAAGATCACAAGGATCAAAGCTGTGCATTTGCAAAGAAAAGATGGGGCGTGGTCCATGCCTATTTTTAATGACATCCAACCCAGAGGTGGGCCAGAAGCTGCTTCTGGGCTTCCTGGGGACTGCAAATCATTGAAGTGCAGCTCTTCTGTGCAGCACGGGAGTTTTCTTCTGTGTGAGAGAGCAAAGCATGTCTTCTATGCCTGCTTTTGGAGGGACAGGCAGTACCTCACTAAGAGCTGTGGCAGGGCTGGGATGCTCCAGGTCCCCAGATGCAGAGACGTTTGAGGATGGATTCCAGAGTCTCAGACATGGAGGTGTTTAAGGATGAGGGCCTGGCTGGGGGAGGCAGACCGAGCAGTAGGAGGCTGGTACATGGTAAATGAAGATTTTGCTGTGTGGCTGGCTTGATAGATCAGGAAGTCTGACCTTTCCTTTACACACCTTTCAAAGAAGGGCGGTGGTACAATGGCGGTATGTTGTGGCTCTGTAATATATACTGTATTTTCAAAAATGGATTATAACTTTGATAGCAGATGTGTTTCACTTAAACTGCAGTTTCAACAATTTGTAAAAAAAAACCCGCTTAAGTGTTACCAATTACTGCGCTGAGGAAGCTTCCAGCATGCAATCAGAGCTGCACTGGAAGATATGACATTAGACCTCGCATGTTTCTCTTCCCTTAGCAAACACTGTGACTTGGAGAAGGATGACCTGTGCCACTGGATTTTCATAGTATTTCTTTTTGTGAAACGCACAAAAGGAGATCTCAGAAGTGCTGCGTGACGTGCAGCCTTGCATGATTGCTGTCAGTGATACGTTCCCATTAACTGAGATGGGAAAGAGAAATGCAAATAAAACATTTGTCTCCTCGGAAAAGGCTCTGAACTGCTGGAATCAGAGGGGTCAGGCTGAGGCTGCCTTCTGGAGAGCATCCAGGTCAGATCAGAGCTCTCCTCTACCCATGCAGCCCAGAGCAGAATCTGCCTTTGCACTTCTTGACTGTTGGTACAAATTCGTGGTGCCTGCTCACCAGATGGTGACACGAGGTGGTGGCTCCTGCCCCTGCCCGGGGAGGGGAGACCCTGCATAAAATAAATCAATGGCTGCAAACTTGGCATCTTTCAGCAGAGAAGCTAAAAAGGCACCGGCTTGGAGTCCAGCTCCCCCCTGCTGTGGTCCCTTTGCATCGGGCTGGCGTGGGGGGGGGACGTGTGGCACTGCCCACTGTGCCGCAGCTGCTCTGAGCTGCAGCAACGTGCTGCTTCGGCATTGTCAGTCCAGCAGCTGTCACGGATGTAGACTTTTAAAAGGAGCTCCAAAATGTCAGGGATTTTTATCTGTGTGACCTGCCCCTGCTGTGCAGACCAGAGTTGATGCGCAGCACAGAAATTCAGGTAAGATGATGCAAATAAGCAGACACACACACACAAGAGGTTTTGCTGGCATTAATTGCAAGAGGGGGACTTATTTTTGGGGTATTTGTTTATTTCTGATGGCTATGCACGTGCCTGCACACAGTAGCCTTTCACCTCTTTGTGACAGACAAGACCTCTGATCTCTCCAGGGTAGCGCCAGGGTTTTCATTCACTTCTCTACTTTGGGCTGCTATTTTAGTATTTTTGTCTTAGCACCCCACCTGGTTACAGTGCCCAGCTGGAATTGCGTTCTCTTGTGAGCTCTCTTGCCACCACTGTTTTGTAGATGAACAATGCAGGCAACAGGACTACAGCCTGGTCCCCATTAGACCTGGAGAATAGCACCTCTTCTTTGAAGACTAAAGTGGCTTGAATGTTTTGATTCTATTCCTCGGTGTCTTTTCAGGTTTTCACTTTGTTTTTTTCACACATATTTTTCTGAGACCATTTATGCTGCCAGTGAAAATCTAACTTGATCTTTTTCTTGGAAGTAAATATAGTCTAGTTTGATCAACACTGGTCAGACGTTTCTAGTTAGAAGGGGAACGGAAAAGGAAAACTCCTTTGTTATATAAAACAAGTTTTGGTGTCCCCTACCCTCTGATTTTTTAACAGCTAAAATGTCTTAGAGCAGGAATAAATTATTTGGTGCAAATATATTATTGGAAGAATAGCACCCTGAGGTTTCCCAAGATCTGAAGTTAGTTTTTATGTGGTAGAATTTTACTACCTGGGCATCTGGTGCATTTTGTGGGACATCAAGACTTAGGTCTTTGTGCGCATTTCCATTTCCTAGACTCTAAGAAGACAATCAAAATTTTGTTCCTCACTTATAGGATTCTGGCTGTTATTTCTGGTTTAGGAAATTTAGGAATCAAGTGCATTGTTTATTGACCTCATCCTATAGCTGCAAAAGGTGCAGCTCGTCCCCTGCACCTCAGTGTGGTCCTTGTGCGAAGAGTTGTGGTTCTGCTCTTACCTGCTGCTTTCCCTACTTCTGAGGCCAAGCACCTCTCACCCCACTGCTGCTTCTTGTCCCTCCAAAAGCCTATGTCTGGTCCTGACACTTTGCACTATATTGTCTAATAAGAAGGACATGGACCTCTTGGAGTGAGTCCAGAGGAGGGCCATGAAGATGATCAGAGGGCTGGAGCACCTCTCCTATGAAGACAGGCTGAGAGAGTTGGGGTTGTTCAGCCTGGAGAAGAGAAGGCTCCAGGGAGACCTTATAGCGGCCTTCCAGTACCTAAAGGGGGCCTACAGAAAAGGTGGAGAGGGCCTCCTTGTCAGGGAGTGTTATGATAGGATGAGGGTTAATGGTTTTAAACTGAAAGAGGGGAGATTTAGATTAGATATCTGGAAGAAATTCTTTACTGTGAGGGTGGTAAGACATTGGAACAGGTTGCCAAGAGAATTTGTGGATGCCCCTTCCCTGGAAGCGTTCCAAGGACAGGTTGGATGGGGCTTTGAGCAACCTGGTCTAGTGACAGGTGTCCCAGCCCATGGCAGAGGGGTTGGAACTAGATGATCTTTAAGGTCCTTTCCAACTCTAAGCATTCTATGATTCTAAGTTCTACAAAGCTTGTGAAGTTAACAAATAAAGAAAGCTGTCAAGCTTCATGCATTTATTTTGACTATATAGCCACTATAAACTTCTGGAGCTATGTTATTTCATGACACTTTAATGTGTCTATTTTTAAAAAGTAAGATTCTGATGTTGGTGGCTACAAAGAAGAGTTTGAGAACCAAAACTCATCAGCGTCAAAAATCTGAAGACAAATAAATCTCCACAGAATTCATAATTGTTTAAAAAAGTGTTCTATTTCTAAAGCAGTCTGATGAGGAACTGAGTCATTAATTTTGAATGCTAATGGCTGGTGAGTACTGGTGAGAAGGATGGATACACACTTGAATGAATCAGGTACGGCTGAATTTAATACTGATCAGAAGATCTAGAAATGTTACGGAAAACTGCTGCACTTTTGGGTTTTACTGTAGGAAACCCTGGCATTATGCTATTGAGTAGCTTTTCAGCTAATGAAGTGTGTAGGACGTTTTCATGGCATCTATCCAAACATGTAAAATGCTGTATGAGAGAGCAGGGTAAAGGAAGGTAAAGACCGAGAAGTTGTTAGTCTTGTATCTACATTTCCTGGGGCAACTTAAAGGTAGGTGAGAGATCCCCGTTTGTTCTTGCCTGTGACTGTGTCTAGGCTAAGGCCTATGCCTAAACAGCTCTCAGTTTCTGGAATTTTTGAGCATTGCTCTTTAAAATTCTTTTTACAGTTTGCACATGCTTTTACCTGATTCTTTGCAAGCACATGGGGCCTCAAAGGCACGTAAACTAAAGCTCCTTCAAGTTTTTCATGTTTTTCATCATCTTTTCTTCAATAAAACAATAGAAAATACCACAAGGAAATCTTATCTTGTGAATTCTTTGCTTCAACCCATTTGCCGTTTCCTGATACTCTTGGTGAGGAACTACTGTGAAGCATCTGATCACATCAAAGTGTGTTTTCCAGCAACATTCATGCAAAGGATCCTGAGCAGAGATAAGTGCGCCTGATTTTCTGTGCTAAGATTAACAGTGTGGAATAGCAGCCGCTCCACAGTAAAAGAGTGTTTTGCATTTTCCCCATGTTTTCCCACACATCTTTGAAATGTAGAAAGTCATACTTTTGAACATATTGAGAGCCAACAGATATTGTAACTGAGACGTTTGAGGTAAGTGCTATTAGAGGCAGTAACCTACCTGAGTTTCAATGCGGTACTTACCGTACGCGGGTTCCACAAAGTAGATTACCTTAAATTTTAGGGTAAATTTTGTAATATGGATGTAATATGGAGAATTCTTTGGATTGATGGACTTAGTCCAGATAGTAGGATAAAGGTAGTATTAAGGCCTCAGTTGAGGGCCTTCAAAATCTTTCAGCCTACAAAGACTGGGTCAAGCACAGGGCAGAGGGATGAAAACCCTGGAGGGAGATCCACTGTGGTAAATCTGGCAGAATAAAAGCAGAAAAAGGAGAGTTGTGGAGATCAGGTGCTTGTAAGGAGTGCTGGGGGTTATATAGATGCTATTCCCTACCTAAGTTCCCAGGCAGAAGGGTGAGCATGCAGTACTTTTTGCAATCTGTTCTTCTCAAGAATGGCCTTATCAGAGATGCCATATGCACAGCATTGTATTGAGTGTAGGCTTGATTATTTCTCATGATGATAGTAGAGCAGTAGATGTGGCAGGAGGAAGAGAAACAGTAAAATGAGTGTAAATGGAAGCTCATTTCAGTGGATGTTCCTATTCTGCTGCTGCATCTGCTGCTGGAAGAAAGGTGGCTGAGAGATAACACAGGCGGCTCAGCCGCCTGTCAGCTACCTTTCTTCATTAACTTAGACTGCAATAAAACACAGCTTTTAAAAATAAAGTTCAAGTAGCCAGAGCCTCTCTGTGGAAATTAATTTCCTCTGGAAGCTAGTTTCACGTAACTCATCACCTACTTCACTGAACATTATTCAGCCCTGTCACTGGTGACAGAAGTGCTTGACAGAGCTGCTGGAAACTGGGTCATGTGGTGGATGAAACATAGCCCTCTTTCCCAGGCTGCTTTTAGCGTGGACCTCCTGAGATCACAGTAAATAATAAATACCTGCAGGCCACCGCGAGCACATTGTGCGGTGCTGCAGAGCTCATCTTTGGTCCATGAGAGGAGGACATCATGTAACGGTATAAGCCCGCGAAGCAGGCATGCAGAGAGAAACTTTTGGCTGCCTGTCTCTGTTTCTGAGCTATTAGTGTGCTGATTTTTTCCCGAGCGCGGGTAGGTGTATACTGTTGGATGATGCAATTTCTACCCTCACAGGCCTGCTTCCCAGGATGGTGATGACTTTTGAGGACACCATTGGCATGAAGCTGTCGGTCATCGATGCCTCACCAGTTGCAGTGACGAGAGGAGCCCTGCGGGCACTGCTCCTGGGTAAGCACCCAGCTATGCCTGGTGACAGGGGGACATGTTCGGCTGTGAGAGCAGCGGTTGCTGCCAGAAAAGCCATTTCATCTCTCCCCCATAGCAAAAGGCTGTGGGCCACATGGAAGTTTAATGTCTTTAAGAAGTCATTATTAAAAGTGCAAAGTAGTGCTGTTAGAGGCTATTTAAAAGTCGCGTCCTTTACTTGAAAAGGAACCTACAAAGAACTAAAAAAAAATGAGATTTGTGATCCATTTTTGTGGTGTATAATGATCTATTGCTTTCTCTTCCTTTTCCCTCTCCCCTTCCCTTTCCCTTTCCCTTTTCTGTTCCTCCCAAGAAAGGTTAGGCGTTTTCCCAGTTATTGTTTAACAGCTTATTATCCAGCCTGCAATGCTGGATTTCAGTGCTTCCTCTCACTGGAAGAACCAAGGCACTGAATCATTAACAAGGCTATCCTTTGTGCCAAATGTTTGTTTGTGATAATGTTAAGCAAATTTAAAAAAAAAAGGATTAAAATATCCTCTCTACTAAAATACTCATCCTGCAATTTTCTTCCACAAAAATGTATGTTTGGACAACTCTATTCACACACATTTTTCTTTTTTCTGTCAGACTGTACTCCAAAGAATGTTTACCCTTCCTTCCTCACCACTCTGTTTGGCTTGCATGCCTTTGCAGTGATGGAAGACAACATCCATGTGATCCCAAAGGTGAAGTTGCCTGTTACGGCTGAGTCTTAAAAAATAACTTAAATCTGCTAAGGGGGAGGGATCCTCTTCCCCCTTGTCCTCCCTACTCCTGCGCTTGGTCTCAGCTGTGCAGTCTCGTGCTGACTCTGCAGCTTATGAAACTTTTTACTCAACCAATTTCACCCCTATCCTGGCAGAAAACTCAATTGCTTTTTCTGATATAATTTGCTGCTGGATTACTGAGTTGTATCAGTTCCCAGAGGCTCCCAGCAAACACCAGAGCTGGTGGAAGGTAAGCAAGAGAGCATGTCTAAGAGTGAACGTAGGGGGTGTAGGACTTCTGCCTTTCAACAGTGGCAGGGAAATGTGGGATGGACTCAGCCATCTTGTGCTGCTTCTCCGCTGAGATGGAGTCACTCATCACTTGAGCCATAGGTACTCGCCACGTGTGGAGACTCAGCCTGCCTCAGGAATGAAAGGTGGATGTGTTCACGTAGAAATACTGTCCTGACCGTTCAGGTGAGAAGAGCATCCTGGCCACATTTCACCAGGATGAGGGCTGCTCTTACAGCAACTATTCTCTATTAGCAGGGTATCCCCTGGGTGTGGATGGGAGTATTCCTTCAGGGCATTTCTCAGGGTAGAGGAGATGTGGATTTCATCCTTCCAGAGGTTTTTTGGTAGTGATTGTTCCATGGTTAGCCTTGAGGTGATGCTAGTCACCTGAAGAAGGGAGCTGCCTGTGTTGGAAGTGGAAAATTGGATTAGCAAATATAAATTGCAAAGGACTGCAGAGATATGAAAGACAATGCTAGTGGATCAACTCCCATTAATCTTGCTATGTTATCAGCATTTCATTCCCATTGCTTAGCAGTTACATCCAGGTGTCTCCCAGTTCCCTCAGTACAGGCAAGCGAGGAAGAGGAGATCCCTCCTGGGAAACGACACCATTGTTAGGCTTCTATCTCAGTTGGTGCTACATAAAAGAAAAATGCAGGAAGGGCTTTAATAACAAAATCGAGAGCCCCAGCAGTCTGAGCAGCATGAACACTATGTTGGTAGATGGGCACTGTTGCATTTAATAGGTTATCTTTTTCCATTAGAAGACTGTTTAAATTTTTAAGTGGTGCTCAAGCTCATAAGGGCTTTTACTGTGTGGGTTCCAATTTTCATGTGGGTTTTGAATGTGTGGGAGAAGCTGATGCATTAAGAACTGCTCATGAATCTCCTCTATTTCCAGTCTTCCCCCGGGAACTATTGATGGTCATTTCATCTTTCTTATGTGACTTTTAAGATTCTGAAAAAAAAAATAAAAAAAGAAAAAGGAAATGGTTTTCTGGTTACTTGGTTACTTCCCAGTGGGATATCTTACAAAGAAATACCAAGGCTGAAAAAGAGAAGTAGAATTATAAATTCCAAACAGCTTAGATTCAGCTAAACCCACAGTTAAGATCCTCAAAATTTATTTTGACATATGTTCCAAATAAAGGCCTGGAAAAGTCAAGAAAAAATAGCAGAAATAAATGACAATTTTTCTATCGCAATTTGTGTTAAGAGTGTTTAAATAGTTGTGCTGATGCACAATATATCCAGAGATATGACTGGTTTCCAGATGGGAGGTGGGGAACTGTATTTATGAATTATGGGTCTGATGAAAGGTCATTTTTTTCCTATCACATAGACTTCAAATCAGTCACTGTGTCTCACTTGCTCTTTCTTCTAATCAGAAAGCTGCATATTCCAAAATCTCTTTTCCCTGGTGTTTTGCAGCTAAAGTAATTTCTAATTTGCTTTAAAACTTGTTATAGGTATGGAGGGAAGCTTAGTCGTATAGAGAAAATGCTTCTCACTTTGAAGATCTCATTTGAAGGGCTGATGGAGAAATGCCCTGAAATTAAAGATATTTTCAGGTTCAGAGAACAAAGAGGGGGAAGCACACAGACCCAAGAAAGAAAGGTAAGCAACTTATCTATTGGAGAAATAGCCTTGAAGTAAGTGAAATTATTTCCCTAGAGATAATTTGGTCTTAGGAGTCAAATTGTCACTAAACAAAAAGAGCAGCAAATTGATTTTCCTTCCAGTGTCTTTCCTCCATTTTTTCCCTAATTAAAAAGTGAAGAAGGGTGTGATAAATCCAGCTATTTTTTTCCTCACTGTTGCACTCTGTCCTGAAGAACCTCTTCACTGTATCCATTTTATTGGAGGGGGTGGAATGAAAGCCCCTAGGTTAAATTTTCAGAGGTGAGCACCTACACGTAGTTTAATTGGAAAAGCAACGGTTTTACAGATAGTGAACATCTGCATCCTCTGCCTATCATTAGGGAAAGTTGTATGTCCAGCATCTATGAGAAAAGGGTCACATACACAGGGGTGAGGTGTAAGCACTCAGGTCTGTAGTTTTGGACTGAGTGATCCAGTCAAACACATACTGCAGCTCTTGGTGGGGAGCGGAAATAAAAAGTAACAAAAAAAAAATTAAGGCATTCAGGTCTCTATTCCTGACAAAAGTTTATGTGGGTGTCTTCTGCGTTCATCTGCTTCCTCTCCCAGTACATACACGCATAGAGACTACATGTTTCTTCCTGCTTTTTGGTCTTGCACAACTTTCCTTCACTGCTCCTGGACACCCAAAGCCCTTTGCATAATACTTCCCTTTTGGCTTCTCATTTTCCCATATCTGATGCTGGCATTTCTCACCAGGCTCCTTCTCTCTGTTGTTCATTTGTTAAATGAACACTTTTTCCCCTGAGTTAGTTTTTTTTTTTTTCCTAGAGAATGGATGACAGGCATGCACAAAACACATCCAAGCGTTGCTTGCATGTTTGGAGACAAGAAAAGCAAGGTGCCAGCTCTGGGGGAAAACTCAGAGTTTGTGCTGTGTACTTTATGTTTAGTGCTGCAACAGAATCTCTTTTTTGTGTCTGGCTCTTCAAAGATGTAACTTCTGTGACGTGATTTGCAGCTCCTCTTGTGCGTGTGAGAGTAAAGGACACTTTGACTCACTTGAGATCCCTAGAAATGTTAAAAAAAGAAAGGGGAGAAAAAAGTACAAGAAAATACACACATGGAACTGCTGAGGTGATGTAACCAGGTGTCTTTTCATGTGTATCCTTTATTTTCCCTTCTATCTCATCAAATTTAAACAAGCTAATCTTATGAAGGCTTAAAGCTGTAATGTCTCCGTGCCACGTTTCTGTGTTCTGGGCTTTTCTCATGGGTTAGCATTTAAGCTGTAATGAGCTTCGAGGTTTGGGGGAAGCACAGGCGGCAACTATTTACACATGAAATGGTAGAAGGTAGTGCCTTTTCCTTGGTGAAGGGATGTTTTTCTTGCTTTCAGTCACAATGAAATCCCTTTGGTCAGTCATATGGCCCCTTAAAGCACATGGGAAAGGGGAGGTTTGATTTGGGTTCACTGAGACTTGGTTTGCTCTTTCTCGGTTGGGGGAAGGAGAGCTGATGCTGGAGAAGAAATGGCCTGGATACAGTTCCTGTTCAGGATGCTAAAACTGATTCTGCGCTGCAGAGGCAACCTATACACCTCGGTGTGGTGGCATACAGAGCTCAACAGTTACTTCTCTATGCATGCACAGCTAGTGCTCAGGCTGGGGCTTCCTGCTACCCTTGCTGTCAAAAACGGTGGTGTTTGAGTTCAGTGGGATCAAGGAAACACCCTGGAGACAATGAGCGAGCTACACAGAAAATTAGTGGACTATTAGAGATGTGAAGAACATCATGCAGTGACCTGCTTTGGGAGACAGCAGAAGAAACTCATGCTGATGGAAGAACCAGGAGCGCTGCTTCCCTGTGAGGAGAAAAGAGAGTAAGAACAGCATCGGGCAGACAGGCAATGGCACCTGTGTTTTCTGGAGGTGTGAAGCAGTTTGCTGCAGGACTGGTTGGCTTCATTTTAGCCAGGCAAGGAAGCTTCTTCTGGTGGCATCAGGGTTGGGAAGCTTCATGTTGCAGCCTTCCTGTTACTCCATGATGGGCTCCAAGGTTTTTGCCTGGGTCTGGCATATCTGACAAAACAAACATGAAACCTGTGTGTGGAAGACCTGGGGCTTTTTGGCAGCCCTGCCGTACTGTGCATCTGATCTCTGCCCCAGTGGTTGCCCAGTTGCTCCTTGGTTTGGCTAGGCTGGACACCTGGGTAGCGTGCATGGAGCAGTCTAGATTCCCCAGGCTTACACCCGGGAGGTGACCCAGGCTGGCTGCCTGCTGCCAAAGCCAATGCATCTGGCCAGTAGTCTCCCTCTGAGTGGTTTCCAGGCACATCATGCCAACAGAAGAGAAAGTCAGGAAACGTGTGCTTGCCTATTATTTGTTAATGTCTTTATTAAACACCTTAGGCTCTGTCCAAATCACACTGAAGTCAATAGGATTCCTTTGAGTCTGAGGAGCTGGACCCGGTGTGTTTGTAGCCACATACTATGAAAAACCAAAGAGCCAAATTCACGGTGCATCTCCCTTGCACTCTAATGCTTATTCCCATTACGAATTTCATTCAGTGTGTCTCTGCCTATAGGCATCATAATTTGGCCCATGGCCGCTGCCTGAAGTCCTTTGCAATCCAATATTGATTTAGTAATTTCCTGCTGTGACTAATAGTTCAAAGAAAACACCCTGGGCCTTAATCCGTACTCTGTACCACACTCTGTTGGGTTTACTCCGGGTTGAGATTGTTCTGAGTGTAAATGGTAGTTGGTCGTGAGGAGTCTGAACTATTCACCATAATGAGAGAGAGGTTGTTACCTCCTGCTCCAAATGGTTAGATGTTCACATGGGGAATGAAATCCTGTCTTCCAGTAAGTGCAAATAACACAGACCCTGGTATCACAGGCTCCTTAACTGCTCCAAGTTGGAAGAAGAGTTCACTCCTTGTTCGTGGCCCTTGTAGAAGCAGCTTGCAAAAAGTGACAGTGAGTTCTAACTGTAACGTACCTACATGTCTGCTGTGGAAAGGACTGGCTCCTGAAACTGGCTTTTAAAGGTCTAACTCTCTCTGATCTGACCTTCCTACTTATTTGCAAGCACAGTTTGACATTTGGATAATTAAGCACATAATTTATGGATGAAAAGGAAGTGCAGGTTGTTTTTTTTTCTCCTGGGATCTGACCCAAGATGTGGATAAGTCACGCTAATAGGAGTCCTTATATCCCTTCCCTGATTTCAGTAAACTCACCCTGAATAAGGTTGTAAAACTTATTTCGGTAAGTCTTGGCTCTAAGAGATAGCAGGTATGGACTTCTCTACTGAAGTGAGTTGGTATTGTTGTAGTTAGAATGCTTCAGGATAGTCTCAAAGGGGTCCCCGATATCCTTTCTTCTACATGAAGATAATGCTTGCATTAAATATTTATATGGGCGGAAATATTTTCTTTGTGGTTGGCACTGTGGTCACACTATAGCGAGATAACCTGTGCAGTTCCTATGAAACCACAGGTCTATCTAACTGACACAGTATCCGCTGGGGTGAATAATAAGGTTGGTCTGAATCTGAAATGGCTTGACAGGCCTTACTTTATCAGTCATGGCATGACTGATAGGGGGGATGGGATAGGGGGGATCATTTGAGCGTGCAATGGGAGAACAACAGCGCAAGCAAACAAGCACCTCTGTCGTCATGAGAAGTCGGGTTTCTGGAGAGAGCTTTCCACTTGCAGAAAGCCACCTTTTGCTGTATTTCATAAGTTTCCACGTTTTCTGTAAGTTCAACAAGAATATACACATACAAAGACAAAATCAGTCCCTGCTGTAGCTTTATGGGATCAGAGAAAACTTCTATGAATGATGAGCTGCCTTGTACACACCCTGCTGCCAGCAGCCGTGGCTGGGTGCGCGCTCACTCTTTTGTGCCGGCGTAATGGTCAGTAATTGCTGTGTGGCACTTGGCTGCGACAGGGGCAGGACTTTTGTCTCCGAGCACGCTGGGTGGGTGCAAGGGGCTGCCAGCTGTTGCCTTGCTGGAGCTGGATGTAGCATGTTTAAAAAGATGATATCTACATTACACTTGTCCAGAAAAAGCTTTCTTGCTTACAGCTTTTTTTGTTCAACCCCCTTCATATGAGTTTAGATTACAGTTGTACTGCTTGCCCATTGTAAAGGTGGTGCGTATGTCTCTGTTGGTGAAGGAGGGAATGACTAGAGGTTGGTCCTAAACTGGACGGGCCTCTGGATCTAAATCCTGTGAAACTTTGGAAAAGGTCCGAGTCCCCTGTTGGGCTCTAGGGCTTTGGGTCGTGGCTGATGGTGCAGCTCTAATGCTGGGCTTCAGGATACATGCACAAAACCAGTTGTGCTGTCAAATTTTGTTTTTAACTGTACAACACTAGCTAATGCCTAACGCAGAGGCCTCCCAGACCAGCTCTATAACGTGCTGCAGTCTGCTTACGAAAGGGAACTTGGAACTAGTTCTTGTGTTGGGAATGGTCTCTTGAGCTTGTAATACCAAAGCTTGCTTGGGTGTGACCTTGTGCTTTTTAGACCCACGTTTTCCAAACCTCATGTCTGTTGCGCAAAAGATGCAGATGTATTTGAACACCCAGATAGTTCACTCTGTGCCCACAGCTCAGAAGCACGTTTTGGTCACCACTGCAAATACACTTGCTGTGTTTTTCTTGAGACCCTGTAAATTTCCTGCAAGGACAACTAGGAAGATTTCTTGGTTTGCTTTAGATGGTATAAATAGCCCCATAACGTGCAGTGCTCTGTTTTTGTGATACAGCTTTAGGCTGCTGCTATTTCACGTATTTCCAGTGGTGCAACTGGTTCCCCTTTCTACATATCACAGTGAGGAACCAGTCTTGTAACATTTGCCAACACAGTTTCTGTTTCCTCCCAAGGATTGTTTCAAGTGAAGGAAAAATGGGCTGATTTAGGAGGATGGGGTATTCTCTGAGACTCTAGAGGTGGAAAAAGTTCCTGCCTTTCATGTGTGATTTTTCTGTAACTGGTTTGAAGTCTCCTCTTTCTTGACCTGTCAGTGCATAAGGGTTAAAATGGAAAGAAAGAGTGAAGAGAATGAACCTTCTCGGCAGTATCCATTAAAGCTACAGCCTGGCCTTCTTGCCACTCCATGCTTTTCTTTATGTGTCCTGAGCCTTTACTAACCAGCTGAACAAAGATGATCAGGTCAAAATGAAGATGAGGCTACAGCTCTTCATAGAGCCATTTGTTTTTACAGGGACGCTGACAATCTAGGCCTCCGCTGAAGGGTATTTTGGAGCACACTGATGTGGAGAAAGCACAACAGTTTCTCTCTTTTTCTGGTTTTATATTTTTTTCACTTCTTGGATTTCTCATCACCTGAAAAACATACAACCACCTCAATGCTATTGAATGTTTTTTAGCCTCTACAACTGAAAACGCTCTCTGTAATTGATGGTTTGTTTTAAAACCACAGGAAACTACTTGTCACTATCCATTAATGAGCACTTTGCTAGCTGTTTGCCATCTTAAGAAAAATAGATGATGAAGCAAAAAACCCCACCATCCACAGTCTGCTATTTTATCCCTCCGTCGAACTAATACTGAACCAACTCTCCGCACAAAACACCCTTCTCATTATCTGTGCTCACTACTTTTTCCCCAGACTCATTAAAACCTGTCAGAATAAGAAAAAAATGAGCTAAATCCACAGTGAGCTCATTCTGTCTCAGGAGCAGGGAAGCTCTTGCTCCTCCCAATGGAGGCCAGGAGTGTGGCTGGATTGTGGCTGGACCCTATTTGGTGCAAGATGGGGAATAACTACCCTAGGACATCAGTAGGCATCTTTGGTGCAGGATGAGCTGTTCATCCTAGCTTGTATGGGGAAAAGTGGTGGAGAAAACAGAGGTGCTGAGACACTGACCCACGTTCACAACCTGAACGCGTAGGCAGCATGGCAGCGATCTCATCTCCACCCAATGGGCACATCTGGCTGCAACAGCAGTGTAAATAATTTAACAGTGAAATTTACGGGCTTCTTTTTCACTGTGGTGTCTTAGGTTGTATTTAGTCATATTTACCGGGATAATTGCCCTGAACTCATGTGCTAAAGGCACATTAATGTGTAAGAACAGAACTGACATCTTCAGGTCACTGATTAAAAGGGAAAACCTCTCTTCTCCTCTCAGGAAAAAAAGTGTGAAAGACTATTTTTCTCTCTCTCTTTTTTTTTTTTGTTTTTATTTTTTTGGGCAAGTTTTCAAAGGCACAATGGACTATCTCTCTACAGGTTGAATTGACGTCTGTTTGAATTCAAGGCTCTTTGGCTGTAAAAGCTCATTGTTTTGCTCATTCTCACAGTAATCAAACCAGTGTCAGACTTGATACATATACTACATACAGAGAAGTATGTAGCAATTGCTTTCTGAGAGGGGGAAAAATGGAGCCATTGCTTGTAGATAACATATTTCTTTTTAAAAATTGGAAAATTTCCCCTTTTGTTTATTTGGTGTTCTGAATAATTGATGTTTTTCTGTTTTCCACAGCCATTTTCTGACATGCAAATAGTAATTTATTTTTATGTGGGATAAATCCTTCCTGGGTGCTTCCCACTCTGTGAAGTGGGGTTGAGGGGAAATATGACTTTTTTCATCAAAATACTAATGACTGAATTAAAGCATGACTCAAGTGGGCACTGTTCTAAGCAATAATATCAAAGTTGTCACAATTGTGTGTGGGCTTTAATGTTCCTGGATAGTCTTGCAATTAGTCTGCAGATCCATGAGTCAAGGCAACTGTTAAAATCTCTCCGAACCTTAGGTGGGGCCCAAATGGCTTATTTCGAGGTGTTAATAGAGTCATTTGAAGACATAACAGAGAACTGATTGCAAAACAAGGCCAGCTGGGAGCACAGGTGATGTAGGCTGTTGCCTTGGGCAGCAGCAGTCTGCCAAGGGCACAGCAAAACGGTCATCTCTTCATCGCTTGTTCTGCCTCTGCCAGCACCCAGGGAAATCAGGTTTGCTGCTGCTGCTGCCGGGGAAGGGATGAGGATGTGTGAGACTGGGGCCAGCTGCCTTCAGTGGTCACAGCTCCTGCCTAGCGATTTACCTTCAGGAGCTGCCCAAGATGAGATGTATGGGGTCATGACTTAAGGAGATGCTTTTTCCTGGTGTGCACAGGCATAATCCTCACCAACCGTGGTGGCTTATTCAAATCCTGCAAGATTTGTAGCCTGTGTGGGCATGGGTAGAGTCCCTGCTGTGTCCCTGCCTGTGGTGCAGCCCGGCTGGAGGCCTTAACCCTTCTCATCCTCCTCTGTTCTCTGAGCTGGATTTTGTATGAGTGCCTGGCATTCCCATGGATGGGATGTGGCAATGCAGTTTGGAGGTCTGACAGCTCTGCAGTGCATGCAGGGTGGTTATATTTTCAGCACATAAAGGTATGGATGTTGTCAGAACCTTTTATAGTGAATGTCAAAGTAAAAGTAAAGTAAGTTTTGTTGCAGTACATGGAAATTATGTCATGTGAAGAAAACTTTATTAAAAGTTCAGGCCCTCGAAGACATGGATCTGAAGTTCTGGAGTCGGTGTCACTTGTGGCTGTCAGGCTTCATATTGCTTTGGCCCTCTCTGTCCACACTGATAAATCTTGGTAATTAACTAAGTCAATTATTTGACTCCCCTTTACAAAATGGTTGTGTCTTCCATGGTATTTCACAACATTGTGACTGTGCAGCAAACTAGAGTTAAGGGAAATCTCTTTATGGTTTCTGGAGACAGAACCCTCTGCATAGAGTAAACAGCGGTTCAGAGTGGCTTTCTAAAGGACATGCCCAACTTTGACCATCTTATTTCATGACTTCTCCCTTCAGTAAGGACTCTTAGTGAAACAGAAGTACAATCCCAGCAGTGCACTCAGAAGCTGAAGCAAAGAGCTAAACAGAACTGGGCAGAAAATGTTATGTTCCAGCTGGAAAGGTGTAATTTTCTGTTAATCCTCACCCAGTGCCTACATATGCTCTTCAGGCAGTTGTGTTATAAACAGTTGTGGATACTACAATATCGATTGGTTTCAGGAACAGAATGGACAGTATTTCTTTGAGAGTTTGAAAGCCAGAAATAATTTTGTATTTGGATGCAGGATAGATGACGTTACTTCTGAAAGTTGCAGTGCAGGGCAGCGTGATGGGCTTGGAGAAAACATCCCAGGCAAGGCTTGCTCAGGTGGTGGCCTTTCTAAGCACTTCCCTCTCTTTCCCATGATTATAGAAGTATGTGTATGGCAGAATATATTGACCGATTTTAACCCAGATTCCTTTAATTGTTGTCACAATAGTCATCTGACTTTGCCATAACAGTTTTACTGGCAGAAAGTGGTGTCAGAGTACCAGAGAATGGCAAGCACAGGGTTATAAGTGAATTTCTTTTAGTAGCAAGAAAAGGTAAAGATTCCTCCTTTGCTGTTCTAAAAGACAACATTAAAGAGAACATTGTGTTTAACCATCTTATGCATCTTTTATAGAGATATTTCTGTACAGTTGCAAATTATTAGTTTCTGTGGCTGACCAAATGAGCTATCATCAGTTAGCTGAGCTCTGGCTGCTGAATGCATGCCTTCTTGTAACCTATCCCAATTGCTAAGGAAAACACATTAGCTCCCTGTAAACTGCTCCCTGACTCCCTTCCATGTAATAATCCTCATGTGACACTTCATATATGAAGAGAAAAATCCAGGTAACTGGAGCTCTGCTCTTGGCTGTGGTGAGATTTCAGGTGTAACCTCTTCAAGTTGCTTGTATTTAAGCACCTGAAGGAAGACCTTGTTCAGTTCTGACCCACAAAATTCAACTCCCTACTTTTGTGTATGGCTGAGCAAGCCCCACAGGAAAAAAAGAAGGAGAACCTTTGGAAAAAATATCTCTGTAGAATAACTAAAACTTGGCAGAAATATTTCCAGGCTCTCCAGATACACAGTTAGCTCCAAGTCCAGCACAAAAGCAATATCTTCCATTGAGATGTGAAACGTGTATGCGTTTATTGGTACTTCAATAGTGAGTGAGGTAGTATATGTTTTTAACTACATACATATTTTTTTTACATAGAAAGGATCATATCTGATCTGTTACTTTGCAAAATTGGGGATTACGGTATGCAAGGCTGAGTCACACTTTTATATGTGCAACTGTTTTATGATAGGACAGTGAGTATCTGGCTCAAGGTGGCTCCTCAAGAAAGGGGATGCCTCCTCTGAAAAAGTCTGTGTAGCTCTGAGGACGTACACAGTGCCTGCAAACCCTTTGGGGTGCTGCAGATTGAAACTTGACCAATCCTCGGGGTGAACTACATGACTGTAGCATCAAAGAGGGTTCAGTACCTGATGGTGATCTTTAGGTCACAGCGCTGCCTAAAATGATAATTAAGTGATTTTCAAAATGTATATTCCTGGTGAATAATTTCCAAGTTACTGCCTTATTGCAGAGGAAGGTATTATCAGTAATTCTAAGGTGCTATTATCTAAGCCCTGGTACTGTCAATGCGTTGCCTTATGGCAGCAGGAGCAAACCACTGAATGATGAATATTTAATGAAAAGGTTGACGTATATCTACAGTGAATCATTTGCTACAGAATTGTAAATAAACCAGTATTTTTAATTCTCTGCCTAGGGCTATTTAAGTATACCATGTATGAGTTACGTCCACAGGGGAGAGAAGCTAAGGTTAGAGTAACCTGGGCTGCAAATTTGGTAGCATGTAAATATATATTTTTATCTGGTGGCAGTAGGAGGTGTCTGGATCAATTTTCAACATAGGTATGTGTGTGTTTGTATGTCTGTGCACTGAAAGCTAAATGTTTAGATGTGCCTGATCTAAATTCAGCTGTCCAAACCCCTGATTTGTCCCCCCCATCCTTTTCCTCTGCTCTGTGTGAGTTTGCATTAAGACAGTCTTAAAGTAGGTGGTCACACTGTATTTTCTTACTTGGGACTTCTCACCTCAATCAAGATGGATGGTGCTTTTTCATTTCCTTTTATCTCCATTACATTGCTTCATACCTATCCTCTGAACTCCGCACTGAATACAGACTTTCCTCAGGGACTGCAAATACTCTGAACACAGTTTCTAAGCTGTTCACGAACACAGGTGGATTTCTGCCTGCAGCTGGCACTCCATGAGGTGAAGTGGTGTTAGTCCCATCTTGTATGTGAACCTCTGAGATACAGATGCTAAAGCTGTTGCTGCCTGATGTGCCCACTTATTTTGGGTTCTGTATCTGGGATATGGGGGACCAGAGTACTTAGCATTTTGTTCTCTTCTTGTATTTGCATTTAAAGCACAGCTCCCACTGACCTTCAGTGGGAGGTAGGAATTCTTAATATGTTATCCATGTACCAAATGTCCCAAACAGGACACCTGGAAAATGAAACATGGGTACATTTATGATGCTGGCTTAGGAAGGGTCTTGGGGAACTCTGTGATGTAGGAAAGCTGTGCCCAAAGAAGGGTGAAAATCTTTTTTTCCAGGATGGCACAGAACTTCCAGTATTACAAATCCACCTTTTCAAGGCAATTTGGGAGACAGCTTAATCTCTCTCAGTCAAATCTGCTGTGGGAATTACAGCTTGTCCTCATGTCGGGTGTTTTGGCTGTTAACCGTGTAGGCACTTTTACTGTCAGCCCCTCTCTTCACTGCTCAGTTGGAGGGTGGGACCTCTGGGCCTGAACAAGAGAAGTTCCTCTGCAAAACTTGAAACACTTCCATATCTTCCCTGTGGACTCGTTTCACCCTTTTGCAGTCAGCCCCAGAGATTCCCATCTACGGGACTTGGCACATAGGCGATTTTTCCTACTTCCTCCGCCACACTCTACTAATGACCTTGCAGGAGGTGATTTAGGGCAAGAAGAGGGGCTTTTGCTCTGCACGATGAAGCTGTAGGTATGCAGGAAGGCAATCCCTGATATCTTTCATTTGTAAAACCACCTTATCTCCAGGTTTATCATCAAAGGGAAGCACTACACGTCTCCCAGCTTCTGTGGCTATGAATCCTATAAGACCAGAGTCCACTTTAATATGCTCCATTTGTGTCCAAAGCAGAGTTCATCCTACACACTGAATAAGGCTGGAAACTGTGGGGAAAATACTATGTAACTGAACATCGGATCCTGGAGTATACAGTCCGTGGGAATGAATTAGGGTTTGCACAGGCATGTCCTGACTTTTGGGGGCTAGAATTTACAGAATCACAGAATGATAGGAGTTGGAATGGACCTCTGGAGATCATCCAGTCCACCCCCCCTGCCAGAGCAGGTTCACCTACAGCAGGTTGCACAGGAACGCATCCAGGTGGGTTTTGAATGTCTCCAGAGATGGAGATTCCACCACCTCTCCGAGCAACCTGTTCTAGTGCTCTGCCACCCTCCAAGTAAAGGAGTTCCTCCTCATGTTTAGGTGGAACTTCCTATGTTCAAGTTTGTGCCCGTTACCTCTTGTCCTGTCACGGGGCACCACTGAAAAGAGCCTGGCCCCATCCTCCTGACGCCCATCCTTTAAGTATTTATAAGCATTGATAAGTTCTGCAACACTTTGTTTCTTCAAACTGAGGAGTGTGGACTATGTGCCTGGTCTTTCTGAAAGGGAGGGAACTGGCCTATGCAAGCTACCTGAAAATGGGTCTTTGGTTCAGGTTTTTGCTGTCTGTGGTTATGTGATTTCTTAGGACTGTCTTTATTCCTGAACTTGAGCCACCTTCCTTGACAAGTAGCCTCACAAGTTCAAAGCAGTGTGCTACAAAACAACACTAGTATGGAGATCAGTATCTGGCAAGATTGGCTGTTTTTAAGTGCTGTAGAAAAATAGCAAGAAAATAAGCATATGTGAGACCAGAAGGCCATTTATCCTACTAGCAATTCTCATATGTGCTCACTCAAGCTTACTGTGACATACCCTGGGGACTCAGCTTAATGGCAGAAACATTAAACTTTGGCATTAAAGGAATGGACTGTGTAAGTTGGTTAGAAGGGTACCCAAGAGGTTTTATTATTTTTGCCTACGATATTTGTGATGAAGCAGCTTCAGTTTTCTAGGAATATGTCTTATTTCATTTCCTTCTGAGACCGCTCTGTTATAAGAAGTGTTGATTTAAAGAAACTATGCAGAAATAAGTAAACACTCAGTTTCTCAGAAATGTTTCCATTGTGTTTTTCCAAATGTTGTAGGCATTTAAAAATCTCACATTGTTCTGAGAGACGGGATGAAAACAGAGCTGAAGATCAGTTTGGGGGTTTGGATAACACAACATATTCTTGGGGACAAAGAGGGTGAGAATAGCTTGATATTGTACCAGCCAGGGCTCTTAGTGGGGAACAGAGTCATCTGGTTTAAGTATGTTAGATGAAAAGGAACCAGGTGAGATTTAAAAGCCAGAACTTCAGAGTAGTCTAGCAGGTGAGAAATTCTCTGTAGAATATCAAATCCTGCTCCTGTTTCTTCAGTGTCCCAGACGAATACCTTCGTCATTGGAACTAGCGGAAAAAAGTCAGAGGCACACCATCACCTGCTAACTTGCTGTGAAGAACACGTGCGAAGAGTTCCCCTTCCTCAATTTCAGATTCCTCCTGCTTGGATTCAAACACCAAGTTTGATCCCAGATTGATTCCATTTTCCTCTCTCAATTTCAAAGTCTTTTTGAGGGGGGTCCATCCAATGTAATTGACTATCACTTCCTCAAGCCGCTGAGAGGAGCTTTTCCAGCGTGGTTCCTTGCAGGGCTTGCTGAGCCCTGAGGGGGTGACAGTGACGGAGTCAGCCACAGATGCCTTAGACAAGGCCGCCTTTGAGCTGTTACTGCTTCAGCTCTCAGCCTGACAGAGAAACAAAATGGAAATTAATCGGGAGCATGAACCAAGGTGGAGATGCTCCTGGTACTGGTGGAAGAGGAACCCAGAGGCCTTTGGCAGAGGATTAGAGATGTCAGCTTTTGTGTTTCCGTGGTGGATGAGTCACTGTGGCTGTGTGTCTTCCCTTTTTAAGCATTGACAACAGTGTTTTTTCGCTGTTCATATGACTCCTTCCAAATACTAACTTCAGATACATTCATGTGGGCTTTTGCAAATCTGTATGAACTCTCGCTGCTTTGCAAGATAGAAGCCAGCTCTGACCCAGCAGCCGTTTAGCCAGGTTAGCGTGGTCCAAAACCTGTCCTGATGTCTCTGGCAGGGTTTAAAAGCTCAAGCTCAGATTTTCCTATCTGGCTTTCCACTCTTGAGTGAGTTCTTGTGCAGATGGATCAAAAGAGAGGCAGACTGAGCTTGCAGTTACTTGCAAAGTAAGTCTGATTTTATCCTATGAATTTGCAGTATAAGAAACAACAAACCTAAATAGCTGTCAGTTCCTGACACCATTTTTCATTGCTTCTCCTGTTCTGAGGGAGCTGCTACCTTGTCAAAACACGATGTGTATGGGAGAAAATACCAAAAAGAAAATCAAGCAGCATATGGGATGTTCTCATGGCATTGAATTTTGTGGTAGAAGATGTGACTGTTCCCTGTGATGCCATGTACTAGAGAGCACGCCATGGCATGTAACTTTTATTTGAACATTCTCGCTGCCAGTTTTTTTATGTCAATGTTTGAGTGCTCTGCTGAGTCGGCACCGCCGGATGCAAGTTGTTTCTTATGAAGTGCTGACAGGAAACGTTGCAGCAGAAGGGTGGATGCAGAGACCCTGGCTGTTGGGCGCTTGCAAAGGGAGATAATTTCCCAAGCGGCATGAGACAGCGTGGTTTGCTCATCGTGTAAAAAGCCCAACTCCCATGGCATTTTCCTCTGGTTGCTAAGTCCACTGCAGAAGAGTAAAAACATGGCACGTAAAAATAGGGTATATCCTGAACCATTACAAATGCCATCTGTTCTCAAAGAAACAACTGGTAGAAAAAAATAACCTTGGGTTGAAACCTTGCATGAAGTTGCCATTTAAGATAAGCGGGGTTGGCTTTGTTATTTTTATGTTTTGGAGGTGTGGAGAAAGGGCTGTTTGACAGCAACTGAAAGAAAACAGAAATGTGGAACAAGAGTGTACGTGTTACAGACATGTAGAGGAGTCGTGTCGTGAGGACCTGTTAAATAGCAAACTCCGGCATCTAAAATCATAGTGACACTGGAAGGGACACATGTACTGTTTTAAATCAGCTCATGCAGATGACTGCAGTAAGGTGTCTGCCCACCACCAGAAGGTGGTTTCTAGCAAAAATGTCTGTATTGCTAGTCAGAAACAGATAAAGCCCTAATTCTTTAGTTGGGCCCGGTTCTTCAGTGAATGGTATGGCTTCCTCACCCATTCAAACCCACACAGTCCGGCAGTGAGGGGTGGATCAGTAGCTTAGGGAATACTGGCTCCATTACTGTATGCTTCTCCCAAATCACACGCAGAGTCGCCACTGGTGGGAACATGAGCAAAATCTCTCTGGGTTTGGCGCTTCCCAGCGGTCAGCACTGCTTCTTCTGGCCCCGTTAGGGTGTGATTACGTGATTGAAAAGAATTGAATTTTCACAGATGGGCGAGTTGCTGTCCCCCACGGAGCTACAGAACCAGCCATGCCGCCTGCCCCAAGTCTGATGCAAAATCCTGAAACCCCATTTGCAGTCTTGGTCACTTGTGCTGTTTTGGACACCCTACTGAGGAGTAAAGTGGGATACCTGTAGTGTATTCCCATGATTTGCTTTGGTACTGGAAGAGTCTGAAGGTGAACAGCCACTTACCAAGCTGAGGAGCAACTCACTTGCCTCCTTTTATGTGAACTCATGGCTTCAGAGCATCTGTGGGTTACTTACAGGTGTGGTAGCATATGAAATTGGCAGGCCAGTGTAGTGATATAAAGCAGCCTGTGTCTTGGGAGTCTTACACTGGTTAGAGATCTGAAAATGGGATGGCTCCATTTCAGTGAGTTTACTCGTGTTTTACACTGATGTGAAGAGCAGTAGACTTGTACCAAAGTCACGTGCCAAGAAACTGTGTGTGAGGTAAAGGGAATGAATACTGCATGTTGTTTGCTCTAGCAGGGTAGTCATGTTCCAAGGGAGTGTCCTAGTCCTGTCAACCTCACTTTTTTTGCTAATTCCAAGTGGGACAGCGTGGTGAGGTAAGAAAAGGGTGTTTTAATGAATAGGTTTGATAGTGGTATTTCTGACTCTCTTTCTTATTTTACATGTCACAGCCCAGGAATAGCTGCAGTGATGTAACGTTGCTATTTAGAATTTTTTCAAAGCATGTTTTGAGTTTGGTGTCTGTGCGATTGATAATTTTGCTTTGGAAATGAGTGCACCTAAGGTAAAAGGCTGTGTGCGTGCATTTTCAGGCTCTGCCAGTCTATCTGAATTTGGCCTGCCATACTTCCGATCCTCTTATCTCATCTGAACGTCGGAAGTTTTGAACAGTACCAGCTTCTGCTCAGCCTTTGGCAAGCAGCTGTGGGATGAGACAAATCCACTATTCACATTCTCTGCTATATGGGGGCATCAAGCAATAACCTGCCTGCCAATGTTTGGTCCTAGTAGAGCTAACTCCTGAGGTTAAGACCTTTTGGTACTTGTCCCAGGGAAAGAATAATTCTTTTGTGATGTGCTGCAACAGCACATTTTTGCATTCTGGGGATGTGCCTTCACTGTGCTGCAGCAAAACCTGACCATATTGCCCCACAGTAGAGTGACAAAACACTGTGACCTTGAGGGAAAAACTCCCTGGAAGCATGAGGAATGGTGTGGCTGGCATAGTTCACAGTGGGTGGGAGAGCAAGCTTCTGATTTTATGAGTGACAACAAGACAAAAACCTCAGTTTTGCAGGAACTCTTTTTTTTTTGTTGTTGTAAGTAGTTTCATACTGGAACAGCGCAGCTAACTTACCGTCCACAGTGAGAGGCAATGCTGAGCCCTGTTTAAACAAAATATGCCGTTCTTGTAACACAGCTTGTATTTCTAGTTTCAAGCCTTGCATGTGGGTCAACTATACTTAATGTTTTAATAATCTAGCAATATTTCAGAAACACTCTCCTTCTGTCTACCAGCTTTTTCCATCACTCGGCAATGACGGTCTTGATCTCCCATGGCAGAAGTTCGATATGTCTCTAAAGTCGAGGTAGAATCTTCTGTACTCTGAAATGTTAGATCAGCCTCATTTTTTTTTTTTCCAGTTGTCAAGCTTAATGCATTTTTAAAGGATCCTCCTACTTTAAGGTACAGCTAAAGTTGTGAAAAGTGAATATGTAATGGTGCATATATATTTACTGTACGTGTATCAGTTAGTGAGAGGCCTGGACTGAAAACTAAATTCTGCCACCCCCTAAATTTGGTGGAAGTTCAGCCCTGCTCACAGATTTAGAGCTAGCTGTGAAGTTTGTAGCTTTGTGGATCTTTATAATGGGTTAAATGAAAACTCTGTTTTTAGGCAATACTAAATTTTGGCCCCAAACATATGAGTTGGCTCGCACTACATTCCCACCATGGGCTTCTATGTCTGTATCCTATCACGTTCTCTTCTGTGACTTCCACCTCATGTGTGCTGCGATGCCTAATGTTTAAACAAGTTCATTAGATACTTCTGTGTTTTAAAAATATAAACTGCATTTCTCAGGCTATGGACCAACATGTTAAAAACCATCTGTGATATCAATTGCTCAACTTATGCTCTCAGAAGAGCCTGCTTTACTTAAGGCGAGTGTTCTGCACTTACAGAAAATTAAGTCGGTCATTAAGTACCTCAGTTCACTTTTGAATATTTCGGCTGAGACTCTACCACTACAGCTTTTATTGTACCTAACCCTGTGGGCTCTTTTGAAAATGTGGCAGGGTTAAGTGCTTCTATCATTCATCCCAGTTATTTGTGAGCCCAAACGTGGAGTTAGGTAACTCATTCCAAACCCATAACCTTGAAAACAGGTGATGAAAGTGGTGAGTAAAAACTAAATGAAATTCCACTGCCCGAGGCTTAGGCAGAATGTCCCTTTGGCTGTTCAGGTTAACGTGATTACCAGGGGAGGCTTCTTTTTCCTGAAGCATTTATTCCAGATATGTTTCTTTAGCCCCTCTGCTCTGCTTGGCTGATTGTTTGCGGCCCATCTTTGCTCTTCTGTACGTAAATAAGTTGAATTGTTAGATATCGAATTAGGAATTCTCTTTTGCTATCAGAATGGTCTCTAAAGAGGGTAAAAATACTTCTGAGAAGAAAAAATATATATTTCTAGGTTGGGTTTTGTAAGCCATGCTGGACTGACCATGCTGGGTGTTATCTAAAATTGTAGTCCTGTAAAGTGCAGCAAAGCTGACATAAAAGTGCAGGGGGAAATTTCTTTTCTGTGTTTACAGAGTGACCTTCTGCACTGCAGAGACACTTTAAAGGGGAACATTAAGGGTCATAAACCTTAGCTGTAGAGCTCTTCTGAATTTTTGTCCTTTTAAACATATTTGATGATCAGTACCTTATGCCACGTGGGAACAACAAAGGACTCCTCAAAACAGCAACACCAACTACTGCCAACTTGATGTAAAAAAACTCTAACACTTTCTCATTTCTTTCTCAGTATGTGCTGCTTCTGCCCTCAGCCACTACAAGTGGCATCTTGATTTAACCATTCAAGCAGATGGGCTTTCTGTGGGTCAGTGGGGGTTTCTACTCTGTTACTTAGTTCAGACAGAAAAAAATAAAAACCTCCCAACCCCACCCCCAGCCTGGGCTGTGAGATTTTTAGACTAACGTTTGGTTGTACCCCTTGGCTACTGTAATCCTACCCTCAGGTTCTTCAGTTGTGTCTCTTTTTCTGCCCAGAATTTGACGACTTCAGACTTTTTCAAGGATTCAAAGTGGTTTTGTAGCCTTGTTGGAGCAAAACCAATTGCAGCAGCAAAAAGAGCTATAATAGTTCCAACAAGACTGTGGACCGTGTGGAAACCCAGTACGTCCCCTGCAGATGTGCAGGCCCATTGTATAGCACTAGTGCTGTCACCTGCAGTTCTGCCTGGGTACAACTCTGTGCATCCTGGAAGTGCTGAACTCCCAATGCATGCCCCATCTTGTGTACGTACATATACCTCTGCCTGGGGAACTTTTACCCTCTGTGCAAGCTTCTGAGAACATGGCTGTGAACAGCCACAATCGCCTGTTATAAATTTGTTTTCTCATATTACAACTGCCACAGTAAAAATTATTAATTTACTGCTGGTCAGGAACCAAGACTGACCATAAAGATCTGTAGACTTATTTGTACACAAACCCTTCCCTATCCACTTGGTGTGTCATCATCAACAGGCAAGGCCCTTTGCCTTTGCAGGAATGCGACAATGGGTTGACATACATAAGAATCGGGAGCCGAGTATCTCAGAGTGCTGAACGATTAATGAACGTACATTTAGTTAAAGGAGAGATGACCACAGCATTTGCTGTTTCTCTAATGCATTTTTTTTTTTTTGGCTTTCAGAGAGTAAAATGTTGAATGAAGCAGGATGTCTGAGGGCACACCTACATAAATTAGGGCTGACAGCCTCACCTTCTCTGCCCACTCTGAGCGCTATGTAAGTTCCCCACTGCTCCATGTCCAGCCAACGTGGAGCATGGGTAGTGAAAAGTTTGAGTCTGTGACAGTCTGTGTACATGTGCCCTTCTACATTTCCCAGTTAACACTGTGGCTTGGGTGTCTCTTGCTAAACTGTTTTCAGCCACTCATAGCGGCCCATTCTTCCAGTAAAGATTTTTAGATGCCCAGAGTATATGTCTTTTGTTGTTAACTGTGGCTTCTTGCAATTCTGAAAAATTCCGGTATCTTCATGCAAGACTGCATTGACCATTACAGTTTGCGTAAGACATGTTGAATCACACCGTACAAACTGTCTTTGGTCACGCATGCGCTTGGCTGTTCATTGAACTTTGCTCAGCCTTCTACTTCCACCAGTTTCTTCCTCAGAACTCCTCAGGTTATCGCTTTAGTCAGGCAAGACTCTAGGCTCACTTCTGTACTTCCAGCTTTTCCTAGAAATACCTGTTTGCATGTTTGATTAGTTCATGGTCAGAATTCTCCAGTTCGTTGTTAGTATCTTGCCATGTGACAGACCAGCGTTTTTTGGCTCAGTTTGGTCCATTGCTAATAGAATACAAAAATTAACACACTAATGTGAAACAGGTCTGTGCTGGGACTGGGATGGTCCCTACACTTCAAGTTAGTATTGTCGGTTCGTATTTCTGTAGAAATATCAGTTAAGAATTTTCATGAGCCTCACTTGTTTTAGTTCTTGCTAAGTTGACGGCTGAGCTACCAAGATAACAAAGTTTCTTCAGAGCAAAGGTCTGCTGCTTTGCTTGGCTGATAAGGTCTCCCATTCTATGACTGTGTGGTCATAGCTGAAATTAAAAAGCTAAAAGAAAAAATTCCTCCTTCACCTAGCGAGACCTTTTGGCCAAATTAATCAGCTGCTGGAGTTGCTTCCACAGCCCCTCTGCATGGCATGCAAAAGGTGCACCTGCTTGTTGTCACCTTTCAGGCCAGCGACTCTGTCGAGCCACAGAACATTATTGCCGATGACGGTCTCAAAATTTACGCTATTATCACACTAGCTAATCATACAAAGGTAGTCTGAATTGTGTAGGTAATATTCTGCTTACTGACAGAAACATCAAACTAAACAGAAATACAAAAGCCCCTTGTCTTAGGTACCCAGAAGCAAATGGGAATCTGAAAGTGTTACCTTACTGAGAAGAAAAACCATAGGACTTAACTCATGCTCAGCTATGCTTTACCTAAGCAGCTATTTCTATTTCTACTTTAGTGTGTGCTAGAGAAGCAGATTCTGGATAAAGATCTCGATTTTCTGAACAAAGATTTTTTTTTACAGTAAAAATGTGTATCCTTTGAAATTCAGATTTTTTTGACACAAATATTATTTAAAAAACCCCCGAAACAATGTTTTTTCTTAACTCAGCTTTGTTCCCTTCCAAATCATGTGTTTTTGATGAAGAGGCGTGAATAGGGCACTTGGCTGACGCTGAATATGCTGTGGAAGCCTATTTCAGTAAAAGCATAAGAAAAAGTGTATTACACTCAGCTCCTAGCCAGGAAAGAACATCTTTGCAGAGAACACCCTTTCTTTTCAGCCTGTAGTCTACAGTTTCAGATGGTAATAATGACTCTTTAATATTTCTGTCTGGGAAGTGGAGACATTAATATTCTCCCAGAGAACTCACAGCAGTGACTGTAAATTACATGGTACTCTGGAAACACAGCAGGATGTGTTTCCTTCCTTGGATGGTTTAATACAGGGCCTTCATCCCATAGCGTATTACCCATATATAACTTGCATTTTGAGTAATACCATTGTGTCAAATAACAGCGTTGTGGAAGCCGTAGCACGTCTCCTCCTGGATGGAGGGCTGGCAGGAGCGCCTGTCTGTGCAGGTGGGCTGTCCCTTACGGTCTGTGGCTTATCCTGCGTGACAGCAATGAGACGTAAGGTCTGGGCTGAAATTTTCAAAGTCTTCCGAGGGATTTACCTACTGTTTTTAACAGGTTTTATGAGGATTAACTCCTTCTCAGCCTTTAAGAGATCTTCTCTATTGTCTTTACCCAGGGACATGTCAAAAGTTGTGAAAAGTTCCTTTTGCTCTATCTAGGGCGATTGTTTTGGGTGTGAGATGTTGTCACTGGCAACATGGATTTTTGTTTAAATAATCATAATATCAGATTAAATATTTTGTGGCCATTAAAGAAGACCCCTGCCCAAATATCCCGGGTTCAATCTAAGATGAGAATGGTATGTTCAGCTGGTATGTCTGTTTTACTGGACGCCCTCCCAGGTATTCTTTCACCTAACAGTGGTGAATAGCAACGGCTGTTACTTAATTGAGACACATTTTCATAATGAGGATACATTCAGCTGGAGCCAAGTCATTAAGTGGTGCTTAAATTCCTATTAAGGTCTAAACTTTTGGAAGTTTCCACGTAGGTGTTAAATGAAGATTCAAGGCAACAAATGTAATTTTTAATTGTTGATTTGTTTAAAATTTTTTGCTGTATTTTATATCTCTTAACAACTATTTAGACCAAATAGTTCTTTTTTACAGCTGTTAAAATGGAACAATTCACTGTTCATCAAGGTCCCTCAATTCAGAGGATTTTAGTACATTGTTATGAACAGATAAAAATACAACTTATTCATGTGCTTTTTTAAGGTTGAGGGTTTTCCTCTGTGGGCAGCTTTTGCGCACATTCTTGCAAAAGTTGCGACAGAGTAGTGTTGCCTGATATCAGTGACCTGGTTACCGCAGGCATGGGCTGGAGCAGCAAGTGTAGGAGGCCATGTTCTCAGGTGCTGCCCAGCGCTCAGCATGTGGTCCCAGAAAACAGAATCCAGCCTTTTCTTAGCATGGCACTCATCTCTGAGTTGGGTCGAGGGGAACCTCAATGCATGTGGAAATAGACACATCCTAGTGCTGGGTTTGGGGGCGACAACCCTCAGAGAAATGGAGTGGTTGGTGGAGCGCTCCGTATTTTCTTGAGGAGCTGCTACAGGGGTGGGACCTTCTCCACTGTTACTTCTTTATTTCCAGGACCCTCACCAGCATTCCTTTCCCATGGGGACAAGGAGGAGGTCTGAACGATGAAGTCGCTCAGCATCGTTAATAGTTTGATTCCCACCTGAACACTGCCTGTGAAAAAATACATCTTCCTCACAAGAAAGAATTGCCTAGGTTGGAAGGGACCCTTAAGATCATAGAGTCCAACCAACAACCTAACACTGACAAAATCACTAAACCATGTCCCTAATCACTATGTCTACCCATCTTTTAAACACTTCCTGGTGCCTGAAGCCTTTGACTTTGAGGTAAAGAGAAACCCAGAAGTGGTGTGCGTACTTGCACAGGTAAGAGAAGGGCTGATGGGTAATCACAGTCTGTGTGATAAAATGAGTTTCTGTAAAAGATAAGTTTCTGTAAAGAGTCTGACTTTGAGCAGACCTGTCCTATGTCTCTCAAATGGAGTGTTCAACTGACATAATTTTGGCCACGAATATTTCTGGGCTGATCAGGTGTGCTGGTTAATCATGAATGAGAACCAGAAAACATTGTTTAGAAGATCAATATGGGTACTTAGAGGGAAAAGAGCCAGTCTCTGCCAGCTTATATCAACAGCTTTGTTTTGAAGCCACAGAAGTACAGCTCTGTGCAGCTCTGAAACATCAGTCTCCTTTGGCTAGTCTTACTGAATTAGGTAGCCTTTATTTTGCCCTCAGAAGGTATTTGGTTTGGTTTTACAAAGAAAAAGTTGGTAGTTTCGATAGATGGATACGCTTGTTACATCCCTACTTGTATGCCAGTAAGGGCTTGTAAGCACTTACCCTTCTTATCTTTTTTAAGATCCTGAGACAAGGGAAAAAAAGATTTCTATCGAGCATCTTCACGGCGCTGGGATCTGAGGTCAATAGCGTCCCTATTTTTATTTACTGTGACATAATTCTATAAAGCCATCCCAACTCTGAGTGTAAAAAAGAGGAGCGTGAGACCTGTGCTTTGTCACTTGTCTCCCCGGTCGGGCAGGGCCGGGTTTCCCCGTGGTCTGGAAGGATGCACACAGGGCGATTTTTATTTTTTTCCCCAGGCTTGCTGCAGTGTGGTGTCTCAGCTGGCAGAGCGATGTGTTGCTACAGGGCCGCAAGCCAGGTCTGAGGATTTCCATCGCGCACCTTCCTTCTCAACCTGTGCATCCATTTCTGCACGCAGAGGAACCCCGGCCGAGTGCTGCACAGCGGGTGGACGCGGGGGCTCTCTGGGAGCCCGCGGAGCAAGGCGAGCAGGAGCCCAGGCACAGCTCTGAGTGTGTGCCAAAAAGCCGAGCTTCTCAGAGCACCAGGATTTAGACCTGTGGCTCATAAATGAATGAGGCCAACAAATAAATGACTTCCAGCTACGCTGCGATGGGCAGCGTCTGGTTTCCTTCATTACTTTGTTTTTCCATCTTGCGGTCTCTCTGCTGTTCTGCTGGTATCAAGGACCATGAGCAGAGCGCAGGTCAGTCTCTCAACTAGTTGTCTTTTAAATGCAGCATGGAGAGAGGTTTTTATCTGTCTAAATGCCTTAACTGCTTCCTGGGCAGGCTCCCTAAAATCCAAGAATTTAGCTTGCTTAATACACATGGAATGGGGCTTGTAGCTTAAAATGGAGACTCCTCCTTCTCCTCAACTGGAACCTCTTTAAAATCTTAGCACACCCACACACTGAAGGTTGGGCTCATTTGATGCATACCCAAGATCTCCCGGGGTGGTACAACACATCGTTGTCTCTGCACAGCTCTCCTTTTATTCTGCTGTGCTGGGCTCTTTGGCAGTGAGGCTGTTGCGGTCTCTCAGAAGCACTTTACACTATTTCTGTAAGAGGAAGGGTGAATTTTAAAAAAGAAGGTGCTGTCTGTTTTTCTAAACAAATGCGAGGGCTTGAGTCTTAATGTGAATCTGTAGCTTTTGCTGAAGAATGTGTTGATATGATAGAGGTATGAAGAGAGAGATTTCCCTTTCTGAAACACAGTCTCTCTTCTAATTCTCCCTGTTATGGCAAGCCTCAAGTCCTGTTCAAATTCCCAGTTTGATTATCCAGCCTACTTACCAAAAATGGGATAATGCTGAAATATAGTAGAGGTAAATTGTTTTATAGCTGTCATAATGGAGGGCACTATTAGTACTGTAATAATACGATGTTAACAGAGTCAATATCTTCAGGGTTGAATTACAGCCTCTCTTGATAATACCTTCCAGAAGTGGATGAAGGATCAGGAAATGCCTTCATTTGGGCAGTTTCTTTCCAATACTTTTTGCTGGAGGAGGATGATCTTAGCACCTGCTATTTTGACTTGGTTTCATGGCTCTCTTCTCCATAGTGCCATCTCTCTGTTGGTGTCTGTTTTGGCACTATTAGCTGAGATAAATACATTAAGGAAAAGAGAAAAGGAAAATGTAGCTGCTGGGGAACTTTGAAAATGCATTGAGTCTTTAAAGCAAGTAAATGATGGAGAAGAAAGAGTTACAGAAGATGGAAATGAGCAGAATGGAAAAAGGTGGTTAATTAAGGGGTTTTATGTTATACCCAGGGTCCACTAGATTTTGACTGCATCAGTTTGTCTCCCTTGGTCCTTCATGAGTCTGAATGAAGCTCAGCCAATGACTTAAATATTTAAGATGAGCCTACTAAAATGAAGCCTAAATGATAAAGGTAATGAAAAGGGGGGTTTCTGTCCTTCACGATATCAAGATCTCCTTCTTCTCTATCTAGATCTACTTCAGATCACACCACTCACAAGTCTATGTCACATTCTCAAGGTGTCTAATTACTAGGAATCAGTGGTGTACATTTCCTCAATCTGAAACTTTCTTGAAACCTGAGGCCTGTGCTAGGTGTTCCAAGGTCTTCGCTTTAACCTTTCACAAGAAACTCATTGTACCAGCAGTCTTTGAGTCATATCTGTACTTACACTGATTGAATATTTAAATATGTTATTACTGGACAAAAAAAGTGTTTTTCATTTCAGTGCCACTTTTCAGTTCACTTGCACTGGTGTTACTTCTCATGGTGGCAAAGGAGAAACCAGCATTCCTTATCTTCTTCCTCGGATAAAGAGTGGCTTGTTGGACTAAAGTACTCATGAGGGAGACCCATGGCAAAGTTCCTGTGCTGCTGTTCTCTCATGTCTTGGGTGAGTTCTCTGAAAATCAGCAAATAACTGCTGCTCTAGAAGTCAAGAAATCTCACATGAGAAACTTTGATGAGGATTTTGTCAGAATTGATGTTTTCCTCTGAAATATTTTTTGATGACCAATTTGTGTATTCAAATAACAAAGCTTGTTCTGGAGAACTTTTTGATAATCTCTCAGATGAATAGCTTGTGTAAAGAGTCCTGGCCATAACTGGAAGGCAAATTATAGTCCCAGGGGATGAGAGATGCGAAGATGGATCGCAATGCTTTTGGAACAGGTTAGAGGCAAATGCCCGGTACTTATTCCAGAGCAGACCTTTGCCGTCCCAGCATTTTCTCACCTCTGAAGAAAAATAACAATTGCTGTCCTTCTCAAACTCTTGTTCCACCAAGGCAGCATATCTCTAAGTAATGCAAACCATGGAAGTTCTGAGTGGACCTTCAGACAATATCATGCAGCATTGCCCCATGGAATAGCTGTGATTCAGTGGTGGCTGGTTTCTAATTCAAGTCTCAGATCTTTTGAAGATCTTGGCATCATTGAGGATGAAGGTTATAAATCATTTTGAGAGGAGCAGATTTAAAGTAGAGAAATTTTCTCTGAGGAGACAAATTTAGAAACATAAAATTGATAAACCGCAATAAATGTATCTGAAATGTCTGAGCGTATCCTGTTCAATTTCCTTTTCTTGTATGAAGTATAATCAAGAACATTTCTTGTTTTTCCAGAAGGCTGTAGCTAGTTAGAAAGCACTGCTAGGTCAGTTCTTAGTCTGATAATAACATAATAGCCTGAAGTCCCAATGCTGAAGTGCTGCTTCAAACATCTCTTTTGAACAGTGCTGGCTGTAATGACAATAACAATCACACTTGGAGGTCCATGTGAGGAAAATATGTCTATGTAATAGGTTATATTGGAGTTGTGTTTCTCACATCTCTTGTAAATACACGCTAGAGCAGTAGTCACTGGGTAAAATTATCATTATGATCTGTTAGAAAGAGCCTCCAGATCGTTCATACAAATGGTGCTTGTCAAGGCCAGCTTTGTAGGGCTAGGTCTCTGGCTGATCAAATGATATTGTGTTAATGGAAACAGTTGTCTTTAAAGAAATTACATCTTTTCGCCTTTTAGTGAAGAAAATAACAGGCCTCAAATACTAGGCAAAAAAAATGAAACCATCACAATGTGCAAGACTGCATTGCTTAATATTAGAGTGTTTCATAGCTGGAGAAAAATGACTGTGATGGTTTGTTGAGAGAAAAAAACCCCAGACCTCTACCACCTCTTCTGACCAATGGTAATTTTTATAAAATCTCAGACAGGCAGAGAAGTTGTTGGCCTCTAAAAGCTGAAAGAAAATAAACAGGTGGTGAAACGAGGTGGCTTACTTTTTCTGGAATTCTGTGGAAACACTTGTGTCTTAAACATTAATTTTTAACCGCCATTTGTCAGCAAGTCTTCTTGGGCAGCACCCCATTACTGACTCAATAAATATATTACCAATGCTGTTATGCCTCTCCAGATCTTCGCACGTTTCACGTATCTGTTTGGAGCAGTGACTGTGCGATGCCAACCGCGGCTGCAGCCCCAACAAGCTTCCCACAACTAACAGCATGTGATTCAAAAGGCCTTGGTCTTCTTGCAGAAGCCGCTACACTTCCAGGAGGAGATGCAACTCCTGCCTAAAAGGTTGAGCTCAGCCAGGTTACATGTGGGACTGGATGTTGCTGGTGCAAGCTGTAGGCAAAAAGTCTCCATACCTTCTCATATTCATCATCTTAACCTCTCACACCAGCTGCTACCTGGCTTCTGACCAGCTAGCTGTCTTGTCAACTCTGTCTCCTTAACTTATACTCTTGGTCTTGGTAGATTCCCAGCATTTTCCTAAAATGCCCTTCTTCATATAATATGTCACTGCATTCCTTTATGTCAATCCATACTCTCAGCTCTAATGTGCCACACGTCAGAGCCCTCTTACCTCTCTGTGTTTGTCGCAGTTGAAGCTGAGCAGTGTGTCTGCCGTAGGCTTTAATCCTCTTGCTCTTACAGGGCAGAACTTTTATCTGGCATAGACCACCTCACATTAAGGAGCCATTTCCAGTGATGGCCTACATAGAGAATCTTACAAAGAATTTGAAAAAGCATTTGACAGGGCAAAGTGAAAATGTTTCATGCTCTTTTGTGCAACATGTCGGACTATAGGTCTTTTTAATAAAAAAGAGAAGAGGTTATTTTAAAAAGTTTTCCTTTCTATATATCTTCAGGTATTTGCATTGAGAAGCAGTCCAAAAAATTACTTCTCTCTTAAAAAAAATTCATTTTGAATTTGAAAAACTATTTTAAATCCCATTTTTCCCTTGGTTTTTTCCTGCTCGCTCCTCTTTATACATACATATATATATATATGAAAATGAGAAATGGAAAAATAAGCCTGAACCTTTTTTTTCCAATTTGAAGGAATGATGCCCATTTGAAAGGATCTTTATTAAAACAGGAACTGGTAAGTAAAGGGAGTATTTCACTTTATTAATTCAGGTTTTGCTCATAAAAAAACAAACGGAAATTTTTTTAGTCTAAAAATTTTTGTGAAAGCTTGTTTTTACTCGTTCTAAAGAACTGGGTAGCACTAATTTGGCAATATTTCTGGGAAATTGAACGGTTGAAGGGATAAAATGGGTTTATGTTATCTTTGGGGTTTTTACTGTTACTTTGCTTAGAGATTAATATATAAAATTCAGTTACCTTCAAAAAGCCTCACAATCGCTGTCAATTGCTCAACTATTGTTATATTAACTACTTATTTTGGAAAAAGTTCTTTATTATTGAGTATCTTATCTAAATAGTATCTGATCTTGTTAGAAAACAAAGCTAAACAGAGATCCAAAACTTAAAGCCTGGGTTTCTTAGGAACTGAAATATAAATTCCACAGAGAATTCTTCAAAAAAAAAAAGCCAAATATTGTGTATTTCTTGGGAAACCAAAAATTACTTGGTTTTCAAGTAAAGGGTATGAAAGTATTTAGATATGACAGTGCCAAACACGTCCTTTTTTTCTTTTTTCAGTGGTTTTATTCCTTCCGTATGCATTTACTTTTAAATTATAGCAAGGTATCAATAACATGAGATATGTATGGTAATGCAGTGTCCTAAATTAGGGTCTTTAAAGTCAAAACTGTATACTCACTTCTCCAGTGCACTTTTTTGCAGGATGAGGGTCTTCAGAAACAGCCTGGTTTGGGACTTGATCTCACAGGCATCAGGGGTGGAAAAAGTGTCTTCCACAGGCTAATGACATCTGGGAAAAATCTGTGGCTCGTAGCAGAGCGGTGAGCAGATAGCCGCAGCCCTGGAGATCAGGAAGGAATTTATGACCTACACACGGACTCATAATATGGTATTTAAAATGACATGTTCATCTTGAAGTAAAAGAGAGACATTTCAGTAGTGTGCTAAAGTAATACTCCCACTTGTTCCTGCTGTAGAGTACCTGTAAATCAGCTCTTTCTTATTTCTATGTATCTTTTGAAATTTCTCTGTTCAGAACATCCTGCAGTTGGAAAACCACAGGCGTGCCTGCAACCCTCCGGAGGAGAGAGGGTGATTCAAAAGCCCTTCTTAGACTATGATGGGAAATGGAGAGCCAGACTTCAGGTGCAAACTGGAGAGGACTTTGCTGCCAGCAAGACGTCCTTTGAGGTAGTTGCAGCTCAAAAGATTGCTGAAATGAGCAGAGCCAGAGTTTGACTAGAAGCCAAGAAAAAGAGTAGCTCGGGTCAGTTAATCTACCACATTGCATGTGGGGGATCTATGATACGACGCTGTCTCTGCCTGCTCTGAAGTAGTGTAATTGAAGGGATACAGTCTTCAAACGTATCCTTGCCTGAACGGTAGCTGTTAGGGCTTGCTAGGCACCACTGATGTAGGACTCGGGAAACTACTCCAGAAAATCCATGGAACTGGTGGGAAAAATACTCACGTAGAAGCTTGTAGAGCTCACTGGAGGAGTCTTTGGGGAGGGATGGGAAAAGTATGGAAAGGGAGACTGTGTCCAGCTCTGGAGTCCTCACCACAAGAAGGACATGGACCTGTTGGAGCGGGTACAGGGAGGGCCACGAAGATGATCAGAGGGCTGGAGCACCTATGCTATGAGGACAAGCTGAGAGATTTGGGGTTGTTCAGCCTGGAGAAGAGAAGGCTCCAGGGAGACCTTATAGCAGCCTTCCAGTACATAAAGGGGGCCTATAGGAAGGATGGGGAGGGAGTGTTATGATAGGACATGGGGTAACGGCCTCAAGTTGAGAGAGGGTAGATTTAGACTGGATATGAGGAAGAAATTCTTTACTGTAAGGGTAGTGAGGCACTGGAACAGGTTGCCTAGGGAAGCTGTGGATGCCCCATCCCTGGAAGTGTTCAAGGCCAGGACGGGACTTTGAGCAACCTGGTCTAGTGGGAGGTGTCCCAGCCCATGGCAAGGGAGTTCGAGCTAGATGATCTTTAAGGTCCCTTCCAACCCGAACCATTCTGTGATTCTGTGAGACCAAAGCTGTTCAAAGGTATGAAACAACTTCCGTACAAGCAGCAGCTGAATAGAGTTGGACTCTTCATCCAGTGATGGAGTGCCATGATAGAGACTGATACGTCGTGAGTCTGAGCTGCTTGGTGACTTGAAGGTGACTTCTGATTTTGTTATTTTTCTTAGTCAACATTTAGACACCCCGAAACCTGGGCAAACCTCCTGCGCTTTACACACAGCTTTCTTGACATGTCTCAGACACAGCTGAGGATACTTATTTTGCAGACAATTTCATAAAATCATGTTAGGAGGGGATGCAGGAAGCAGAAATATTCAAAACAAAATGGATGATGGATCTTGGAATAAGAAACATTCAAAGGGGTGAACTGAAATCATGGGCAACACGTTCACCGTTGCCTCTCCATTCTGAAGAGAATTTCACTGCCAAAGTGGTGATATTTCAGTACTCCACTGATACGACTAAAACAAGCAGAGAGAACTGTAATTATTGGAAAAGGAAATATTATGTGAGTTGAAAAAAAAAAAAAAACGAAACCACCTCTTGCTTTCTTGGAAATGATTTCCTTTGTCTTTTCCCCCCTTTCATCACACACGCACACTCACACCTACCCAAACTATAAAAGGCAAAGCCCTCAATGGGTTATGAAGAAATTAAGAAATCTTAGCCCAGCTGCACAAGAGGATATTAGCTGATGTCAAAATTCTTGTTTGGCATCCCAGAAAGGGTACAGTGTTGATGTATTTCTGGAAGATACCTCTGTGTTTTTCCTTTAACCTCCTTTGACTTCTGAGAACTCTTGTGTAATTGCTCATTTCACAAATCTCTAGCTGTACCACAAAAATTTGTTGCCCTGAGGTCAAGATTCAGTTGTGTTGTGTCATCGTTGGTGTGGTTCTGGCAGGCTGGCTGCCTGGCTTCAACAAAGGTGATCTGTGAGACATCAGCAGAAAATTCACAATGGTGAAACTGTATCATCTGAATGCAAACCTCAACATCGTAAATACATGCCTGAAGTTCTTCGCCAGATTTTGAAAATGTGATAGAAATTTCCACTGAAAATTTCAGCTGATTCATAATGGTTAGTGCTGTGGCTAACCGGGTTTAGAGTGGGTCTGCTGACTGGATTTGTTGATCCCTCGAGCAATAAGCCTTACAGTAGAAACAAGCAGAAAGCAGAAGGATTCTAATGGAATTTTCACCTAGAAAATTTCATTTGAGCATAACCCAGGGAGACATGCACAGCTACAGAGAGCCTGATCTCACAAACAGCCTACTCCCTAATTTCTTCCATTGTATTTGATGGCACACAACACTTTGTGTGATCAGGTAGTCATGGATTTCCCCATGTCAGTAAGAGACAGCACCAGCCAAAATTTTCCTCTAGAAGCAGTCACATAGCTCAGAGGCCAAAATTAATCCCTTAATAGCTGATGATCCAAATGAAGTAACTCTTTCAATACTCCTGCTACTGGTCCCATGTTGGTGAAACAAGCATTTGCTATGAAAAAAATGACTCAACTCCTTCCAGAAAAAAATCTGGAAGCTGATCTCTGCCTACTCCCGACATGCTAGGATTGTCATGCTGTCTCAAAGGACCCAGGGAGAAGGTAGAGAGAACTCCTAAATAATTTGGCAGTAAGGAAACTGTCCTCTTGTCATAAAGTTTTCCTTAGCACTCTAGAACAAGCTTCATCTATCTGACAAATCATTGACTTCTAGTTTAAGAGTTAAAGGCAGGTTCATATTTATTTTATTAAACTTATTTTAAATACAAAGCAATTTATATTTCCAGTGCGGAGATAGTTGGAGGAGGTGTGTTGCTTATGAGACGTTTGTCTTAAGTCCCACCCTCGGGGCATGTTAACCACATCTGGATTGACTTCACGTGGACTTTTCTCTTCTGAGAGTACTGGACCACATCACACTGAAATGGTAACAGCTGGAATTATATTTTATTTTCATCAAGTATATTTGAATGATCTTTCTTACCTTGGCAACAGTATCAATGCTCCTTGTCAATCCTTCCAAAAGCAGTTCCTCCTATTGTGGTTTCATGGCTCTTTTAATTGCAAACTCGGCTAGGCCAAATTCTTACTCAGCTTTCATTTGGGGAAAAGTGTCACAGAAATGTGTTTGAGAACTTGTATAAGTGCGGGCTTAGGAAAAACGTTAGCCAAAAGGTTTGGTCTACTTTAAGAGCTATAGAAAACTGCATTGCTTGATTGTCCCATTCCTGTGCTATCACGGGTTTCCCCAAATTGCTAGTGTTGAGCTTTTTTTTGCATGTTTGCTGCTTAAACTCTGCCACCCTTCCCTGAATTCCTTTGTAGGCTGAGTATCAGGCTGAAACTTCTCCCATTCAATACCCTCTACTGCTACATTGCTACTGACATTACTGACCCTGTGTCTCACTAAATACCCTGCACTGGGCAGCACTTCCATCCTCTTCTTGGGTGCTGTATTTGTAGATCTTTTCTGGGCACTACAGGCCTATTGAAGGGCTGTGTGAGAAGCTGCTGAAGACTGTCTCTTCATGATCAAGTCCTCTATTTTTTTACATTGATGGCTACAATTAAGGTACGCAACAGCTTCTTTTTTCATGTGTGCAGCAAGGACTTGTGGAATAGGTGGCATCCGTTGGGATAGGAAGGTATCTGACCCTCTTTAGGTGCTCCGTTCAGGGTGCCCTGAGCTCCTGAGGTACCCTGAGCACCATCACACGGGCTTTTCTCAGGAGAGGTCTGAAAGAGAAGCCAAGACGTGGCCACTGTGAGTTAGTCACCAGCCATGCATTCATACGTGGTCTGTATGAAAAGAGTATCGATGGTGGAGTACTTGTGTCCTGTGGGTGCATGTGCATGCAAACACCCTCAGTCACTCGGGGACTGCATGGTGCTGTGGTTGGTGTAGAATTATATGTATTATTAGTTTATCTGTAACTTTGCTAGTTGTACAGCTTAGAAATTGTGTGGATTTTCCTAGAACATAACTCAGTAGAAGTAATCAAGAACTATTTTAGACAGATTTTGAAAATATGTTGGAACTGGTTTTATCTGTTCATAAATACAAATGCTTATTTAGAAGTTCTGGTTTTTAGAGTTAAAAGGTGACCATAATATCCCAGAAAAAATTAAATAACCTTATGATACTAAATGGAAGCCTCAGGACTTTCCAGGGCTTCCATTAAGTCCTTTCTGTTCCCTGGAAATGCTGAAAATTCCCCATATCCTTTGCCATGGAGCTTTTATTTCTGTATTGGTTGGATGGGAGAAGAGGAAACTACGAAAAAGTCCTAATTCTTGAACCGGAGGGTGGGCAGCTCATTTGAAACAAGGAGGACAGAAGCTTTACCTTCTCTTACCTAGGTTGATTTATAAACTGCTGCTATTTGGAATTACCTGTAGGACTGGGATGTGTTATCCTATAAATCTCAGAGAGATGGATGACTAGACAGAGGACAGGGAAGGCACAGGAGAGATTCACTTATTAAAAATCCCTACAATGTATTGTTTTGTGATCCCAGCTTATCCAATTGACATCACCTTCACAAGGTAACAAGGGTCATGTAATATACAACTAAAAAGCCCTTACAAATCTGCAAGGGACTGTTACTAGCCATTTTGCTCTCTAATTTACAAACATTTGCCCATGAAAAGGAAGTGAAGCTCTTTAAGTGAAGACATTTTATCTGTGGCAAATATTTTCAGAAAGCATGTCTGGGGCAAAGGCTATTCTAAATCTCCCTGGGTTATTTTCTTTCTTGTTTTGTGAGATGACTTTGTTATCTTCATGGGGTTTTTATCAGTATAATGTTTGTGGTTGGTGTGAGGGAAGGGTCTTACGGTTAATATTTTATTCTGGCAAAGCTCAGATCAATACGTTGTGCTTTCTCCTTTTAAAATATAATTTCATATAGGCTGCATCTTTCCCAGGGTTGGCAGTTTCCTTCACAGCCTTTCTGTCTGTAGGTCTTTGAAACTGATGTGAATTTGTCTCTCACAACTTCTGACTTAATATTGATGCTGTGACTTGGAACCAGAGCTCCAGGAGAGGGCAAGACAAGGTGTCCAGCCTTTATTTGCTGTGCAGCTTTTTGGCCTGTGAGTCTCAGCTCTCGTAAGCTGCATAGTGTCAGGCTTGACCCCAGCTTCTCAGGACAGCTGTAACCTTCCTGCACCTCCTCATCCCCTCAAAGAACACTCAGGAGTGGACACAAGTAGGGAAAGAGAGTAAGGAATTTTTTTTTTGAAAGGCACAAACATGTGACCTAGATTTTGCTACCTTTGGGGGAAAAGTGTGTGTCTGACTGCTATTTCTAAGTTCATAATACTTTTCTCCTGTGAAATAATGGTCCAAATTGTGTTACAGAAAATCCCATTTCCTGATGCCTGCTTGTACATCTACCTGGTGGAAAACTTTCTGTTGCAGTGTTCAGCTGACAAATTGAAATGTTTTACAGAAACATGTATTGGCTCCATTGACATTTTCATTTCAGATATATTATATTCCATTCATTTATGTAAAAGTCAAAAAGATAATGATTTTACCCACACAGTCCTTTTAGGCTTTCTGAAAAGCATTCAAATGAAATATTTATAGAGGATTTTGTTTCATGAAACATTTGGAAGTTTTGACTTTGAAAAGTTGTTTTAAAGTTTGTTTCTTTTTATCTTGAATCAAATCTAGGTGTTGGTATCTTGAAATTAGTTGCATGATGTAAAATTCGTCTTTTATTAGCTGTATTTGTAATGAAGAAATTTCCCATCTCTTTTTCATAAGAATAATAGTGCTCCCTTCAGCTAAGTGACTAAATTCTACTCTGCAGCTTTCAGGCTGTAAGAAGCATTAATTGGATGCGATATCCTTCATCGCTTCTTGACCTACGATTACACGTAGTCAAACAGCAGTGTTGTTTTGCCATGGAGTTGAATGCATTTTAATTCCAGATTAAATGAGTCCTTCTACATGGTGACACAGAAATGTTTGTATTCTATAGGTGTTAATAATACTGATATACTAAAATGCAGAGCTGTGTAATTATGTTCATTTATCCTGCACCATTAAATACCTAATATCCACTCAGTCTGAAACCTGCTAGGTCTCTCAAGAATCCCTGAATATCCAGAGCAAGGGCTAGAAATGAGAGTGTAATACTGCTGAAAAGCAGAGATTATCAACATTACAACATGCTGTACAGCTTTTGTTTCACACTGGAAGATTCTGAAATGAAAACCAGTTTTAGATCATTTTTTGGTAATCTTTCTTTGATTATGTCCCTCTTGCTCTTTCTAAGATCTGTAGAGTTGGTAAAACAAGCAGCATGTCACAGAAATCATCCCAGTAAAACAGAAGTAATGCTCTGAAAAACTTGCTTAGATTAGTTCTTCCAGTTACGTATCTGAAATATATAAATTGTGTGGCAGCTTAAAAGGTTGTTGCAACTGTTTGGGGTGCCCTTCCTGCTGAGAAACAGGATCAGGCATCATAAACCAATTGCCAAAATTTTTTTTCTGAGGTTCTTGGTCTCAGGGACCACTACTAGCCTGATGCAATGATCATCAGGCCAGTAGTGGTCCCTCTGCATTATGCTACAAGTAGGAGGGATGCAGTGGGGCTCTCTTCTGATGGTAAGGTGCTACTGAAAAGAATGCCACTGTGAAAAAAACAGAGGACTGATGCTTTCTAAAACCTTAAGCAGTGTGGCTGAGGGACTGGAAATCTCTCAGGAATGGAAGTCTTGACGCTTCTTGTTTTTCATCATGAAGGGCAGGTTTGTAATTTTCAGAGGATGACTTGCATGCAAGCAGATGTCATGGCAAATGTTTGCCTGTGACCTTCATAGCTAAACCTCTGGCTGGGCTTCTGCCTGTGCTTCTGAAATGGACTCTGGTGGAAGAAGAGCCAAAGGACTCTGTTTCTTTTCCTGATTTTTGTCTCTCTCTGCTGGTTTTGTCATTATGAAGGCTTTTCAGGCAGATTATACTGCCTTGCTGCACCTTGGTGTAGCAGGAAGACCAGGACAGGCTCTCAGACCGAGGTTGCCACTCATCTTGTGCCTTGCTCTCCTCAGAGCTCTGAGGAGCAGCCCAAGGATATCAAAAAGCGTCATGGCTTCATCCATTTGAGAACCTGTGTTGTATAGACAAACTGATGAGATTTTAAATAAATTAAGTGAGTGCAGCTAACAATTGTTATATTTTAGCTTCTGAAGCTAAAATAGGCAAAGGTAAGAGCGAGATGCAAGAATCAACAGTTTTAAAATATTTATACTCTAAAAGAACATGGGTGTTTGTGATAAAAGGAACTGGAAACTTGTACGATTTCTGATATTCCAAACATCCCTTGTAAGGATATAAAATACTTAACTGGAATGGACCCTGATCCTTGGCTGTCACTGTCTTCCCTGTAAGCAGGTTTGGGCTTGTGATCTGGAGCAATATGCAAAGTGGGCTTCTAAGCCAGGGATAAACTGCAAATGTACCAATTTCTTAGTTTCTCTTCTTTTTCTCCCTCCCCTTCTCCTGACAGACTCATCGTGGATAGACTCTCGCACACACCACTGGAAACTTTAGGAGCGCGCCGAAGGCTGCTTCATTTTCAAGTCTTCTAGTAAACACAGGGTTCACTCACTAGAAATGCCCTCCCCATCTGTCCTTCCCAGTGGATCACATGCAGCAGTCCAGGAGGAAATACCTCACTCTTCTAGGTCAAGTGGGATCCCATCATTCTCATGCACGTGGCCAGGCTCTGCCCTTTGCTTTACTGTTGCCTTCCACAGCACAACAGAGAGGTACGTGAGGGTGGCAATTCTTTTATTCTCTTTACGAGCGATGGCATGATTTTACTAACAACCACGTACGGTAACTCAGCCTGGCGTTGGTTCATTATTTCAGTACTTGCTTTTTCCCTGCCAGTATGGGTAGTGTGACAACATATTTTGGTGGTCTGTCATACAGACTCTTTTTCATCCTTGCTCAGCAGGCTAGGCATTTATTGGTTTGTTTGGGGTTTGTCACAACAACTGGGGAAAAATATTTTGAACAGTATTTTGGACAATGTCTGCCTGAAAAGCTGTACAAATTGGCAAGGGCAATTAAGAGACCTGAAATAACTTTCCACTCTATTATCAGGATATATCCTGAAGTGAAGGGATATCCTTTTAGATAGATTTGTGAAATGAGGAGAGGAGATTGAATTCTTTTGCGTTTATAAGTAGGACTCACTCTCAATAAAGATATGCAGTCTCTGACTTGACTGCGCATTGCTCAGGTTGGACTCGGAAGGAAGGACATAAAGGAAAAATAAGACTATAGATGTGGACATCAGTAAAGTTTTTGAGATTCCCATTTACATGCCTGATAAGAATAGGACTCCTAATGATAATGAGCAGAGAGAGACGAATCCATGTGAGAAGGAAGGCATATACGAGACTATTAAGGAGAAGCAGGCTTGAGAAAAGGTGAATTTGTTGATTTACAAAGGAGACAATCTTTTCACTGAATGAAGACAATATATAAATTTTTTTTGTTGTTTTGAAGATTGGGGTGGGGAAATTGAGGATCAATATAGATTTATAATTTTTTATTAATGTTGTGTTTTTATAAGAATATACAGAGATTTCTTTCTTACAATAGGCATTCTGTATTGGAAAATGATCAAGAAAGGATTCCCTGCATACAGAAAACACTTACTTTCCAAACTCAAGGTTCACTTGGCAAGGAGAGAGAATCAACTGGTGCTGTAATGACTTCCTGATTCTGAAAAAAAATTGGAAGGACACGATGAACAAAGAAAGAAATGTTCATAAATCCACGGTGTCCTTGAGGAAAACAAGGCTTCTAAAGCTTAGAAGATAAAGAGGCAAGCTCTGAGGCTCACGGGGGCAGAAATTAATGGCAAACAGGAAAAGAATTAAAAGGCTTCAATCGTTAGTAGTTTCAAAGGAACAGTTTCCTTTGTTTTCCTTGCCTTAAATGGAGGCTGATGTGGATGCTGGAGAACTAGGCTTAACCTTGATGCAGAGTCTGAAAAGAAGTTTGAAAGAAACATTTGTGGCTGTTGACCCAAATGATAACCTAACGCTGAGCATGCTGTTGCACAGAACTGATGTCAGCCCCACAGACCAGTGCTGAACATGCCCTTATGGTCTTCACTACCTCCCGAAGACACCAGAAATCACCATCCCCACCCCTCAACTTGAAAGTGATAATGGAAAGGAGAGGACATTTGGGCTTCCAGAGGAGTGAAGCTCTTATCGGTTTGTCACTGTCTTTCAGATCTTTATTATTCGTGCTGTAAGGGTGGTACTGACAAACTGCGGTCATCTGAATATTCAGCTTCTCATCTTAGACCTTGCTGCCTGACCTCCTGCTCTCTATAAGGTGATGCATTCCCCCCTCTCTGGTGTACCTTAATACAGCGGGATTAGATACAAAATAGCCCTCTGGAACTGTCTCCAATTACTGCAGAGAATGCACATGCAACTTACTTAGGCTATGTCAAGCTCCTAGCTGGCTGTGATGAGAGGAGAAGTATCCAACCCTCACTCACTGGGTCTAGGTCTGAGTATGACAAAGAAATAAAAAAAAAGAGTGAGGGTTAGAGTGAAAACGGGTGAGAAGAAGCTAAGCGGAAATAAAGACGACAAATCCTTACTGCAGGCTCTGTAAGGTAAAATGTGACATGTGGATGTGACTGGGTTAATGGTACTCGCTGTGATACCATTGCCTGCTGAAGCCTGGCTATCCCAGAGGATAGGGATACAACTGGTGCAAGAGTTACTCAAGGGGCTCCCAGAGCATAGTATGAATGGCCACAGCATCTCCTTCCCTGGTGTCACTGGCTGTGGTGAGCTCCAGGATGGGCCTCTGAGAGAAAGGCGCATTGTGGACAAAGAGGAGACAGAGGTCCGTGCTGACCAGGAGGACAGATAGGATGAGAGATGGCAGAGTGAGGAAGTGTCCAGCAAAGTCAGGGAAGCAAAAGGATCCAGCCTTCCTGAAGAAGCCTTCTTCCCATAGGGAAGTTTAGGTATGTCCAGCTGGGGGGAACCATGTTTATGTCTTGTATCAGGCCCCCAAGGTGACTTCATGAAAGAGAAAGACAATATATCAAAGATATTTTCAGAATGATGTGGTATTGAGATCTGGGTCATTGGCCTGAGGTCTAAAGAGCTGATGAGCCCCAGGA